>WAAD01038032.1:35311-49801 GCA_013389945.1 Fregata magnificens | reverse complement strand
ATAATTAATTACTTCAGCTCAGGTCTGGAGCCAAGATTTATTGTCTTCAGATGCTCGTTAAATCTTGGCTGTGGTGTTATAATTTGTGATACTGCCTACGAGCTGCTTTACTCAACAAACTGACTGCAAACTCAGAACCAAAATGTGGTTTTTAACCTTGAAAGAGCTTACAGTAAGTATAAGCTAGCTGACAACAGTTGGATACAGACGTGAGATAAGAGGAAAACTGGATGATGCTCTACAAACGCAACTGATTAACCATTTTCAAGAGTCCTGGAGAGAAAGGGTTCTTTTGAAATGAAATAGGAAGCTCCTGAACGAGGAATGGGGATTAGATGAAATGCCCAAGTTCACACCATGAATCTGTGACAGATTCAGGACATGAAGCCGGCTCTTAATTTCCCAGTTCCATCAACAATAGAAGATGATGCTTCTTCTGAGGAATGCACCCAAACGTAAAGAACTGGAAGAAGCCCCTTGCTGTTGATAACACACCGAGGAATTAACAATGTAAATAGTCTTTGTAGGTATTACAGCACTGTGGCCTTTCCTATATTTTGCCTCCAATTAAAGGAGTTATCTAAAGCTCAGGACTTTATGCAAAGCTGTCTGTGACTATGTGCTTTGCTTGTTTGCCTGTATATGCCTCATGCTGATGGCAGCAAATCCATTAATATAAAGTGGATAAGAGTACTTCGAATGTGAAAGGGGCTGTATGAATCCAACTTACGTTCAACTTAAATTCTCTCTAGCAGCAAATGCTCTCAAATGGATGAGTATTTTATAAATATATAAATGAAATATACTAAGTGTATCTGGGGATGAGAGACTATAGACACTAACCTTTAAGGGAGCTGGAAAAAATTTAACTCTGTGAAATCTCTCCTCTTAATCATTCATTTCTAAGCTAGGCAACCAGCCAGAGATTCATTTTTAAGCCTTCTGCATTTCTCAAAATATTTATTGTAAAGGAAAAGGGATAGGGCTAGAAAATCTTAACTATGTAGACCAGGACAAAATGTTTTCCACTCACAATTTGCTTTCTGAAGATGGCATGAAACAGCTGATGAACAGGTAAGCTGCAGAGTTGGTGTTTGCTGGCTGGATTAAATCATACTACACGAGGCGGTGCAGTCCAGTGGTCATAGATAGCAAGCAAAGTCAAATAATCTGAGTCTTTTTTCCAGCTTTACTGCTGATGTCAAGTGTTGGTGAACACACTGAGAACACTTCAGCTTGACCTCTTCTGCTGGCATTTCTCCTTTCCAGCCCCACAAGAGATTGGAACCTGGCACTTTGAACGTGTGGTTTCAACGTCCCACTGTGCTGCAGTTTCCCTTTTTTATCTGAAAGAAATCATTCAGTCTCTGGGTGAGGAGTTTGGGTGATACTTGCACTTCTCTCTCTCAGTATGTGAAGATAAATACATTAAAAACTCTAGGTATGCAGATTACTATGAGACCATGTAAATACCTTGGATAGAAAGTGATAGAGTCATAAAGGAGGTCAAGTGATAGAGAAGAGTTAAGCATAGTTAATTCACTAAACACAAGTCAATAGTTTATTCTGTCAGTCCTTTTGTGTGCCATCTCTTATATTTTCCTTTGAAATGCAAAGTTGTAACTGCCCACCCACATGAACGTCTTTAGGAACAACCCAGTTCCCTATAATCAGGTACAGGAGTCCTCTAAATAAACGTAACTTGTTATGTTAACCTCTTACTCTAATAAGCACTCATAGGGCCTAGGTTACCAGTATTTTTTACAGAAAGGGAATTGCAAAGAGTGAAGCCCGTAATGGTATTTGCTCCTTGCTTGTGCGTTTCTATTGAGCTACAGGCACAATCATGCCTAATTAAGCCCCTTTGTTGGTTTTCGTCATTTTTGCTCTAGGCCTGTAGGTACACACACTAGTGGTTTAATTATTAAAGGGGATCAATGGGTGGGATTTATGATTTAGCTGGATGGAAACTTTGTTGAATGATAATATGTCATACTGTTTAATAATCAATATGTGATGGGAAACCACTTGAAAGTGCGAGACTCTCCAGGTCAGCTACAAACAGTTGAATTTACCAGCTTTCAAAATGTATGGTAGCAAATCTTCAAAAAAAGGGACTCAGAATATGTGAGCCAACATCTAAGATCTGTCAGTCTGAAACATTTTTACATTACGTGTAGGTTTAAACTTAATTCTAGGTAAAATGTATAACACTGCTTTCTGTGTCTTTTAAAAGAAAATAGTAAGCCCCATGTCTTATTTATCTAAGATGGGCTCTGACTGTACTGAGGGAAATTTATGCGAGATCTCTATTTCCCACTTAAAATTCCACAACTGCACTTACACTTGAGTGGAGTTCTTCTCAAAGAATGGAATTGCTTCAATTCATCCAAATCTGCATCACTTTTCCTCTCATTTAAAGGAAGAGAAAAAATAACTCAATTAAAGTGACATTGTATTAATGGTGGATCATGTTAGCTAATAAATAATCAATGCTTTACATGCCACATTTAAGTTTCTTCCTTCTGTTTAAATAGCAGCACAATTTGACACTTGTGTGTGTTAAATATTCTCTAGTAGACACTGTGAGCAATGAATTAAGTGTGAAAATCAGAATGGCATTCTGAAAAGAAAAGGAACTTGTCAATCTCATTTCTGACAAGTGCCTGGATGAGGATCATGGCAGCTTGCATGTAGAAGTTGTGCTGGGTGGCAAACTGCATGGGCCATCAAATTCAAGGACCAAAATGGAAATGAACTTGTAATTTTTTGCAAAACACTCTTCCTTCCAATACAATAAGTATTTTTTTATCTTAATTACTACCACCTTTGTTATTAAATAACCTGTGTGAAGAAGAACATTTCCTTTTAGCTCTATTACTCTAAAAAGCTATTTAGTGTTTCATTCTATCATGCAAAATTCAGGCTTTACAACTATAAAATTCCAAAATGTATTACAAGTGGCCCTGATCCGGCAAAGACCTACCCATCTGTTTACTTGAATAATAATAAGCATTTATATTCCAATAGTGCCCTTTATCTCGGTTGGTCTTTACACAGAACCATCTGCTTCAAAGTGACTGTCTTTCAGACTGAGCTCACCAAGAGCCCTGACCTTGTAATCTCATCTATGCCTTTGACCTTGCAGAGCTCCTCTGAGTGAAGGATTAGGGTCTGCCACATGCAAGGCAGCTTGTGAAAGCAGGGTTTAACATTGCAGATTTGTAATTGGAGTCAGTGAAGTTCCTTCTGAAGATGACTTGAATTTCTGATTTATTTTGCAGTAAGACAAAGCAAGAGACAGAATGCAGGTTCACCTGCTCCGTGTGTCATCCTGTCTGAAAGTCACTTCTTGGTCAACTAAAGCAGTAAGGTAAATCTCTGGCTGTTACGCTGGGCTGTTTATTCTACCTGCTGATTTTTATGTCTTTTTCCAAAAGAGTAAATGCATTATATAAGGCTTAACAAAGCAAGTAAAGGTGTCACTACACAAGGGAGTACTTCCAACAAGCTGGATTCCAAGCAAGCAAGAACACTCCCTACCGAGGCATGTGTCAATGGTAAATGAGTTGTATTTGTGAATTGCCTCCTATGTGCTGTAAGGCTTTCAACAGAGATCTTTCTTGAGCTAAATTACATTATCACAATGAAGTTAAAAGGAACATGATTTCTTCAGCCAAACCTACTTAGTCATCAAGCACCCCAGTTGCTTTGAAGTGTTCCTGCAGCCCTAACTAATTGAAGATACTCTTGGACTTACTGACATGTGGCCTTGCCTTGCATAGAATCGTTACTGATGAAGTGAGAAGCATGCAGAGAACACATGTGGAATACGAATGTATTAAGTCTGCTTGGTCTTTCCAATTTGAGACTGACCGTTCTGTGTCTTGATGCCTCTTTGCTCTAGCAGCATGAAGAACTAGCTTACTTTGGAGGATTTGAAATTATTTCCTTGTCCCTTGTATCCCTATCTTCCATTCCTTTTCTTAATCCTATACTCTTGTCCATTTGCTGGAGAGAGAAATGGAGAATTTTCGCTGTTTCTTGTATACATTCAGTGACTGCAGTT
This sequence comes from Fregata magnificens, assembly GCA_013389945.1. Lineage (NCBI taxonomy): Eukaryota > Metazoa > Chordata > Aves > Suliformes > Fregatidae > Fregata > Fregata magnificens. Next base: position 45,732 of record WAAD01038032.1, on the reverse strand, counting down.
CTCAGAAGTCATTCAAACTTTTTGACAACAAACTCTGCTTTCTTCTTTGATATTGGAAGCTACAAGAATAAGAGACATAAAACTCCTCCAAATTCTTGTATCTTGAGGTCAAACCATGCAGTCAGCCTAACTTTCATATGATCACCACTTAGGACCGTAAGCCTCATGTTTTTGTCGTGCTTTGAGCAGGGGATTTGACACGGTGACCTCCAGAGGTCCCTCCTAAAGTAAATTATTGGAAGGGTCTACGATTCTGGTCTATGAGATGATACTTTTAAAAACTGTAGCAGACCCTTTGACTCTGCAGCTGTGAGATGTGGAAACTAGGGACGAATATTTAACTGCGATCTCTTGTATTGACCTGGTTGCAGTCATGCTTTAAATTAAAAACAAATTCTCTCAATTGTGCTTTTGGCATATTTTCTACGATAAATTATTCTCATACTTTATAGCTCCTTAAATTTCTTTTGTAACACTGTTTGCAAACCCATAGAATGTGATGCCTGAAAAAATAGACAATGGAAGAGATATTATAAACTGCAATTGCATGTAATTGCTGCTTTGTAAGTATTCATGGGGGAAAGAAAAAGCTTCCTTATTCTTTCAAATTTGACATTCAATGTGTAAATGTTTGTAAATACATCTTTTCCGATTTTTTTTTGTTTGTTTGCTCTAATCATGCGCTGAGAATGTTTGCAGGCGGTTACGCATATGATAACCAGGGTATGCAACAGTCAGAAACTGCTCAGAATCGCTCCCATGATAACACTGTGGCTTTCTGACTTGTGGTGAAGCTTGGAGAAGACTGTTGGGCAGTTGATTGCTTTCATGCTTTTTAAAACTCAGTCTTTGTTTTTGCAGTTTTCTGTTCTTCAGAACTTCGTAGACAGAAGTTGCCTATGGTTCAATTCTACCCTTAGAAGTCCTGAGGAACACGGTGTGGTTAGTTGTTCCTATCCAAAACTTGACAAGAGTTCCAAATGAAGAAGTCATAATTGCCTTCCCTTGATATTGGGGTTTTCAGGGTAGAAATAATAATCAACTAGGTTCTCAGTCCTTCCCCACAGGTAAAAGAGAGAATGCCTGATAGTGAATGGAGTATATCTGAAGTGTTTTGCATTTTACGTTGTGACATCCTGTGTCATCCCTTACAACAATGAATGTGTTAAATGTCACCTCTTCAGGACAGTGACACCTTTTTTTTCAGTGGTGCAGAAGCCATGAAGAATGGTAAATCTATTCTAAATATTTCAGGCTGCTGTTTCAAGTGGTCTGGTGTGGCAGAGGCCTGCGTAGCTATGGTCAAAACAAATTACACAATGATGTAAGGTGATGTAGGTAAAGAAAGACTAGCTGGCAAACTGTAGCAAATAATCTCCCTTTCTGATAATCTGAAGATGTTAGAAAGCTTTCTAATGCCTTTGCGCTCTGTGTATTCCTAGCATGTTTCTTAGACTTCCTCTGGAATGTATTATGCTCCTCATAATTAGCGCCTGTCTTTTGCTGGGAAAACAGAAAGCTAAGGAAGAAGGGGGGAGCCCTTGAGGTGATGTCTAAGCAATAAGTTCCCAGTGTTTTACTGAGATTCCAGCATTTCTGTTAAGTAATTTCCCCAAGCAACTGAGATTTACTCAGTGTTCGTAGTTATAATTAAATGATAAATCTTGGCATGGACAGCATCCAATATAGAGTAAGTCAGTTCTACTGAAGTGGGGTAGGACCCAAGATACATTTGAGTAGAGAACAATCCAGCTTGGGAAGGCTATGTTTCCTGTCAGAGGCCAGACAAAAGGCAGACATCACTGCTTAGTAACCCAAGAGCTCTTTGGCAAGTAAAGATTATCAGCCATATTCTGCAATATACAATTTTCTATGAAACATATTTATAAAAGGGCTTAATATTTCATCATTGATGTGAATTGTTCTTACAGGGCTCTTTATTGTTGTTGTTACTTGCAAGAAGAATCCATACTAAAAGAGTATGTTGATTAGTGAAGATATATTACAATGTAGTTATTTATTGCTTTACACATTTCCCTAAACCATTAAAAAAAACCACTTCATATATCAGTTAGTTGGCCTTTATAAAATATTTTTATTAAAGGGTTTACAAGACTGGGCCCAAACAGACGCTGCAGTTCAGTAGCGGGTGTTGTGTGCTTCTCTGTACATCAACAGGCTCAGCGGAAATCAAGTGTCTTGCCAGTGTTTTACCTGTTTTAGCCTTTGGGTCTATGTTAGTCTAGACTAAAGCTGACCTCATAAAGAATGACTAGTTCATTAAGCATTCAAAGCAATCAGGCGGTTAAATCATACAGAACAAACACCAGTAGCTAATGTATATGCAATATAATACAGCAGAGGAAGTATCTCTTGTGGGCAGAGAGTGGCAGGACTAGTAATTTTGTGAATTGTATCATTAATAAAATATATTTTATTCTATTTGATGCTGACTTTGGAAGGTTCCTGTATGATTATTACATTTTTAACCATCAGAATTTTTTTTTCTAGAGGCTTTACTGGAGGCTAAATTGAGATCTAATACGAAATTCAAAGAGGTTCTGCTGGAATACCATTAAAATTTTAATTTTATGTTCTTTCAGGGGTTTAAAAGTTATAGAGGCAAAGCTGTACAAGCCAAAAGGAATTTAACTATAAGATTCCTGTGTTCTGTAATAGGTAGAATGTCCAACTTGACGTAGATTCTTTGTTGGGTTATGTATTCTGAATATTTGGGGTTTTTTTCTTAGTAAATGGTTGTGTTCACTAAGGCGTTTTCAGCACTTGGTCTTTTCAAGTGTTTTTCACTATGAAATTTCAAGCCTTTCTGTCCTTTTAAATCAAAATTAGACAGAGATTTCTAAATCAATGATATGATGCGTTGCTCTTCAGAGCTTGCCTGTGCAGTTATGGCTGTGAGATGCTCCCATCTGAAAGAAGCCAGGAAGGTGATTAGCCTTGATTGCTTTTATCCAGGACCCACTGCTTTGTTGTTCACTGTCAACTTTCAGTAGTTGTTTATTGGTCTCTGACCATAGTCCGTGTATAGACTGCGTGACCCGGGAGTGCTGCTGAGTGCGTTGGCCTGACTCCTGGAACCTGGATATACACCAACCCGCCCCTGCACCTTGTTTCGACAGGAACGCATTCTTGGTGGTGGGACTGTAATGGAGCTGGAGCATCCTCTGACCACATCCCCATCACAATGTCTATTTGTCAGTAAATGATTCGTTTGACAGAACTAATAGGTAACAAGTTGAAACATTCAGAACATCCCCAAAAGATACAATTTTCCTGCTTTCTGTGAAGAATTTACCTTTTGGTCAATGTAACTGTTCATGATATATGAGAAGCAAGTCCTTGGCCTATCACTGACTCCATATGATATATAAATGTCTTCACGTGTTTGTTGCATGGTACCCCCTATGATGGTTTAATTTACAATCCAGAGCTATAAAACCCTGGGAAAAAATGTCTTTTGCAGGCTGTTAAGCGTTAGCATTCTCATATAATATTTTTAATATGCCACGGACACTCATGGCAATTAAAATGCCTGCTGGTGTCAGAAGCATCTCCTGTGGCATTTTTGCTTTATACTATCTACGGAAAAAATCCCAAGTTCTCATGCTTCTCTGAAATTATTCCACACTGTTTTTAATTTTGATGATAGCTACTGAAAAATTTATGAATAAGCTTGTCTGCTATCAAAAGCTGCCTCATGGAACTTTACTATATTGACACTCCATCATGATAGGGAAATATGTATCATGTCATTTAGTTTTGGAGAATGTGTCTGCAGGAAGTTAGGCATAGTTAATGACTCCAAATAGGCAGCTCTAAAAAGCGTAGATTGTATTTATCTCTGCTGTGGACCCAGAGCAAGTAGCAGTACTACAAATCCCCCGTCTTCCCTCCCCATCCAAAACTCCTTATTAACCCTGCCAACCTACCTCAGGTTTGAGCAGCGGGGAACGTTACTAGGGTTGGGCACATAGTTGTTATTTAGATGAACGCAGAGTCATCAGGAGATCAGATCTTTCAGCAACTGGAAATGAGGCTGTCCCTTCTGTGATGAGTATTACATTGCTCTCTGGCAGAGAGACTGAACATGGGACCCTCCCTGTAGTTCATATGGAAACAGTGCTCTTAATGCCTGAACTCTATAGGAACAGCCCCATGAGCTGGTCTCTGCCATCGGTGCGCCTCCAAGTAGATGGGGATGAATCTCTAGCATGAACTTTTTAACATAGACCCCTCAAATAGCAGCCTGGCTATGAAAGTGTGTTTCACTGTGGTTCCAGAGCTTTGGTGTTCTTAGAGTAACCGGGAAAAGATTTGTTTTCACTGTATTATTTAAAAATGAGAAGCAAATGTTCCAAAATAAAAGACAGTGGAAAGTAACATAGTACTTTTATAGTCAACTGACTCTGACAAACAAATTGGCCAGCAGCCCTTCATTAAGCAGATCGCCTTGCATAGCGCACACTGCTGTAAGAGCAAGTTTTCCCAGAAGTCAGTTGCAGTTTACTAATGAAAGATGTTGGGATAGGTTGTGTGAAGTCTCTCTGGTTTTATTTTACTTTATTTAAGTTGAAGATGTCAGACAAAAGCACTTTATAACGCCCTTGATCATGCTGTTTTGTTTTACATGGGGGTATTTATTCATGCCTGTTTTATTGAATAGGGTGGGAGTCAGCATATACAAGAAATCACAGATAAAATAAGTGGAGTGGAAAGCACAGACATCAGTTGAAGGGTCAGCAAGGCTGGATGTGGAGGACAGTGCTTGGACTTTATTTCTAGTTTTTTGTTTTCTTCAGTGTATTTACACCCTTAGGGAGTATTTTGGTCAGAGGAATGGAATAGGAAAGTGATTTGTTCCTTTGAGAATGGTAGTTAGGAAAAAACCCTTTCTTTTTTAATGTTCCTGGTTGATGCTACCTTTAGTAATTGTCAGTGTGCTGGCTATACGGTTCATTTCTGTGTAACTATGAACTTGGGGACCTAAGATTGGACTTGAAAACATTATGTAGCTAGATTCAAAAGTGAAATTCTGATTTCTTTACCTTAGCCATTGCCCAAGCCTAGAGGTGAATAAACCCTGAAGTATTCCATTTCGAGCCTTCCCAGCTATCAACCCTGGGCTCCTGAGTTGGATTTATGAGGCTATTTGTAAGCGGTTTCCCGTGTCTGCAGCATCCTTCCTGCACCGGAGCTATTCTGTCCAGGGGACCTGAGCAACACTATAGATTATTCTAAAGTAGCACTGTGGAAGGGTTAAAATATTGTGAACAGAGGGGCAGTCTGGACAAGTCTGTTGTTTCATATCTATGCTGCAAACGTAGGGGGCAGCAGGAATAGAGGCAAGGCAAGGAGGAGAGTGAAAAAATCTTCATGTTCCTACTTTCCTCCCGAACCAAACCTTTCCGGCTTGCAGTCCCCTTTCACTATCTGTGCATTCAAGAGTAAAATGGGGCCCTAGGCAGGATGCTGCAGTCTGCTACCTGAGTAATAGCACCGGGTTATTAACAGGAATTTCTTGGTACCCAGCTTGGTGCTTGTTTCCCTAGATCAGAGTGCCTTAGATATGCACCTAAAAACTTAGTAATGCATATTGCTAAGCTGGGCTGGCCCTTTGAAAAAGATTTTTGATCAGAGGCACAGAAAAGAAATGCTTTAAAAAGCATGAAGCCTAACTTTTCAAAGCCTTGAAAAGCTTACTCACTCCTCATAAACACAGATTGAAGAGGTGGAAAGAGGGCGAAGGAAACAGATAAAGCAGTAAGTATTGTAAGAAGAGGAAGGAAAAAATAAACCTATAACTGGTGTATGATCCAGCTTCTGAGGAGATCTGGGCTCGAGGAATTTGGATGATGTAGTAAGGATATCTTTTGCTGCTGGCTTTCTGCAACAGCATTACAGTCATTGTAGTGAGAATTATGACTTCAGTTCCTATGAGTGCACCCATACATATGTTATCATGAATAGGAAACAAGTAAATATGCATGTGTATGTATATATGTACAGGTTAAAAATATTGCAAAATCCATTACTTCTTTCTGACTGCGTTCTATAGCACAAACTGAATTTTCTTATCTCATGGTTACTCTTTATAATTTTTGTCCTACTTGCTCACACAACTGTTTCTTAAAAATCTACATGCCTTTGTTTTGACAGGGTTTAACATTTCCCAAAGGGTTATATGCATTCATGTGTAAAAGGGAAAAAACAGCTCCTTGGTGTAGCAAGAATGACCCAAAATGCGCATCTTCACTCCAAAGCACAGTTCTTGATCCTCTGAGTGGCTAACCATGTCGACAAGCTGTTATTATCAAAGTTTAATTGAATTATTTCTACAAGGTAATGTGCCAGTGCATAGGGTTAATGTTAATTATTTTGGTTTCATCTCAATGGAATGGAACGGATAGAAATCAAATCTTTTTGGGAGAAGGGGAATGAAAGGGGAGGGCATTAGGACATGTATAGAGTGAACCGGTCTTGCTCCTTTGGTTTTATGCCTCTCTTTCATTATCACTTCATGTAGCATCACATCTGCGTTCAATGGAAAATTAAAATCTTTCTTGCACAAAATGCACTGGTGCAAAAGGCAATATTAGATGAGCAAAGCACTGACTGCTGATGCATCAAGATTTAAGGTTTTGCTGTATATGTTACATTATACACTTAATATATATGCAGATACTAAAAACTGAAATTCCTGATAGCTGAGTCTCTAGGCGAGTTATTTCCTGTCCTTCTCCTTAATGACATTCAGCTGTTTCGCTTTGTCTTATCCTTCAACTCAAGCTAAATGGATTCTTGAATTCTAAAGTTTTAGTTTATTAGGGAATCGTGATTTTCAGACCTTGGCAATACTTGTTTTTTGGCAATTCATCTCTTTCTCGTACAACAAAATATGTAGTTTGATGGTAGGTGAAGAATTAGCATCCATTCTTACTCTTACAATTATAATTTTGTGATTGTGCTCTATTAAAATGAGATGCTGAGCAATTAAAGGCAGCCTCTTCACCATGTTACTGAATTCTTAAAGGGAAATCTCGAGATTCAGTTTGCATTTCTACAGACTCACAGTTAGAAATGGCTACCTGCTACTTTTTTCCTTTGAGAGTCAGTGGAAAAGTATGGCTTAATAAGAGAACAGTAAAAAAATAGTTCATGTGCCTTCCATGTACAATACTAGTAACAGATGAATTTGCAGGTGACTTGTGACACTTGCTGGAATGATCACTGGGGTTTAGGTATTTGCATTTGCGCCTAAAAAGATAAACTGCCTGTACTGGTTCTTACAGAAAATGCAGCCATATTTATCCAGGAAAAATGTGAACTGTAATGAACTCCAGATGTGATCTGATTTAATCTCAAATTTTATACTGAAATAACTAAGATCCTCTTCACCCAATCCCTTGCATCTATGACTGTCAATTGGAAAGAAAATTGCTACTAATTCTACCTGCAATGCAAAGCTTTGGAAAGCTGAATTGGTGAGTATCAAGGGAGTTACTCCTGACTTGCATTAACCTAACTTTGATGGCAGTTTTCCATTGTCTGAATTTGTTGGTATTTTTGTTTGTTAGTTTTACATTGAAATAAGAAATGAGTGTTTAGTTCCATAGAAATCAGTGGAGCCTCCTCTGATTTATACTGACATGAGTACTGTGCTCACCACATGGCTGTGCTTAACCCTGCTTAGTATTTGTGCTCTCTTAACTTACCAGAATAACTACATTTAGTGAAGGGCTTACTGTTTCATTTAAGAGTCTTAAATGAAACACATGGTGCTTGCTGGGAGTGTGAATGAGCAGGGCACACTTTATCTCCTGTGTTGTGAGAGTGCCAGAATGCTAGGCTATTTTGGGATGAGGTAACAGACAGAATTAATGTGGTCTCTGACAGAAATCAGTCCAGGGTTTTCATATTATTTATTCTATGGACAAGGATAAGGGTCTCTGTTTTGTCTTTAAAACTGTCACACCCTTTTCAGCTATTCATATTAAGAGATGCCGTAGCAGTCACAAGATGGATTTCATGAAAATTGGATGTCATCTCCTTCACTAAATAGCCAACTGGTGCAAAGAGCCTCAGTTGAGTTGGAGAATTTCCCTCCAGAGAGGGTTTCATTTAAATTAGTGGATAAAATTGATACTTTTTCAGGACATCTGTTCCTGCTTCTAGACTCTTGATCATGGTGGTAATAATACCAAGTGCAACTATCCAGTTTTTTCTCACCCATGTTTTCTAAATCTTGGCTATTGATATTGTTTAGCATTGTTAATTGGTCTCTCTGCTTTTCTTCTCCCTTTTATGGGCTTGCCTTTTTAGACATAATTAGACTTTGTTTATGCAGATATTTTGTAAGCAGCTGTGTCAGTCATTTTGGTAAGCTCAAGACTTTGTGTTGTGGTGGGCTTCTAATGTTCGTTAAAACCTTAAATCAGAGAGACCAAAGGAAAAAAGCATAAAAGGCAATTAAAAGCCAGCCCACATCTATGTCTAGGTAAACAAAAAGTATGATAAGAACCAGATTAGAAGCATCCGATGGCTGATATGCAGCATTTCTTCTGAGCCACTGCCAAAAAGTTAATTTATAAATATATTAAACAAAATGTGTGCTTGATGGCATCTAACTTCTAATCTTTGGTCACGATGAAAATTGGTCTTTTATTTCTACTCTATGTCTTCTCTACCATAGCCAACTTTCAATCACGACAGTGCTCTGCTTCTCACACATTAAGTTCTTAGCTTCCTGAATAGCCTCCTCAGAGACAGTTTGATGAATTTTATATTTAAAAGAATTCAAAAGCTACATTTAAAAGGTTATTTTTTGACACTAAATTGCATCTGAGCTTTATAAAAACTGGTGGGAGATTTTCCCTCTCATTCTGTAATGTTTAAGTTGACACCTAATCGTGTCTAATGCTAGATAAGTAGAGGACAGGTAATACTGAAATTTGATAGTACTATCCATCTTGCTGCATCCCATATTGGTGTCAGCTGAATTCACATATGGACATTAGTTCTTCAGCTTGGCATCCTTCAGCATAGGATCTGTAAAGACCACAAAAGGTGATTGAAAGATAAAGTGGAAAAGAATTTTCTGAAGCATACAGCTAGATGACAACTAGACTTTAAGTGCCAAAAATTGGTAAGAATTTGTTTTTCATGGGGAGGGTGCACAGAGCTGTAATATTTATGCCATTTAAAAAAAAATCGGTTTCAACTTTTGTGTGTGTGTGCATGCACATGCACGAACGAAAATATCTTGTTATTACTACAGTTACCTATTTTGAAAAAAAAAAAAAAATTATATCATTTTCATTGGTTTTTTGATAGCTGGCTTTTCAGCCAGCTAAGACATGAAAATGTTCTAAAAATGCACTACTGTCATATCCCCACATTCAGCAATGTCAGCGCTAGCAACTCTGACAGCCCTGCTGAAGGCAGCCTCTAGCATTTCTAATACTGTTGATTTGGCTCTGAACAAACTGATGAGGTAAACATAAACATTCTTTGATGCAGCAATTGTGGCCATGTGTTCCCCTCAGGAAATGATGGAGGTTTTATTAATTAACTTTTTGAAATATTATGACTTGTAAATTTAGGTTTGGACTCTTTTGTTTCGTTTTGGTTTTGGAATACATTTCTCCCACTCACTTATCACTGTTCGCAGAAGGTGAAATCAAAAGGAAAGCAAGCCTTTTTTTTAAAGAACATTGTCTATTCCAGAACCCTTGGTTTGTGGGATGTTTATTATGTTTATTATGCTTTCGCTTGGTGTAGACAGTCTTTTTAAAAGGCTGAAGAAAATGCTCAGTTCTTTGCTTTCTCATGGCCTCTTTTCTTTCTTCAAACATTTTTATCAGAGGGATTTTTTCACAGGGTCTACAATAAAATTATATTAATGGATATGCCTTTCTCATTAACTTTTTCTATATTCCGACTTTGCCAATAATCTTAGTTTTTCATCAGTTCTTTGTATTAAAATCAGGCAAAAAAACCTTCGGTAGGGTCCCTCAATGCTATGCATTATGTGCGCTTACAGTTAAATTGTTTACCAAATAGATAAGACAGAGGATAATGGGTATAGTCTCATGATCCTTCTTTTATAGGTGAAGGCACAGTGACAAAGAGAGATCAAGGGGCTCACGTGAGTTCGTGCCCTGAGAGTGTGATAGAGACAGGACCAGAGGAACATCTTTTACCCCTTTCTAGCCCTCACCGTCAAAACTATTAATAAAAGTGATGGTAATCAGAATACCCGTCTATATGCATTGCACAAACAGCAAAAAAGTTTGTACCTACTTCAAAAAGCAGTTTGTCCTTTGGCTTTTCTCTCTACTGCTCTGTAGCAAGTAAGATCAATTTGGACGCTTGAAAAAAGCTGTGATGTGTGAGGATCTCCA
>WAAD01038032.1:14811-27122 GCA_013389945.1 Fregata magnificens | reverse complement strand
TTTATGCAATGCTTAGTTCCTGTGCAGAGGTAAATTGCACCCAAATAAAACATAAAATGTGTATGCTTTAAAGACTACAAATATGTAGTAAGCAAAATATTTCTTCCTTTGTCTATCTGCCAACACTTGACTGTGGGGATGTATTTTCATTTACTAAAGCAGATGTAATTGTAAATCCTTAGGATACCTTCAAGATTAGAGGAAACTTTTCTATTTTTTACTAAGTTTTCCTGGTAAAACACCAACACAGGAAGTCAGGTCTTGATAAGTAAAGGAAAAAACCCCTGCATTCCACTTTTTTCTTTTCAGAGCTCGGTAAGTTTTCCCTAAAGCCAGAGAAAATTCGACTTCATCTTTCATAGAAGGCCACTTCTACTAAGCTACTGTCTTCATGGTCTCTTGTGTGATTACTTATGACAGAGTTCGTTGTATTTTGTTTGAGAACATAATTAAGTCTTTACCGCATGACAGTCGAGTGGCTAGTCAATGTTGCAGTGCTTGCTGTTTCCCTCTGCTGCATAGAACTGGAACTGCTTGGCTATCTTCCATAAATCTTGTTTGGCAGAGAGATGCTACCATTCAGTGGCAGATAATATGGATGGGTTTGATGGTGTACCTGTGTAGCACAGTGATGTAGTTTAGTCCAAGCTGGGTGCTGCACCATATTCGAAACTATCTTGTCTGTCTCGTAACAGTCCTTCATTACCTTTTGATTCCACCTCAACTGGAAGCTTCCCAGAAAAGATCCTGTTGATACAGATTACTTCAGCCGAGGGTCTGACTTGGGTGATGCAGTGTTTTATGTCATTTGTTGTTCTTGTTGATGACATTCTGATGTAGCCTAGTCTCTGAATTGTGAACCATTAGGTCTGCACACCATGGAGGCAGATTCTGCTGGCCTTTACTGTCACTTGGGAGGGTTTGTACATATAGTGTGCATAAGGACTGCTCTTATCACACCTGGGGTTCCATTTGCGTTTGTCTGCTAGATGTCACTGTGATATTACTAACTTGAGGAATCTTTTGGAGGTGGTGAAAAAAACACCTAAAGCTCGGTACCGCTTGCAGGAGGGTTTACTAAATTCTGTGCAGCGAACTCCTTTTACCAATTTTCACTGTAATGTGTATGTCAAACCTCAGAGAAGCATTTGTGTGGCCTGTTCTTGACAGGTGGAATAGGTTAATTCATCCGAAAAATAAGCAATGTTTTTCCTGATGGTAAAGTGATTATTGAGATCCTGAACAGACAGGCTCTTTTCTCCATCCCAACCTATAGGTTGGTTATCTGTTACTGCAAAACTACGCTAAACATTGTGCTAGTTATTATCCAATGCAAGTATAGAATAGCATTTTCCACTTGTCCACACCCGCTGAAAACAATAGAGTTCATTCCAGTAAGCAGCCTCCAAACACTGCAGGCTGATAGGGGGTATACAGTGGGATTCCTCTTCACTTTAGCTAAATTGCACAAATCTAGTAAAGTGGACCCAAAACAAATTAGATGGTGAAGTCATGTGACAGGTTTGCTAGCTTTAGCGTCAGAGTGCTGTTATTCTTAACAGCATTGGTAGCATTGTACACAGGAGGCAAGGAACATTGGGTTAAGGTGAGAACGTGAACACTATCACTACAGCCTATTAAACCAACTGATGTCATTTTCTTTTTTCTGTATATATGCAGAATTTTTTTGTAAACTGCTTAAGTACATTAGCTTAATTTCTGAGAGATTTCCTGGTCAACTGGTATGCTGAAGGTGTTCCAGGGTAGGGAGAAAAAGATGTTTACGCCCAGCTTAAGAGGGCCTAGTATCATAAATGGTTTCTTTTTTTGAGGCAGAGCAAGTCATCCCATCACATGAACAATATTAACCATGTATTTTTTCACTTGGTTTTTTTGTTTTGGGTTTTTTTGTTGTGGGGTTTTTTTTTTTTCCTACCTTGCAACAGCTCTGTCTCTGAGAAAGTAAACAGGGTGTGAGTCTGGACAGACTCATTAGCCCAGAATTAGAAAGCTCAGAAAAATGCTGCAGAATTTACTATGACTGCTACTAGTGCATGGATGTTATGTGCCTCATAAGGGCAGTGTACTCTTATTATTGGATACTGGTTATAGGAATAAAACGCTGTAAAACTTAATAGGAGCAAAAACCTGTGGGGCTATCTGAATCTATCATTTTGGGAATTATGCCAGAAAACTTACAGGTTTAACAAAATATAACAAATCTTCTATGCTGGATATAAAACTCTCTATCAAAACATCAGAGCCTTTGACGCTATCCACCAGTGAACTCTCATTTGTATTCTATGGGAACTTACATAAAAAGGAAGCTGAACTACAGCTCTAAAATGAGAGCTTATGTCACAAAATCTGCTTTGTCGGAGGACTTTTCGGTGACACCATCGTGTGCTGTGCTTCTGATCTAGGAATATCTTGTAATTGCAATGCTGAAGGACCACGTTTGCCCTTTCCTGAATATGCAGGCTGAGCTACTGCTCTACAGTAATTCAGGCCCCTCTGAGTCCATGGACTGTGTCTTTGGAGGGTGACAGTGTCATTAAAAGAAACCGTGAAGAATTAACTTATTGATGAGTTTAAACTTGCTATTTAGGGGTCCACAGCCTCAAGGAATTTTTTTTAGGGCTTCATATACTAAAAAAGTTAGAAAACCACAATTGTATAAATTTTGCTTTTTAACTCCATGTTCCCTTGTAGTAAATCAACTTACTGTTCATTGCAATAGATGGTATTAGCGCATTACCCGTCTGCAAGGCATTGCAGTAAAGGTTTTTTTCCTATCATTTCTACACTATTGATGTGGAGATAACAATTCCTCTCTGTGGAAGAGATAGAAAGCTAGATCAGCCAGCAAGATGAGAGCAGTGACTTGTATAGGTGAGTTTGAAGAGGACTCTGGGTGGCAGGCTTTAAGGCTGCAGTTATATTCAGAGGCAACATCATTAAGCAGGATTTTATGCCCTAGACCTGTCATTCCCACCCACGTGCCACTCCTGGCACTGTGCGTTTGTGTGATGTGGTGAACCACATCACGACATTAATCCAACTTGAAGAAAACCCCTGCTAAGTGGTGTATTTCATCTAGACCTGTTTTTCCATCTGCTGCCTAACATGGCTTTTCCAGTACTTGTACTGGCATGGCCCTTGGGCTGTAGTGAGAGTGGGAATGAGAAGCTGGGGCAGAGGGGCCAAAAAGTGCTTACATTCACAGCCAGCTGCTGGGTGTCAAACTTCGCCTGTAGTCTAAAGGATTGAAAGTAAATTTTCTTTTATTACAGAGTTTCTTGTTCTGCTGTGCATTTAAAAACTGGATAAAAAATATGAATATAAGAGAATGCACTGAAGCTGAAACATAGAAATAAGTGATTGACAAGTATGCGTCTATTATCAAAGGGTATGCTTTCTTACAAAATGGGAAAAGCTAATATCTGAACAGCTTTTCTCACAGGAATTTCCTCTTAATTCAGGAACTGGTTTCAGTGGTTGTATAGCTGCCATCTCTGCGCAATTGCATCGCTTGCTCAGCTGTAGTAAGTTCCTTAAAGTCTCTTGTCAGTGTTGCAACAATACCTCATCCCTGCCACAGAACACTTGCTCATCTCATGGTGGGGTTGTACAGATCCTTTCACCTGCTCTTTAAATTACAGTTGCCTGAGAGATATTTAGTCCTTTTTTTAATTTAAAGCCTTTGAGATTCTTGAATCTCTTTTGGTTTTTTTCTTCAAATCCTCAAGCGATTGTAGAAGTCAGTGGATGGCCAGTGGATCTGCCACCCTTCTAGATATGTGCTACCTTACATTCATACAACTTGCTTCTCTATCTCTATGTATGTGACTGTTGAGTTGGAAGAGGGAAAAATCTTCCTGGCAAGACCTATGTATCATAGTAGATCGCGGTTGGCTCCGTGGCAGGACGCGCTACAGGGCGATTGTGTCTCTGCTACAGTGACCTCCATCTGGGAATGATTTATCAGGTTTTGTACATTCCGGCTGTAGTCCCTAGAGTGGTGCACAGGCAGGCTCCTCTGTGCTTCTGCAGCCTGGCAAACATAGCCTCAGGGAGGTGTACTTTGCAGCAGAAACAAGTGCAGTCATCTAACAGAGCGCTATTCAGCGAGTGGCAAGAGGTTAGCGAGCACACTTCAGGAGAACGGTGGGAGCTGTCAGTAAGGGGTTCTTTGCCTTCTAATGACATTAAATGGGGAGAACAGCTTAGCCTAGCTGTTTGGTACTTGATTGATACATGTTAACTGACACTTTTCAGAAAACAATATCACTTGCACTGAAGTGTGCTTCTGTTGTTTCTCTGCCTTGTAGCTGAAATAATGTTTTAATAGTTAAGGAACTACTCAGCTACTTGTTGTCTTTCACACCTGAGATCATCAAACAGTTGCATTTCACGATGTGTGACTAATTATGAATAATTCAGAACTGTAGTTACTAGGGGGATGCCCTCTGCTTTTGCGCTGGAGATTAAAATGAAAATAATAAAGCAAAGAGTTCACTTCCGCCTTTTCCTCTTGTTACTGAAAAGTCATTATTATGTGGCCATTTCAGAGGCACAATTAGGTAACTTAATAATATGACACCTGCGTATTTCCAGTCCGGACAAAATTGTACTTAATTAGGGTAAAAACAATCTCCCATTTCTCATGACTCACTGTGAGGCTTCAGTGCACTGGTTAGCAAAAAGGGGAGCCAGAAACTGTGTGCGATTAGTCCAATACATTCAGCAAATCAAAGCAGGGTGAAGTGTCCCTAATCAAGCCAAATATGTTTGCAATTTAAATGACTGGCGCCTGCTTCAGCATCTTTCCCCAAGCACCTCAGGCTTCACAGGAAGCATGTGGCAACATCCAGGCTAAAATTCAGATTGTCTCATTAACCCTAGTCTGGAGCATTAACCTCTTACCTTGCTAGTTAGCTGATGATGTTTCTTTGCCAGGTTCCATACAAGGGTTTTCTGAGCTTTTCAGGTTGGGTTTGGTTTTTGGGGTTTTTTTTGTTGTTGTTGTGTGGGGTTTTTTTGGTTTGGGTTTGGTGGTTTGGTGTGGGTTTTTTTTTTTTTTTTTTTTTTTCTTTTTTTCTTTTGGAAGGGGAGGAGTGAGGGGGAGGTTCAGCTCGCCAATTGTAAAGGTCCTTTGTGTTTCTGTTGTCTTACGACCTGTGATTCTGTCCATCTGCATTTCATAACTGGACTGCAATCATGCATAGTCACTGAATATCTCTCAGCCTTCGCTGGTTAATTGCCAGAGGAAGGTCTTGGATTCTGCTTTTCAGTGCTGCGTAAGTTTGGATGAAAAAAGGTGCCAATAACTTCCCACTTGATGAGAAGGTTCTGAACTTATTCAATAATAGCCTTTTGAGAACAACACTACCTCTGACTGAGACTGAAATAGCTAGACATGTCACTCACTTTTTTTCTATGCTGGCAGAACAGAAACAGACTTGACCCGTGTTTCTTGCCCCTTGCCCTCTAACTATACTCTTGCTCACAGGCAGTAGCATCCCTGCCAGATCTGAACTGTACGGCAATGTCTGCAATGTTTTGAAGAATCTCTCAGATAGTCTCTTACTGCTTGAATGTGTAACCTTTTTTCTTTTTTTCCTTTACCGCGAATTACAAATAGCTAAGCTACTGAATTGCTTGTCCAATGTCCTGCTGCTTTTGATTTTCTTTGTTTGCTCTCAAAGCACGCTTTCTAATCTATGCAGATCTCACCCTTGCATCATCTATTTCTTGTCATGCACCTCCCATTCCAAGTAAAAGTTCAGACAGGAAGATCTGAGCCAGGACGCTAAATCTGGAATAGATACTTAGTGAGTGACTTTAAAGGATGGGGAGTACCAGTGATGTGTGCTTTCTATTTGCAGTCTGAGCTTTTTATACAGAGGTTAGAGCATATTGAATACCTGCCCTTTGCCTGTAATCCAGCTGCAGCCACAACAAAAATGCCTGGATGTGCGACAAGTGAATGTAGGTGGGATCAGAGTATTAATTTATGTGGAGAAATCTAAAAGGGCATAGAAATAAAATAATAATTAATGCTGAAGTAGGAATTCTTTGCCCAAACGAAGGAAATGCTGCAGGTAAAACTTCAAGTGCAGCTGACTTCTCCAAATTAAAAATCAAGGAGTGAATTAGGTATTAAGATTATGACATTTTCTAAATGCCTGGGTCTTATGATTTTTGAAATCGATTAGTGAAGTTCAAATGTTCATCGCCCCCTTGGCATGTTAATCCACATTTTCCTATTCAGATGCACCGCCAACCACTTCAGCTTTTTACTTTTTATCAGATTAACTTTGCTCTGTGGTGTCTGTCGATTTTTGGAATGAGTAAACACAGGAAAATGCAAATAGTTATATTGTATTTCATCTTAGATTAATCAATTAAAAATAATATAGATTTTAACTCATCAGAAATGATGGCTTATGACAGCTCAAATGGTGACTTCGCTTTAAAGCAAGTGGGATGGAATTGTTTAAAGAAACATCATGGGCTTTTTTTTAAGGTGGGTTGTGGGTTCCCCCCCGGCCCCCATCACTGAGGACGCTGAAGTTTATCCTTTAGAATAAAAGGGTTTATATGATTTTTTTAATTAATATGGAAACACAAATAACAAAAAAACTTGAGCAACACTGTCTCATTTCAAGTTACTAAAATGTGGAATAAGGAAAAATCTTTCTAAACTAAAGCTAAGAAGAGTTATGTACATTACAAAGAGTAAGACTGCGTTATGGATCAGAGGTACACATGCTGCTGTGATATCCTGATGAAACATAAAGTAGAAATTGGCATATATACCTGTCCCTCCCCTTGTGCTCACACTTCAAAGTACTCTACCCAGCAATGAGTTGGGGTTATATTGCAGAAATCCTGATATGCTCTCAAGTCTTACTAAGCTTTAGAAAAGTAGATATGAGCTTTCTGACAGGAAATCTAAATAATGTATTCAGATATGTGTATATATACAGTAAATTATTCAGCCACTAGATGTCCTAATGCAGAACTGCAAATCCAGCAAGAGCAATGGTGCACAAAAATTACAAAGCTGGGAGTCGACACATACATGATCAGTTTTTAGCCTGTGTACTATCAATTCCTAGAATACTACTGAAGAGACTGTATAACACAACTGAAAATTAACCTATTTACAGAAGGCTGTGGCTGGCTGATTAATTGCCATCATACATATATCTTATGTTTTAATACTGGTATAGCAGATGCTATGGCAACTCTGTCAGGAATGGTTTCTAAGGATCCAGTATTGTGTCTTGCTGCTAAATATTTTTGTTGTACTTGGGGTAGTAGGTCCTGTTATTTTGTAAGATTTTACAAACTCATATAAAGATACAGACCTAATTCTAAAGGAAATGCAACCTTGAAACCCTGATCTTATGCAGAGGAGTGAGGGATGTTGCACAAGAGGAGAAGTGATAAAACTTTTCTTTGATGTAATTTATTTTTTAAATTTCTATGTTATAAGTTGTGGAAATGCAAGACCCTCATCCTGCAGTTGTTCTCTCTGCCCACAGAATATCCTAGCCATCATGAAGTTGCCAGTGCACAGAACTGCCCGCATGATATATGCAGTGAAAATGGGTTTTGCTTAGACAGGCATTCTGTGCTTGGGGAGAACTTTTGAGGCAGACCTTGTTGCAGAGGTGGAGAAATGATTGGACAGAACTAATACCTGGCCATTGGGTTTTTTATTGTTGGCCTGGCAGAGCACATTCTTCAAAGGCGGAGGGATGAGGGACTGTGTTCTTTAACTGTCAGGTGATCCAAAGCTCCTAACACATCCATCTCTATTTTGTTCGGAGAGTGCCCTGTAGAATAGCAGAGAGGCAGCTATAGACTATCATAAACTTCAGGGTAAAGGAAAAGGAACAGGCTGGATTTCAGCTGTGTTTCTGCGTATTCATGATATCTTGTGGAATGGTACACTCATCCGTTATCTCTATATGTTCGGTGCATAAGAATGGCTTTGCTGGTCAGACTGTTCGTGGTTCATCTGCCCTGTAACCTGTCTCTCAGAGGAGTACCAGATGCTTAGGTAAACAACGTATAGCATACTTTTTGTGCTCTCATCTTTCAGCCATTGATGGTATAGGTTCTTCCTGAACTGGAGGTTGCTTGTACAATATATTGGCTTTAATATGTGCTTATTGCCCATGAATTTGGCTAATTCCTTTTGAGTCCTGCTCTTGTGCCCTCTGGGATTGCATTATAAGATATGCATATATAGGACTGTGATAAAGATCTCCACAACTAAAAATACGTCAGGCTGGAGTTAGTCTTCAGTAATGATCTAGAGCACATCTGTATGATACAGCAACCACTCTTTTTACATTTGGGCAAGCCAAACACAGGCCCCACTGTCAAAATGTGTTGAGAACTCAAAATCAAGCTGTAACTGCTGTGAGCCAGCAGTATCTTGAATCAAACTGTGGAAGATAGGGACCCTTAAACACACTAATACCATCTCCTACTTCCTGTGCAGCCTTGGAACCGGAGCATGTATTAAGGCAGCTCTCCTGTTCTTCAGGTGCTTCAGCGATTAGTTTATACCAGCATCTATGGAATGAATGCATTGCTTGTATTCTGTGTTAGGTATGCAGTGGAGAGAAAACCACAATGTTTTTCTCTCTCCTGACATATGCATGCACACTTGGGTCTTCAGACCCAAAGAATGCTGTCTCAGTGCGTGGAAAGTGTTGAGAGCTACCACAGGGGGAATTTAATCTACTTCTACCTTTGCTACATGGAGAGGAGTTGTAATTGATCATTTGAGCCCAGACTTCATCATCTTCTTGCATTATGACAGCAACGGCTATTTCTTTAGTTTGGTGCCATAAAATGAAACACCCAATTCAATGGAATGCACTTTGAGGTCAAAGGCTGGTCCCTATGTTATTTCTGTATATAACCAGATTGTGGGTGTTGCTGGATCAAGCCAGGTAGTATCACAACTTTCTCACAATTGCAAGTCTTCCAGGTGGGTTGGATTGTTTCTCAGATCCCATTTTGTTTAGGGTACTCTTGTGAGAGAGAGAGAGAAGGGGAAGGATAAATGTTGGAAATATGCTAAAAGCAAGTAGGATTTTTTTTATTGGCTTCTGTGTCGCTACAACTGAGCCCATTCAAAGCGCTTCCCATAATTCCATTACTTATTTGTTGTTACAGTTGGGTGTTCTTGCTTGCTCCCGAATTATTTACCCATTGTACAGATGTGAATACTTGCATCAGAGCCACCCAGTATATGTCTAATGTTCTCTGTGATATACATCAATGGTTTAGATGCATTTATTCTCCTTTTATCATTATATACATTAAGTGTAGCAATCGTACATTCTATCAGATTCCAGTGCCATCTCAGGTATGTTTTTATTTGCAAGAGCTGCAAAATGAAGCAGCTGTCTCTTCACCTGCTCCTGAGAGCATGTCAGCAATGACCCTCCCCCAGCCTATTATGTGATGTGAATTCTGATTTATTGCAAATCACAGGTGGGTTCCTCCAAGGTCATACATCAAATAAGAAACAAAATGTAATCACCTGGCTGCAAATTTTTAAGTTGCACTTGAGAAGAGATAGAGACTGCAAGCACCTTTGCAAACTCAGCTGGAACATTCTGCTGAGCTTCCAGGAGGGAGGAGGTGATTTTTTTTTTTTTAATTTTTCCCCCCTTCAGGCTGTAGCTGTACGGCTTATTGAAAATTATTAGGCTATTGACATATTCTAGCTAGAAAAATTTACTTCATGGTTGTAAAGTGCTGTGTGTTTAATAAGTTAATGTGGTAGAAAACTGTAGAAATCTGTTTAGCAACCAGCTCAGTGGCACAGTACAAGATGCAACCTGAGATGTGGGGAAAAAAAAGTGCTCAGAAGTATCTGTTGAGTGAGGTGGTGGCAGAGCTGAAGACTAGAGTCGAAACTTTTGGTTACAGGTTCTGTCTGTCCCTCCCATAGGCACTTCCCTACTGTCCGGGTATGTGGCTGCTGCCATCAAGGTGTTCAAGAAGGTTGCTTTGGTTTTGTTTCTCCTTTTTGATTTCTGTTTAGTGTCTTTTTTTGAGCAGCTGCATCAAACTTTCAGACTTTCAGATTCTAGGAAATCTAGAATCCCAGATGTGGAATATGGACTCTGTCAGAAAATGAATATTGCTCATTGTAAAGTTTAACTCTTGAAGTGCTGGGGAAGAACAAATGTCTTCGTTGCAGCATTTTCAACTTCTCCATTTTCTTCTGTTAATGCCATTAATCCTCTTTGGCTGGATTCCTGTCTTCTCTTTCATTCTTGCTCACACCCTGATATCAAAGGTAGACTCTTGCTTTCCCTGTGACTTTCCTCTTGCTAAAATGCTGTGTAAAGAGCCCTCATTCTTTGAAATAGAGTGGCACATTGGACTGCCATAGCCTATGTGGAGCTTTGTTTCTGTAAGGTGCTGTACATTATCAGTGTGCGTTGGTGCTTAAAGAACATATAATTTCATCTGTAGCTTCATTTCATCAGCTCAGAAACTGCTGCGTACGTCCCCCACCCTGAGATTTTATCTCTGTGGAATATTCTGCGTATTTATATTTCCAAGTGCACTGATTGAAGTTACCAGCTGTTGCCCTTTTTTCTACTTTTGCTCTCTTCTTCCCCATCATAATTGCATTATAAACTGAGAACTTGATATTTTTATCTAAAGCACCAAACACTGACTCATTGGCATAGGCAAAAATAGATGATTAGTTGGGCTTGAAGCAGAAGTGGCTGTATGTATGTCTTGGAAAATAGGGCTATGTTGCTGACATGCTAAGACTCTAAAGGGAGTATGCTAGATGCTCTGACATGTAAAAACTTTCCTGTGTAGCTTCGCAGTTCTGTTCCTCGGTGGTTTGGTGTTCCCTGCCCCCCCCCCTCCCCCCCTTGGAACCCATTGAATGTGGAGAATGACCTAAAAGGCTGTTGAAGAAAATGTATTTTTCATATATTTGCTCTCTGCCTTTGCAGCTCTGCTCTTCATTGTGAGCTGAAGTCTAGCAAAGACATGATGGAAAGGGAATAAGAGATCTTCTGATGTGATGTTCTCAGATACTGATGTTTTTTTCTCTTAAAATTCTGTTTACAAATTCCTTTTGCTTTAATTATGTGTTTCCTCCTGAAAACAGTACAAAGCTAGCCTGCAGGAGGACCAATTGACAAGCCTTGTTCTTAAGTATATGTAACTAACCCTACTGTATTTTTCCAGAATTTATCGGTTGGGGATTCCAAAACATTTTGCAAGTAGTAACTGAGTCCCCTTAAACTCGAGAGACGTGTACGCCTTAGATTTTGTGAAGCTGGGGCAGAGTGAACTTAGTACAATTGGTCAAGTGTAAAGCATGGATGGGAATAACCCCCCATATTCTGGCTCTTATGGTCTTGGCACCTGGTGAGAATGGAGTTTATTTCCAAAAGAAAGGTAAATGGAGAACAAATATGGTATTTCAGGGGTATTTTGCACACCGATGCAACACTGTAATACCTTGGCTAGGAATATACCACATCAGACTTCCACAACGATAATTCTCTTACAGTCACGCTGATACAAACGTGACCCATTTGTTCTTGCCTGTAGTATTGTAGGAATCTCATGGTGAGATTCTTCACTAGTATCAAATCTCTTTTTGTACCTTCTCCTCCATTGCTGCAGTCTTTGCACCCCACTTGAAGCACTGATGCACCAGGTTTCACTGTGGCTTTTTCCCCTTTCCTCTCCCCTCTGCCCACTGATCCCTATTGTACAGAAAATGACACTAATTCCTGAAATCTTGTGCATCGGCCGTATGTAAGGACGGTCTGTGGAAGAGCCGGTGTTCTTTGTGATCAAAAGTTACTCCTCTAGCAAATTTGTCTTTTCTTCAAGCAGTACCTTTGTCTTCCAATTTCTTATTGATCATATCAATTCAGGGTTAGAACAGCAGCAATTTCACTTGAGCGTACTGGTGATTTTTTGGCCTTATAAAGGTAATTTGCTTGTATATGTCATGCTTCCTTATCGAATATATAATAATATTTATAGGCAATTAGAAGGCGGGGGAAGGGAGAATGAAACAGTGGCACTCTGGCAAGAAAAAGAATTTTTGATCGCAGAACCATGCAACGGTAATACCGACGGCACAAAATGCGTTCGCTTCGGGCGTGGGGGATGGCTGTGGGGGTATTTTCCTCACGTTCTCGTTAACGGCGATACTTTGTTTCGCATTCGCGTGTGTGAGCGGGCAGGGTCCGAGAGCGGGCAGTCGCGGCCGGGCGCCGGGGCGC
>WAAD01038032.1:2023-14197 GCA_013389945.1 Fregata magnificens | reverse complement strand
GGGGGGGCGGCGGGCACCCCCTCCAAAGCACCCCCAGCCCACCCCGGGGAGGGGGCGGCAGGAGGCGGTCTGGGGCAGGGCGAGAGGGAGCGTTGCGGTGGGAACTGCGGTTGCACCGGTGGCTCGGATCCTTGGAGCGGAGATGATTTACCCCAAGGCTGCCGGCGTAACGGGCGGGGAGAGCTCCGGGCTGTGAAGTGCGGAAGCGTCCTGGGGAATCCAGCGTGTGCGTGGATCCTTTGGACGGTGTCGTTAAGAAAGAGTCACGATAGTCCTAGCGACTAGTCGAGTTGTCCTAAAACGGTGGGGTTTGGGAGATTCAATGACCTCTTCTGGCAGTGGGAGTCTGATTACCTGTTAAACAACGCCAGTGCCTGGGGCTGGATGTGCATACACGCGAGCGTGTGTATTTTTTATGTATGTATAAGGTGGGTGTTTGAGGTGCTCGGAGTCTTTTTTTTTTTTTAATTTAACTTTATCCTGGTGAATTACTTGAGTGAAGTAACTTCTTTAGGGTAAATAACTAAAGGATGTCAACAGCTCCCCATCGGCTGGCATCCCTGGCACCTTGGCTGGTACCTCTGGACTTCTCAAAGTATCAAAAGTGCCTGGGAAGTCGGGGGGACAATCTAGTGTTATGTTACCCTGTTTGGAGGAAGGTGCCTGCTGCTGATGAGACATGGTTTCTGTATTTGGAGTCTGTAATGGTATGTTTGTTGTAAATGGCTTATTTTTACAGAATGGAGTAATCTCTCAATCAGACTCTGTAGATCCTAAAAGATTCCTCTCGCTGTTTGGACACTAGCCCCTCTGCGGAGGTCTCTCTTGCCATGCCTATTGTGTCTGTGCTTCTATTTTCTTTTGTATAGACTTCATTGGTTTTGGTCTCTGCATAGGAAGTCATCCGCAGGTAGCTAGCGGATTATGATATCTGGCTACAGTTCCTGGGAAACTTGTTGGCCACCTCACCTGCTATGTTCTCTCATTCAAGTCCAATGACTGGTCCAGCAGAGGGGTAATCCGAGAGGCTTTTGTCTAATAGAGAAAATATGGCCTTTTGGTGGTTCTTTGGGGAAAAAAACCAAACCAAAACAAAAAAAACCCACCCACAAAACAAAAAAACCCCAACCTACAACTCCACACTTTACAGAACAGTGAAATAAGCGATGAGAACAGAATGAAGCCTAATATTTCTTAATTTTTAAAATACTTTTATCAAGAAGCATCTGTGTCTGCAAAAGAACGCATGCGTATTTAAATTAGCGATGTGAGGTACTTATTGCCTTTTGTTTTACGTATCTGGTAGAACTCTATGGTAGTTCTTGCACTGCATGAAGTACGGTCAGCATCAGGCCCTGTAAGCATCTGAAATTTCACACTGCAGGTCGTGCATAGCAGGATGACTCTTCTGTTGCTCTTAAGGAACAAGTTTCAACTATTTAATTAAAATTTGCCATGCAGGACATTTCAAGTTCTAGACTGAAGAAGAACTGGGTTTAGATGTTATGCTGAGGAAGAACAGTATATTTTTTCATCAGTTTGGTGCCCGTAGTCTCTCAGTTGTGAGGTTGCATAGTGTTTACTTGTAGCTTTGGCTTAAGCAGTTAACAAACTATTGAGCTATAAGATGTAGTTTATGAAGTTGTCTAGAAGCTACCTCTGAAACAAATTGTATTCTAGGATTCTGTTCTGAATAGGGTTTAAAGAAAAATGAAATGA
This sequence comes from Fregata magnificens, assembly GCA_013389945.1. Lineage (NCBI taxonomy): Eukaryota > Metazoa > Chordata > Aves > Suliformes > Fregatidae > Fregata > Fregata magnificens. Next base: position 12,478 of record WAAD01038032.1, on the reverse strand, counting down.
TTGTAGATACCCTTCGCGCAGCATTTTAAATCTATTGGAATGAATATACATATATAGCTTTGGGCTTTTATTTTACAGGAAAAATTGCATAGATGCTATGGTAATTTGAAAATGAGAAGAGAGTCACTGATATTTATTATCTCATTGATGCATTGAAACTAATGTTGGGTTGCATGTATCTGAATAAAGATGTCTATAAAACATGAATGTTAGTATTCTTCTGTGTCTTGGTATTAAAGCCTAAAGCTATGTGTTACGTGGTGTTTATAGATCTGAGTATGTTTTGTTCTAAATAAGCATTGTTTAGGGATTTTCCTTTTCCAATAGTACGGCACTTACTGTACAGCTTGGTAGCCACTGCATATTGCTACTCATTTTATTATGATAAAATGCTCCGCTAAGCCACCTAATGGAATATGAATGGGTCTGTGGGCAGTAAGCTGTTGAAGCAAATACCTCCTTTTAGTCTGAAAATTTTTGGCTTTTTTAGTTGTTTTTTAAAATAAAAAGCACTGATAACATGCAGTCCAGAGAGCTGTGTATTTAAAGTATTATTCTGCGCCTAGGAACCAAGAAGGCAAACCAGCCTCTGGACAGCAGAGCTCTTGGAGAAATAATGCTTGTTTTAGAAAGGTAAAAATAGTAAATTCTATTGATACTAAAATAAATCTAGTAGTGAAGATAGGACTGGTATGTAAGTTACTCATGTTCTGATTGTACCTTTTGTCTTGTATTTAATAATGTTTTTGTGTAAATTAGATGAGCTTCTCTTTATTTCATTATAAATGGGCTAGAGTTTCATTTGTGTATCTGAGAATTCTGTCCATATTTGCAAAGTACTTCATTGTTACTAGCTTAGAGCTGTGTAAGAGCCATTGCTGATGCTTTATTTGAGGAATGTTGGTTTGCTGCGGCCAGCTCTGCCTCAGCATTTACACTGCGTTAACAGAGTAGGGAGTTTTTTTAGGGGTTCTGATTTCTGCATCCAAAAGGAAGTATGTTATTTCTGATGCTTTATTAGACTGTCTCAAGTTCTCTTTCTCTGTTCCTGATACCCTGCTGAGAGTAAAGCTGCTTGATTATTTGTAAGTACCTTCAACAGTTTACTATTTGAAATATTTCTGACATGCCAGCCCCAACTGAATACACACAGTGTCAGCATATTGATTTATTTGATCTTGAAGTATGCATGTTATTAATATTTCAGCTAGGTGTAGACTTGAAATATTCTTAACGAGTGATATAGGAGTAAAGAAAAACTAAGGCAATGGGTGCTACAGGAATCTCTTGTATGTATGACTGGTCAAATCACTCTATTCAGATAACATTGTAGTTTTGTTTTGTTAGGATAAAGCCTTCTTTAAAATAACAAGCCACGTGCTCTGCTTTGAACCATCCAGCCTGTGGTGGGTAGTGCCTTATGTGGGTTTCTCTGTCAATGGGATATTATTTAGCTTTGTAACTGCTCAGAAAATAAACTTCCTTTACTCATGGGTTTGTTTACTAAATAGTTTATCATCTTTCTCAGATCTTCGCAATGATACAGACTCAGTTTGCGTGTGGTATAGCATTGCTTTTGTTTTCATAGGTAGAGAAACTAAGGTTTTGAAAGAGAGTAATTAATTTCTCTAAAACCACAGGAAATTTGGGGGCTCTAAAGAGCAGTGTTTCAAAACTGGGTGCACGATGCAGAAGTTGTCACATTTTGGAACTCATAGAACATCAATGCGTGTATCTTTATAAGTCGTTGTCTAGTTTTGTTAAAGGCTTCTATTTCTGATGTTTTTCTGCAGTTATTACTGTCTTCGTAATTTGTTGTAACGTAGTTTGTGAGGTAGTTCAGAGAAAGAGTGGGAAAAGTCTGAATGTTCCTATTGAGTATAAGACTGACTTTGGACATGAATATGCTCTAATTTTGTCTGTTATAGAATGCTAATCCTTACGAGGATGTTTTAATTTGCACACTGATAATACTTGAGTATATTCCTGCTTTGCACAGAGACCAGACTTATGAATTTCTGGAATGCTACAGATCAGACTGGCAGTAAGTTTTCCTTGTATTATCCAGACAAAAACCTGAAGAGCTGTACATATGGTTCTGTCCTGGAAGCGAGGTGTGCACAGCCTCCATCATCTGCTTTCTTTCTAATGCATGCATCTCTCTGGAAATATTTCATTTTTGGAAAGACAGCATAATTCTACCCTTTAAGGTAGTGTATTGCAGGGGTGGTTTTTCTTGGCTTATCTTTCGTATGCATGTGCTTCTTCATATATGTGCTCAAGAGATGTGTAATTTCTGTCTCCTCAGAGGTAGAGAATAAAGCTTGATCTGTACAGGGATGAAATGAACTTTCTATGCTATGAAAGAAAATTTTGATCTTCATACAGTAAGAGGACTTTGTATCAAGATGAATTGTCACCAGCGCAGAATAGAAGCTAATCTGATGATATTTTCACAGTGAATTATAGAAGGCAAACACAAATAGTATGATATATGCTAAGATAGAAAATTAATTATGGTGTGAGGGATTCCTCAGGGCCACTTGATGTATCTTTCCTGTTGTTTTAGTCCTGCTTTCTGGTGAAAGGTGGAGTCTGAGAAAAAGAGCAGAATTTTGACACCAGAGGCTGCTGTTTCAGTTGTTTTTAGATGCTGCTGCTGTTGCAGTGAAGTAGATGATCAGATTTGTTTGTATAAAATAGAAAAACATTTCTTTTTCTATTTATACTTTTAAAGAACTTTAATAGTCACGCTGTATCATGTGGTCTTAGTTTAGAGTATCAGTATTTGTAAGTATGACTTTTTTTTATACTTCATTGTATCTCATTAGAGGTCAAGAAACCACTTTTTAGAGCATCTTGCAAGTAGATATTGGAAGATGCTAACACTATGTGCAAGCCTAAGTAATCTGAGCCTTATAATTTACCTGCATAATTGCGATCAATGTCATTTTCATCCATTTTCCCCTCCCCGCCTACCCTTTTGTGGCCTTTTTTAACACCACTCAAAAATGTTGTGAATAAAGAAACTGTTATTGCAGTTTGGTCAGTGGAGTCCGGTTACTTGCCCGATACACTTTAGTGCCAAATGCTCTATAGGAACTTCCATGCAGGGGATGTCGGAGGGCAATTACACTTGAATGTGGTGCTCCCTAATGAATATTCTGCTGACTGCTGCTGTAGGTGTTTTTGTCTGGTTTTTGCCTGTTTCTTTTTTGAATTTTAAAACGTTATAGACCTCAGTGAAGCCTTGATGCACTGAGTTAATTTAGTTCCATTTAGGTTAAAAACATTTCCTTTAGGAAGCTTAGCATGGTTTGAATTTATTCAGCAATTAGCTTGCTTTTGGATTATTGAAGAGGTTGAATAGGCGGTGTTTAATTCATTTGCTTATACAAGGTATCCTTTGTGCAATACTGTGTCTGTAGAACAATGACAAATCAACATGGTTTCGCAGACAAGAATGTGTATGTGAGATTATACGTGTGCATCATAAGCGTAATTTCAGCGTACAGCTACCCTGGTCTTTCTATATTTTGCTAAAAAAATAAAATGTTGTCATACGTGTTTGAAATTCCTACTGTGAACATGTCACTGGAAACCTCTGCTTAATGTGTTATGGAAAGAGAAAAAATGTAAGCAGCCAATGACCTCAATTTCTAGATAACAATCTTCTGAAGAGTTTTTAAAAGCCACAAACCTACTGAAAACAATTGAAAGGAGAAGCAGCCTGGGTCTGGACAGTTCCGATGGAAAAGCAGTGCAGCATGGGAAGTCCTCATGCTAGTTATCCACTTTGCATCCAGCTGATGCTGGCTGCGACTAGGTTGTCATCTGAGGGGAAGCTGGCCTGGGAGGTGGCTCAGTTTAGATGCCAAATATGTGCTCTGTGAGTCTACTGTTTCAGAGAAAAAAATTTTTAGGAGAGGCTCTGCCTTTAACAGGCATGCTAGGCAACTTTGCAAGGTAGAGAAGACACGAAGCTGTAGCATCCAGTCTGTGAACGCAACAGACCAGTTTTCTGTACTGTCTGGACTGCATAATTCCAGTCATTCCCAGTTCTGTAACTGTCATGACTAGGGAACTTAGATGTTGAAGGTTTGGTTGGGACTTGGATGTACCTGCAATCTAGTCCCAGCTCCAGAGTTGACCTGTGACGTTGCAGAAAGTGACTTTGTGGTTCCATTTTTGGAGGTGATAGTTAACTTTTCTTGTCCTATATACACTACCTGTACAGTAAGGGTTGGGGTGTAATTTTAGATGGCTTCTATACTTTGAAGGTCCAATGGATGCTTCAACACTTGAAACGCTGTAATAAAAGAGCATAATTAATCTCTAGATAAAGCTTATTAAAGGTGTCTAGACATAAAAAGTGTAATCAAAATGAATGGAAATAGTGTAGCTGAGCTCCGTTTTGTTTCTTCGTGTCCAGGCCTCTTTTAAAGAAGCAATAGGAACAACAACAGGAAAACTTTAAAAAAATTGCTTCTGACTTTTTCTAGGAGACCTGCTTTTTGCCTTTATGCTGAATGGAGAATTAAAATAATATTTAATATGCTTTGATATCTAAATTGTGTTGAATATCAAAAAGCTTTTTGAAAAAAAATCTGGTCCTGGTTGGTGAGAGTCTTATTTGTAGAAGGATAAACCAAAATATTTTGGATTTTTTCTGTGTGTTTTAGTGCTCTTTGACTCACTGTACAGAAAACAGATATTATGCAGGTTGCTCATCTGTAAATGGTTAAAAGAAGTGTTATATGACTCATCTTCTGGTTGGATATGCTTAATTTTTGTTCAGTAGAAAGTGCTTTTGTGGATCTAAAACTTTTATTCTGAGAGTGTTTCTGCATGTGAATTTGAATTGTTTGAATCCTGGCAGACAATGAACATAAAAAGAGCAAACATAGAGATTTCTTATAAATTGTGAATGGTTATTCACAAAATTGCTTCTATGCTTACATCATTCCTAATAATAAATTGCATTACAGAAAAACAAATTTGCTCTATTAATTGAATTCAACCTTTCATATAAAACCATATCTGATTTGTGGTTCAGCAGATGTGCCTATGACTTTTATGGTGACAGATGCCTCAGGTTAGCTATGTTTAAGGGCAGATTTAAAACCGCTAAAGATCTGTGGTAAGCCATTACCCTCTGAAACATTAATTTCAACATCGAATTCAGGAGGTATTGGCTGCTGCTGATATATCATAAGGTATTTACTGCCACTGACATAGATAATGCTAGGTTCAGTTGGAACTTTGTTTTGTATCTTTTAACTGGGCTGTAAAGAACATGGACTGTTTGGAATAAAAAAGTAATGTTGGGTAGCAGTTAACAACACTTTGCCTGTCAAAGCTATGTACTGCAGATCAATAAGGAATGTAGTGGACGCACTGGAAGACGCTAGGTGGTGCATATATTTAATGCATGTCATTCCTCTTTAGCGATATGTCCTAACTGAAGGCTTCCAGGTAAAGTTCTGAATGTTGTTATTCACATCATGTAGTTCTCGGAGCTAAGTAATCTTGGAAAAATATAGATTTGTTAAAATAACTTCATAATTCTGGAATTAATTTTTTTTTCTCCCCTGGATAATTGTGCATTCTTAAGATTTTGAGCCTCCTTATATGTTCATAGGTTCATAGGCAAATGGTCAGTAATTTCCCTTTTATAAAGAGCGTGAATGTAGCTGACAAGCATTCCAGTGATAAATATAGCAGTGCAAAACCCTCTTATTTACCATTATGAAGTATAGAATCCTGATAGAATCAATGGGTCAAATCTGTAGATCCAAAATTGAGTAACTTGGTGTATCTTAAGCTAAGATGGAGTAACATGAGGTGAGATGGAGTAACAGGAGGTGAGATGCTGGAGATATGTCTTATTTTTCTGCCTGCTGCTTCCGTGCTGATTTTGGTTGGGGTTTCTGGGACCCGTAATAAGCTAGAAATAATGTATGACAGTGGACCCGGTATGTGTTATTTATTTCTGCGTAAACGCAAACACCTCAAAATTTATTGCAAAGGCCTATGCAGTAAATAATTTTGTATAATGAAAAGTTTCTAGGTCTCAACATTTAATTTCGCTCAGCAGAAGTATGAAACTAGCCTTTTGAAAGGTTTTGTGAATGAAATACTGGGAAAATCGCTGTTGCTAGAACAGGAAGTAATCTTGTAGCTAGGACTTTGACGTAGAGCACGCAGGATCTGTACGCAAGTTTGTTGAGTCTATCTGGCAGTTGCATCTGGGACTGAGAAACATGGCTGTAAAATGTTTTGCTGTTGCTGGAGCACGGTGGTTTCTCGAAGGAGAAAGGAGGAGGGATTCCTTGGAGCCTTCAGGCTGCTCCATTGTTGGAGATATGCCAGCCTGACACTAGGAGCAAAAGGTTGGCAGTATAGGTAATCCTATGTTATTTAACACTTTATTATAGGGAAAAGTCTTTATTCGTGCATTCCTTCTTGTTATCAGTCCAGCTTTTTAGGCTTTTCCTAAATAGAAAGCAAAGTCAGTAATATTAATTTAGTTTCTAATAAATAGCGGTAGTATGTTAAAAGTGGAAACAAGTTAGTCCTTTCCATTTGTCATTTGGTAACATAGTTTATAGTTCTACTGAATACCCAGAGGCATTCCATTAACGTGGAATTTGCCACAGTAACAGCAAAACTCCTTCTACGCCCACTATAATATTAAAAATGTAGGACTTATTTTGTGTCAAATGAGCTAACAAAATAAAAGATGAATTTAAAGTATTTAAACTGTCAGCATCAATGAATCTAAGAGGATTATCATTCCATTACGGCTAATAGATTTTTTCCAAAGATAACTTTGCTACTTGACTTGCCTATTTCTATGAAGATTGTTACAGATCTAATTTAGACTACAATTTAAATATTCCTGCTCTATTTTGATTGAATCTGGGAGTTAGTAATGTGGTACCTGGCTTATGTTGAGCTTGATAACTTTGCTTCAATCACTTGAATACAAGCTCTCATTCTGGCATCTTTAATTCTTCATAAAGGTTGTGTAGTGTTTTGTCTTTTGAGTTGTACTAAACACAACTTAACAGTTCAAGCTTGAGAGCTGTAATTTAACAAATTATGTGCCAACCCCTCCTTGCTTCCTTTCTGAGGAATTAGTGAGAGGTTGGAATAGCAAGAATAAAAATCAGGATTACCCTTATGATGGGTATCCTCCTGCTCCGTAAAATGAGTAGTGAAATTTCCACTTATGTACTCGAGTATAAGGAAGGGGCACTCAAGATTGGGATTCTTATCTTCTGAGTCGTCATAACTTTGTCTAGGTCTTGGAGTAGACAATGATGTGTTAAGGTTTTTTTTTTTTTTGAGATAAACAGGTATAAGTTCATTTGATGCCTTAAAGAAATAGAACGGGAACACTTGTATCTTCCTTCCACCTCCCCAGAAAAACTCTGTGGAGAGGGGAGAAGAGTACATAGTAGGTGGAGAAACTTCCTGATTTTAGACAGAGCCTGGACTATAGCTTTTGACTTAAGTAATGGCAGGAATGCCCTCACAAAGGTCTTGAGGTTTAACAATTAGAAGTCCTGTAGCAAAGGGAGAAGGCATGGTGATAGATATTAGTCCCAGCAAATAAATTCTCACTCTCACATTACATCTGAATTTTTCACCAAAAGGCCATCACAAGATTTTGCAACATACATGATATTTCACTAGGTTGTATGTGAAAATTGGAAAGTTTGTAGTGATCCTAACCACCAGTGAGTTGTAGTGAGGCATTGTTACTGTTTGATTAGTGAAATTAGCTTAGCTACATCTGGGTGGACTGAAGCTCCCATTGAATTTAGAATTTAGCAGATCCTTAGTCCTTTCAGAAGGCAGACCAGAGATACATGTAAATGAAGACTGCATCAACCTCTTACAGCTGTAATCATCTCCCAAATTAGCATTGCAGTGCTGTAGTTTATGATGTCAGACTGAATTTCATGGCTATCGAAATGCCACGGCATTCTTCAAAAACTGTTTGAATTCTGTGAATAATTTAAGGACTTTCAGTTTCCAGTATTATTTAGTGCTTTTCTCTAGTTTGCTGTTTCTAGTCATCAGCATTTTTTTGGATGAATACATTAAATGCAGCAAAGGCAGCAAATGTAAGAGCAAGACCCCCTTTGCAAGTCCAGCAGTGATGGCGTACCACTGTAAGGAGGGGAGAACACTAGTAAAACATTGTAAATGGTGACCACAGTATTCTTAGCTCTCATCGCCTATTGCTTTGATGTAAGGTTGTGTCTGTAACTAAGTGACATTGCTAGCTCGTTTTACCATTTCCAGCAGAACAGCTTCAGCAGTCATGAACTGATTTGTGTGTTTGTGTTTGAAATACAGCTGTGGTCTTTAGCACTTTTACCCCTTGAAGATATAAAAGCACTCAAGAGATTTCATATTTTTTTCAAAGGGCAGGAGCAATGTTAGTGAAAGGGGGGAGGGTACAGAAAACTGACTGTTCTACCTCTGTATTTTTTTGAAAGTGCTGTTACTGAAATACTCTCTATGAATGTTCTCCAGCATCTTCTGGTTGAATGAAGGGGTAGTGGGGGCGAAAGGTGAAGGACCTTCCTTCTGCTGACCAAATGTTATTAGTTGTCTGAAAATGCACTGTGTAGACTATTTGCTGTTTCTCTTTCTCTTAGAGATTTACCTCATGTAAAAGATGAAATAAGACTAAATGTTTTGGAGCTAATTCAGAGTCCTGCCTCTGCCCACTATGGTGGTGGTTAGCCAACCCACAGCCCCCAAGAATGAAATCATAGCTGTTAAGAACCTGGCAAAGCTATGCTTGAGAGATTTTTGTGCTTTGGGGATGTCAGTTACAGTTATAGTCTCCTCAGTCCTGTGGGGACAAAAGAAACACCTGCCAGGATGGAAACAAATAACAACCCCTCCGTGGTCCTGTTATATGCAGCTGTACTGCACTATCATGCAACCTGCAGTGTTCCGTCATCCTAGCCTGTCACGCTCAACCTCTGAGGCAGCTTTACGTGAGAAAGTAGCAAAAGCTGCTACTGGGTAATAGGACTGGTTTTGGTTCATATTTTTAACCCTTGATTTCTTTGCAAGTATACACAATAAAAATCTACAAAACGCTAACAGCTCACACAACGGAGTTTGGTGTTGGCTTGTGAGTTTTCGGGGTTTTTTTAGTTTTCTTTTTTTTAAACCCTTTGGAAGATCCATATTTAAAATCCTTTATCAAAGGAATAAAATATTTTAAAGGGGGTCAAGCTATTTTTCATACTGGGTAGACAGGAAGGAACGTCATTAATCCAAGAGTTGTTGTGGAGGTGGGGGAACAATTGCTTCATTTTTTTCAGTGCGCAATACATCTGGAGATAAACAACTGCATGTTCTCACTTTTTGTTGTTGTTCTTGTGGGTTTTTTAAGCTGGCCAGTCACAGAATGACATGACATGTGTCCAGCCAAAACATTGGCTTGTACACATAGGACTACAGTTTGCTGCGCTGTGGGTTTTTTTTGCTGTGTCATGTCAAAGAAAAACAGAAAGGGAAGCAATGGCTTTGGACTCAGCCCCAAATGAGACATGTAGGAATAAGCTTTGATTTAAAAAGAAAAAAGGGGGGGACCCTGTGCTCTAAGTTGGCTTGTGATGACTTTGGATGGGGCTGATCTCTGCATAGGTACTTGTGTAAGAGGCATTCTGCCTGAAAAGACATCCAAAAATTTGGAAGAGCAAAAAGCTCCACTGTTGTTAGAGTAACTTAGTGATGCTTGTTCTGATTTGGACTCCAGTGTCTTGTAAGTAAGCTGTATTTCTTTGTGGTGAAGGCTCGCTATTAAGACCTAGCTGATGATGATGCATGGTAATGGCTTGTAGTGCTTCTCAAGAGCTAGCCTGATCCAACAGGCTGCTTAAAATTCATGTATGGTATCAGCTGTGAAGCAATGTCTGAAACCCATAAAGAGGGCTGCAATATTCTAATTTATTGCCAGTACCTCTTTTATGCCCATTGAACTATTCAGATCTTTCCACAGTTGATTATTCTTTTCTGCAGTTATGTTGGAGGGGGAAGAAGGAGAGAAAAAATTCCTTCACCACACAACATGCTACTATACTAGCACGTTGCTACTTATAAGCAACCTCTTAAAATAGGTGTCTCTAAGAAGATGATGCAAGAGAAAAAGATCACTTAATAAAGGGGAGTCAAGTGCATGTGGAATAAATAACTTTTAGAAATTATAAACAATCGTTTGTTATAATGAGATCTGCTATAGCTGAGGGCAGTTTGTTTCCATTTTTATATCATTATTTTAGCTTAGTAATGCTGAAGTGCATTCTTGAAAAAACTTTAAATTGGGCTAGTGAGTGTGGGGGGTTTTTTTTGCTGTGAATGAATTGAAAGCATTATGCTGTCTTTCAAAACACTTCAACATATATTATCAAGATTTTTTCT
>WAAD01038021.1:0-15711 GCA_013389945.1 Fregata magnificens | reverse complement strand
AGAATCTGAAATAGAGATCCTGAAATATACAGGGCTATAGCCATGCCCCCCCGCCCTCTGCAGTACATTTAACCATTTATCTGTTTATAGTACTTTATGGATTTGCACTCACATTGGGCTGCTACAGGAGGACTTTGTAAGGAAGAATCAGACAAATCAGCTTCTTTTTCCAAAGTACAGTCCCGTTCTCTCCTCCATGGTGATGTCCCAAACTAACTGCCCGTATTTAAGCTGTACAAATCCTCTTTTTTTTTGTTCTTATTTTTTCTTATAGAAAAATCTCTCTATGCTGCGCTCTTCAGATTGTTTCCTCACAGCATTGTCTACTGTATTGCAACTGTCCTCAACTCTGACTTTTCCTAGTATTGTGTGATTGAAACACTTAGGAAATCTGAATAATCACGTTTCTCTCTCCTGATTTGTGCATACTTGGGGTTGCAAATACAGCCAACACTCATGCATTCGCAGAAGGTAAGTGACGTCATGTGTAAGAGAAGTCTGCAAATAGTGCAGAGAGTTTGTAAGCAAACTCCCTGTTGGCTTTTGTAGGCGGTCTAGAAATGTAATGGTAAATCCAGCCCTAAATCACTGGAGGACTTTATGTCAGTACAATACAAGAGAGAGTTCAATGCTTTCACTACTATGATGCTGCTTAGGTGACTGAGATGCTGGTTTCAGAGGTGCACGTGGGAGTGACTAATGAAGAAAGATGTTTCTGTAAGCAAGAGTCTTCCATTTCAAGTGAAAGAGTCTAATGATGTCTTTTGTTAACAATAGCTGATCTTAAAGCACATTAGCACAGTTGGTTATATATTCTTATCATCGTTTGATGGAATGGGAAAGTGAATGAGTGAATGTTAAATGTATCCCCCTCCCTCAATGTTGCCATTTAAAAACCTTTCCCTAAATATTTATCCTGTATTTATGAGATCCTTACTTCTAAGAATTTTAGCCACTAAAATGCAGATTTATGGGAATAGGGCAAGATGCTTCTTTTTTTAATCTGTAAAATGAGTAAGAGGTAAATTCTTGTCAAAAACAAGTAGCCTGTTAATCCTTGAGAACTTATTTTATATGAAGATGCTTAGCATTTGGATGCATAAATTGATTTCTCTACCATGACTAGATATATTATGGAAGAATGTTGAACTCAAGAATTATTACAACATATTTTGATTATTAGTGATTATAGTGAGAATTTTTGCATGTCAGAAGAACTGCTATTTGCTCACTGTTCTGTACGGCAAATCAGTCTTGGGACTATACTGCATGCCTGCACAATGCAAATACATAGCTGTGCCTGTGTGTATGAAAACCATGAAATGTTAAGCCTCATAGGGTTACTCTAGCATGTAAAATTGAGTAGCTGTGTAAGAAACTTATTCAAGGTGGGTCATGTATACTGCATGTTACTGTATGTGTTTTCATTAGTATGTTCCCCTTTTCTACTGCTGTTCCATTTTTCTTTACAGCTAGTTTTACAATGCCCAGTATTTTATACCTCATTCCATCTTTGCTCTTTTTACAGTATAATTCAAACTCAGTAAAGATGAAGCAAGCCACACTTTGAGGGCAAGTCTTTTTAAACCTACATGTTCATCTCCACTTAATCCGGCTTNGCTGGCCTTGCAGAACAACGAGAAATAATTGCTATATTTTCAGAAGATGGAACAGCTAGTATGGTCTTGATATTTGCAATAAGGATGAGCAGATCTTATGACTATCTGACATCTCAAGATACTTTCATCTTCAGAAGGTTTGCAAAAATAGTTCTGGTTTGCAAAGCTTTATCCATGTTTTAATTTATTCTCTTTCCAGAAGTGACTATACATGAAAACAATATGTTAAAAACGGACCCATGATCTACACAGTCCATTAGGAATAGGGGTCCATACAAAACCTAGCAACTAGTGACCTAGATGCACTGTTCTGCATTTTTTTTCCTGAAATAGATTGCATCTTTCCCCCCACCTCTTGGGGGTTTTTTTTTTTTTTCCTANAGAATTATTACAACATATTTTGATTATTAGTGATTATAGTGAGAATTTTTGCATGTCAGAAGAACTGCTATTTGCTCACTGTTCTGTACGGCAAATCAGTCTTGGGACTATACTGCATGCCTGCACAATGCAAATACATAGCTGTGCCTGTGTGTATGAAAACCATGAAATGTTAAGCCTCATAGGGTTACTCTAGCATGTAAAATTGAGTAGCTGTGTAAGAAACTTATTCAAGGTGGGTCATGTATACTGCATGTTACTGTATGTGTTTTCATTAGTATGTTCCCCTTTTCTACTGCTGTTCCATTTTTCTTTACAGCTAGTTTTACAATGCCCAGTATTTTATACCTCATTCCATCTTTGCTCTTTTTACAGTATAATTCAAACTCAGTAAAGATGAAGCAAGCCACACTTTGAGGGCAAGTCTTTTTAAACCTACATGTTCATCTCCACTTAATCCGGCTTCCTGCAGTAGGTAGAGTGTCCTTTTATGTAGTGCTAACTAAAATCCATCCAGCATTGCAATAATACTAAAGTGCCAGAAACCCAATGATGCCGCCCTGACTCAAAGTCTATTGAAAAAAATGAAAATCTCCTACTAATTTCAGTGAGCTTTGGATCAAATCTTTCAAGCCAGTGTGTGTATGTGTGCTTCTTCAGATATGTTAAAAGCACTCCATTGTCTTGGCTGGCCTTGCAGAACNCCACCTCTTGGGGTTTTTTTTTTTTTTCCTAATAGCCACCTTGTTTTTTTCCACTTTGGCTGTCTTTTCACTCTGTTTGTTCATTGGGTAGTTTTCGTTTGTACTTCTTTTTAATTCAAATTGCTGAAGCTAAAATATTTCAAATGAGCAAAAAGAATTGGGAGGTATCTTGTTTAGATATAATCTCAGATGATGATTCACTAATTATAGCTAGACTGCATAAAGGTACAAGAGAAGAATAAGGGATAATATCTGGTGTTAGAAAAGATGAGGAGGAAAAGAAAAGGGTTTTTGTAACATTTTTTACATTAAAGGAATAACCAAGCTATTTGGCTGTTCATCGTCCCATATCATTCCGGATGCTGTCTCAACATGTTAATGCTTAGTGTGGTGTCTCTCTGTTGTGTTCATGTGAATCCCTGTCTTTATTAGCATGATTCAACCCTATTATATATGATTTATATTCCAGGCATTCCTGCAGGCTCCAAAAGGTCAGGAAATAATCTCAAACCTTTCTAAATAGGTAAGATCAGCACAAGTACTGATTTTAGAACATCTTACTAATGAGAATGAGTGATGCAGAGAGCATGAGCGAAGTTTGGGGAAGAAGGAATGACTTCTGTTCTCTTAGGTCATAGATTAGAAGCTGTAAAACCAAGTCAATTCTCAGATACAAAATACAATACCATAATCCTATAATCACATTAGGAGAATAATAGATTTTTGTGCCAGAGGAAACCAATTGGGACCGTTAAGTTGGATCTCCTGTGCAGCAAAGGGCTACACATTTCTCTGAACTAGGCTATGTCTTCTGGTTTCCAGACTTCAGAAGTAATACTTTAATTTGTAATTTAGTTGAGGCAAATTCAACTTTAAAAGCCCAGACATTCCACATGAGTTGAAAGTAAAGTTTTTATTTCCTATATATGAGTTGATCAAATTATCTTGAATGTAGGTAATAAGATGATTTTCCTTATATCCTCAGGGCAACAAAAAGCAATTAGCCACTGTGCTAAATATAAACAAAAGAACTGTGAAATCTCCTAACTTATAATCACATAAATATTGAGGAGTTTGCTAGTAAAATGAAATAAAATAGAATACCAAATTCTTTGTAGAAGTATCTAAGAGGCCATTGACATTAGGATCACATTTCACCATTGACCAGAATGGGTACAGATGTGTAGAATCCATTAACATATGGTCACTAATCAGAGGGTGAAGAGCTGACTAAATTACTGCCTTGTGTCTCAGAGAAGATTAATTTCAATGGCTTTTGATAGTTATGGTATTCAAATATAAATGAATAGCTAAATTGTCTGTTTAAAAAAAGATTTACTAAGATACTCAAAATCTCAGTAATCAATGAGATACTTTAAAAAAAAAAATCTAAGTGAATTGAAAGGACAGCATGGGTCAGAGTAGGGTCTCTGCTTTCCCTAGTTACAATACAAAGCATAGTTGGACAATTTACATGGGAGTTTCCTATTTCCATACAACCCTGCTTCTGAAACTCCAACCCAAACGTAAGGTGACAACTTAGCTGGGCCTTAAAGTATTGCAGCATACCATCCCATCTTTTAGTAATCATCCAAGTTCAGAACATTTTTAATTAGAGTTTTGATGTATCCTTCAATTAGTAAAGAATAAGGCTTTTTGTCGCTTACTCCTTTTATGGTTGTGTAGAAATACACTGTAGGGATACAATGGATTGATGGATTTTTTTTCTTTGTTCTTTGGAGTTAATCTGAGATGTGGGTTAAATTATTCACTTTTTCCCTGAATGTATAATTAACTATGACTTATACTGAGATTTCATTGCATGGTAACATAATGCCAGTTATTTTTATGTAAAACACATGTTTTTCATAGAGGTTTAGATAGTTGTGGGTTGCAGTTAGAGATTTTTACCATGCAGTTATCTCTCAGATTTATGTAATAGCTTGTTCACATTTTTTTTTATATTTAAGCTGTGTCAGAAGAGATAGAGCCTGAATTTCAGGTATTATGATTCTTTAGGGAAATCTAGTCTGTATAGTTTTTCATCTTGATTTTATTACCTTTTACTGTAAATGTAATTTATATTATATGAAAAATAAAATTTATACATTAATTCCTAGAAATTTTTGGCCAGGTATTTTTAAGTAATAAATAGGCAGATGTAGAACTTGAGCAGAAGTATAGTGCTTTCACTTTTCCATTTTAAAGCTTTTATAATAAATTGGAACTTCAGCTTTTATCACAGGGAAAGGTGACCTTTTAAAAACCAAAGTAGGTAAATAGATCTTATGATATCTGGAATGAAGAAAGCTCTTTAAAATAAATTGGAGCAAAATTCAGTGGCACTGTGGAATCTAGCCCAGGCTTATATGGTCTGCAAGCCATTTTTATATTAGTGTGCTGTTTGGTCCTTTCTCTGACTGGGATGCAGTGAGTATCCTATCTGACCAGCAGACCACTCAGCATATCTCTACTTTGCCATGAGTCATGACTGCATAACACTGCCTTTTGAAATGGGGTATTAGAAGTGTGGGAATGTGTGAGAAACTAGAGGAATTGCAGAGAAGGGAAAAATTAGGAGACAGAACAGGAAGACACAGCTATGGTGATGACACGTCAGAAATGTTAAACTCTTATCTCACACACACACATGTTAATTTCAGCTGTACATCTACAACCCAGCACATCAATTTATAATCTTATTTCCATAAACCTGCTTAATTAGCTGAGCATTTTGGGCCTGGTGTTACTCTGTCAGTTTATGCAGTCAAAAAAGACTCTGTGAGTCTATTAATGAAATCCCAGTGATTTTCATCTGGATTACGTTTGGTTGCCACTGGACTGCATTTGGCTCAGAATCTTGCAGTTAAAAATTGTTTTCATCTCCTTTTAATTCAGACATAATAGTTCTTGTAGCCTTTAATTTATGGTGAAATCTTTAGACAGCAAAATATTTTCATTATTTTGTAGATAGAGAAGCTGTATCCAAGGAGTTCCAAGTGATTTGCCTGAAGCAAGATGATGATTGCCAGAGCTAGGACTAGAATGCAGAGGAACACAGCTCCCATTCTCACGCTTCATCTACTGTATGCAGTGACCTATGTGCATTTTCTTACACATTTTCTTATATGTAACAGGGGAAGAGTCACAATACAGTTCTTGATAATTGTGCTAAAAGGTACTTCTGTTTTAAGTATTAATAATCTCTTAATACTTCAGTGTAACAGAGCATGTTATTATTTCAGCCTCATGCAAAGATGTGATGTGAAGTACTGTGTGCTTGAGGAATTGAAAAATAAGTGTTTTCTTTAGGGAAAAACAGTGCTTTGATCAGGGAAGACTCACTGTTCAGAAGGTCAGTTTTATTTTTCTTCTCACATGGTGAGGCTATTACAGATGGAAATACCATCTCACTGGTGAGGGTTCTCTAAATAGAATATCACAAAAATGTCTCAGGAATGAATAATCATGCATTGAATTTAAACAGTGATATTGTTGCACAATAAAGGACTCATCTGTTACGCTATGAAATATCGGATCTGTTCCCAGGTAAGGTGATTTCAAAACACAGACTGATTGTATTGGCCAGGATCAGCCAGTAACAGAACATTTCTGGTAATTTGCTGTGGAATGATCTGTGCTTTATTTCATTATTCAGTTCTAAACTGAGCTGAAATAAGACATATCTACCCCCCACCCACCCCCAAAAAAAAAAAACAAACCACCAAACCCCTCACAAACCAAAAAACCCCAACCCAAAAAAACCCAAAGAAGCAAGATAAAGGGAATATTGGTAGGAACAGGGCAATAGTGTGAACATCTGTAAGAGATTAGTGCAGAAGTAATGACAAAGGTGTAACAAAAATATGGTAAGGTACATTTTATTTTAGAATAGAAGATGGATGTACATGACAGCACTTTAAAAATCATTTAGCATGAATACAGAGCTTTGTATGTAGATCTTAGTCTCTTGCAAGGAATGGCTAAGTATGCTTATATATTGATTGTATATATGTTGAAAGTCAGGACAGACTACCCCCTCACCCCCCCACCCCCAGGACACACTGTAACTTATTAAAAAAAAAAATTGGAAAGATGTCCTTTTTGTTAGTCTTACCCACTAATCAGGCGATGTCACCAGCTCCTTAAGAGCACACCACTGAGACAGAAGGGGCTTTTGCCTGGTTGCTTACAAAACT
Organism: Fregata magnificens; assembly: GCA_013389945.1. Taxonomy (NCBI): domain Eukaryota; kingdom Metazoa; phylum Chordata; class Aves; order Suliformes; family Fregatidae; genus Fregata; species Fregata magnificens. Next base: position 8,808 of record WAAD01038021.1, on the reverse strand, counting down.
GTAAGAAATAGACCAAAAAGGTATAGTACAGTGGAATTTCTTGCAAAGTGCAAAGATTGCAATGGAATTACTGAATCACCAAGCAATCGTATTTTTGCTCTGAGGTGAACTCTGGAACACAGACATAATATGAAAGAAGTGAATGCTTAGTATGTTATTTGGAACTTTAGGTGGATTTCCAAGCCTGAGGTAGATAATGTCTGAAAAAATTAATCATTCATTTCAGGTATGGAAAGCAAAAAGCAGCAGCTCTCGCTGATAATTCTTCTGGCAGACATTTGGCTGGCTACAAACGAGAGAAGGAAAAGCCCCCAAAGCAATATGAAGTCAGTATCAGGCTGGATAAAGAAGCTAAAGTACATGATGATCAGGTTCAAGAAGCAGTGAAAAGAACTGCCAGCTCCCATATGGCTGATGATTGTCCCTTCAGTCTCCCTCTCTGAGCTCCGTACTTGTCACTCAGGAAAGCTCAGCCTCCTCCACATCACCTCCAGTGATTCTCAGGTGTATGCGTGAAGTGAGGGGTATGGAGCTTGCAGGGGCAGGGCTGAGTGGCAGCTCCCTAGCTGTTACTCAGTTTCTATATGCCAGTGCTGCTCAGCAGGCACGAGCCTGGCTCAGTTGTGTAGCTCTAACTGGGCTTAATGCCCATTCTGTAGGAGGGTCAGGATATAGAACTAAACATTCATTGACATTCTTGCTTAAGAGAGTAGGAAGTGGTTTCTACTTTTTTGATTTTATTTTTCTTTTTTTTATTGCTGCATGCTGTGAAGATGCCAAAAGGGGCAGATTGTTGTTGTTGATTTCTGTTTGCCATTATGATAAATCACTGTTTGCAGTTTGCGGTAGCTGTGGCTCATTTTTTTTGTAGCCCACAGTGTCAGTCTACTTTCCACCATTTCCTATTGTCTGCTTACAGTTTACTGTTTCCATTTCCTATGTTTATGGTTTGTAATAAATACACTTGTTTCAGGGCCCTTAACCAAGCTGCATCCAATATCCAAGCTAGTATCTGTAATGCCCAGATGTGGAATGTCAGTATAAAGGAAGACTGGAATATCATATCTGGATGCTCTAAGGAACTCTCTTGGTAGAATCGGGACAAAATATAATAGATGGTACATAGGCAAGCTTTTGGGGACTAATCATAAATATTTTTCTTTGTAAGCTCCGAGTTTCTCAGTGGGAAAAGGACTGAAGTGGATTAATTGATTGTTGAATTACCTTGAGCAATCAATCTTCTTTAGCTCAAAAAAAAAAAAAAAAAAAAAACCAAAACCCCAGAATGCCTAAGGACAGTTTTTCCATCTGAGATGAGGGAGATTTAATTGTGGTTGTAAAGAGCACTAGCACGATCTTACTTGGAATACTAGTGGATAGGTGAGCTGAGTAGAGTATGTTCTGAAAAGACCAGCTGTGATCAACAGAGCATTTCATCTAAGCGGAATCTAAAATTAGAGTTTGGATTTTTTATTTCAGCAGATTGGAAGCCAAAAGGGCCTGTGATTGTGCTGTCTCATTTCTTTGAGAAGTTCAGAAGGAGGAATGAAAATTACTATTTAATTAAAGGCTGACATACATACAAAGAGGTATAAACTAGTCTTGGATGAATTTAAGCTGGAAATTAGAAGGGATACTTTGGAGAAATAAAAAAAAAAAGATTTAGGATGGACTTTGACCATTTTAATAACACTACCTGATGACATCTATATGGTGTCTTTGGGCAGAAGACCTACTATATCCCAGTTGGTACTCAGCAAGCAGAAAATGGCTTTAGCTCACCAAGAAGATCTATCTAAAGTTCTTGATCTTGCGCAGGGGAGAAAAAAAAAGAAGATAGATACAGTGTTCTTTCATAATTTCAGCATTTAGAAACAGTATGAAGTGCTCCCTCATGAGACCTGTTAAGGAATATAATATATGCTGTGAAAATATATCCTTGCTACTCTTGAGAGGATTTTCCATCATATGATACTAAAAATATCTCTAAATCCACAGTTGATGAGTTTAATTACTCATCAGCTCTTTACATTACAATTCATTACCCTGAGGTAATAAAGATAAAATAAAGCATTTAGATGCCATTGTGCCATTGTTACAGCATGTTCAGCAGAATGTCTCTAATCAATGCTGCTTGTGTTTATGCAGCATAATTAATAAAAATATGAGCACTGTCCTGAACACACCAATTTTAACAGGTGCCTGAGCTGCTTCTTGCCTTTCTTTTTCTATTACTTTTCTGTAAGGAAGGTTAGTTTAATTACCGGAATTGAATGAACAATATTTGCTGATCTTACATTTTAAAGTCCCACTGTGATTATTTGATTATATATTAAAAATATGCCATAAACCAGGATAGTTCTTGCTATAGTCCATTCTGTACAACTCTTGATAGTAAAATTTTGACAGAAATTATATTTTAGACAGCGAAGCTCTGAAGGAAGCAATATTATATTCCATAGTAGTGAGTTCTATTTCAATATATTATGCATACCTAAAAGACTTTGTAAATAGCAAAGTTAGTTTGTTTGAGGGTTGATGACCCCTGTGGGGTATATTATAGCTAAAGTTAAAGTGGTTGTATAAATGGTAAGCCTAAATCTTCCCTGCTGACTAGTAAACTTTGACTCTTTACTCCAAATCAGAGATTACTGTAATCTATAAATTAGTTACTTTCAGCCCCTGTTGCTATTATCCAATACACGGAAGTTGAATACCAGCTGCCAAGTACACCTAGTACAGAACTGCCTCTGTGATATGGGCCACTGAGCTTATAAAGTCCTTTCCCCAAGTGATTTGATCTTATTTAGCCCAAAACACCATTTTAGAACCTTGGTCCTCATTTTCAGGGCAATCAATAGATCAAATCTCACATGCATCAAAGACAAACATCAGTTTGTGAAGCACTATAGCATCTACCTCTGGGAGAAAGACCAGGACAAGACACATGAAAACTGGAAACAGGACAATTTCCACCATTAATAACACAGGTCAAGCACCTCTTTTATGATGGAACAATTAAGAATTTGTTTCCTTTCTGAAATGCAAAACCAAAAAATCAAATCCAAAAATGTCTACTCCAGCAGTATTCTGGTTCTGAAAAGAGCTGAGAAGCCATGCAGCCTTCTACAGCATTGGTTTGGCTCTTTTGAAATCAGTTGAATCAGTTTTGAAATCTTTTCTTTAATTCTTAGGGAAAGAGTATGCACAGGGATTTAATACTGTTTAAATAATCCATTTTAGAAATTAATTCAGACTAACTTTCTTGATTGTGGTTGTGCATACAAGAGACAAATAGTTATTAATAATTGATTTCCTTTTCAGTCAGGAGATCACTTTTTTAGGTGTAAACTTCTTTGTTATAAACAAAGTCTTCATTTTTTAGGCCAGTGTTCTTGCTGTTACTCTCAGGAAGCATGTGCTGACCAATTAAAGACTGACCTGGTCTACCCTTCTTGCTGTTTCATGCACTGTTGTTACTATATACCATTTAGTCCGTCACTTTCAGCACTGGAATCAATAGCTGTGATCACACCCAAGGATGTTACGTGACTGTATGACCCAGATATAAAAGTCTAGAAAAAAAACCCTGACAGTTTGGAGAGCCTCCTATCTTGATTTATTTTGCACTAGGAAAAATGTTTGCTGGAACGAGTTGAAGACTCTAACTTCCCCCTAAAATCATGGGATAGTTGTTCTAATCCAGGCTTCTAACTTACTGCATGGTGAACATGTATAAGGGGGCTTCATTAAAACAAACAACAAAAAAACCCAAACAAAACAACAAAAAACCAAAACACTCATTGCAGCAGTGCATACAAGGTCACAACATCCCTAAGAGATTTATTTTTCAAGGTTTTTGCAGCATGGCTCAATGGATGACACAAGGCTGATGTATACTATGGAAAATACTGGACCCAGAAGTGAGCTGACTCCTATGCTTCCTGGTCCCTTTTACAGACAGAAGGGGATGTGCGTGAGCGGCATAGATGTACTAAATATTGGAGATACAGAATTTATTATGAAATATTAATTAATCTCTTACTGATCCTAGCCTGTTTCATCTGTATGTTGTATATTGTGCTCTTTCATTAAACATTTTCATTGTAAACAAGAGAGAACTAGTCCTATTTGGGTTACATAAAAGGTTAATAGTGGTGGTGACAAGAATCTCTGCCTATGCCTTTCTCTGTGGTATCCTCTTACTGAAAGGCCACCATTCTGCAATGTGAAATACTGTAGGACGTGGAGAAAATCTGGAAGATGCTTGATGTGGCTGACGTAAGAGAGTGTTATTTTGGGACAGTGTTACGGTTTAATTTATGTCATTTAATTAATTTAATGAAGTCAATATGCTGAATTATCTAAGCTAGACCTCAAAGAGCTCATCTGGGTACTGGAAGTGGCATAGCTATGTTACTAGGGTCATAAAAACTGAAGGGATACTTCCTCACCAATCGCCCAGCTTTTGGTAGTCAAGTCGTGTTAATTTGGATATTTCTGTAGGACACTGAACTTTTGCTATTAAGCATTTACTGTCTTTTCCATAAATGACTAGTTCTTAGCCCCAGGACAATTCTTCCATGGTCCAAATCACAACTGCAAAGCCATGGGCTTAAACTGGGGATCCTTCAATTTCTAGTTTAATATGCTCCAAACTTTGCTATTTCAATTGTATGCCCTACTTCTTGTATAGGAGGTAATACATGTATTGAAGTAAATTTATCCAGTGACTGTAAGAAAAATGTTTTAGAGCATGACTAAATGCTATGATTTCATATACTGGCCTCTCATATTTTTTTTTTATCAGGAATAAGTTAAGGTCTAGTGAAGCTCTTGAGTTTATTCTATGAGGTTTCAAGAACATATAGAACTACATAATATAATATATTAATATATATATAAAAATATTATAGCATACATAATCTTTTCTTCAAGAACAGTATCTCAAGTGAATTATTTCATTTTGGAAGTGAAATATTGCATAAACAGTGTCTCCAGATGATAAGGACATAAGGTTGTTGGCACAAAGGTCAGGACAAATGCAGTGCTTTCAAATCATCAGTGAGCTCAGGAGTTCATAAGCTTTCTTTTCAGCAAGGGTTAGATTCTCAAGCCTCATAACACATGCAACTGGCAAAGAGTAAACACGGCTATACTGAATTATTCTATCCTTGTCAGCTGAAATAACAGTACATGTCTAGTCTCTTTCATCCCAAAGAAAATCCATAGACCCTCTATACTAGTGAGATGGTTGCCCCTGCCTTGAGAAAGAAATGGAGACCACGCTGTGAATTTAAACTATGATTTTTGGAGGTGTAATTTCCCCCATTTCTGTGAGCTTATGTTTCAAGGGATGTATTTATCTACGTAAAATATCTTTTGTTCCTAATTAAAATACATTACAGACTTTTCTATTTTTGTTTTATGGCCTGTCAAAGGCCTTCAGCAATTGAAATGGGCACCATGCATTTCTGGCATGCAGTCCAAGCACTCCGGATGTTGAGACATGTGGACAACATTGTGCATTTGGACAACAATGATTACAATTTTTATTTTCTTTTATGATCCACTTATTCATAGAGAGGATCCTAGACAGAAGTATGCAGTCGAATTCACTTTGATTTCAGTAAAGCTCCATTAGTTTAGTTTTTTAGTTTCAACTTTCTTAGGTCCTGCTGTAGGAAAAAAAACCCCCAAAACTCGAAGAATAAGCCCAGTGTTTCCATGTCTGAGCACTGTTTTTATTATAGAAATTCTTGATTTGTTGATATCTTGAAATTAGTATCCTTCTGACTGCAGAAGAGCATGGCGTTTTGGTATAGATACTACTTTAAGCAAGAACAGACACACTGTTTGAGAAAGAAATGGAAGGGGAGCTCCTTAGCAACAGAGCACATTAATGCTAAATGCTAAAATTTGTATGAATCTGGTACAAATTAGCCAATATTAGACTGTACAATCACACTTTCATTTTATTTTGGTTGCTGTGATGTTACAGTATAAGTGCTTCAGGCCATGTGTATAATTCATTTTAGGTGACAGTGTTTTTAACAAGTGACAGTTCTAAATATAGCCTGATGAGTAAAAAGACATTGCCCTTAGGTTGGGCTGATCACATTGCCACAGCTTTTTTTCGTCTTCTCTATTACAAGTTCAAATACCAAAAAGGAAGAATAAACAAAAGGAAAACTATTTCTCTCAGGAGCTTCTCCCACTGTTATAAAGAATGATGAGGGTGACATAGTTTTATTTCAGGTTATTTTTGCTCAAGTTACTATGCGTCTTTAAAAGCATGTTTGGAAATGAAGTATGCTATTGTACAGATGATCAAATACACAGATTTACTGTGTCCATGTGTTTGCTGTGTGCATGATAGAGGGATGAGGAGAACACACAATGGCTGCATGCATCTTACCTCTGAACAGCATGGGCTTTAAAATGGATAGACTCTAAGGTAACAATTTACAGATAGGAATTTTCTACCCATGCAATTCATTTCTGCTTGACAAAATTGAACAGCACTCACAATGTTTTGGGTGTTGGAGAATTTTCAAGACAAAGCATGTTGGTACTCTGGATTGGGAAAAAAGTTTCATAAAAGTAAACAAGAAGACTAATGTGATTAGTAAATAAAGCTCTACAGTTCTTTTTCTGTAGCAAAATGTAATTCTAAAAATTACTATTCTGCATAGTCTAAGTGGAAACAAGACAGAAGACATGTCATGTTATTTGCAAACACACATGAGAGTATCTTTTTGCATTAAGAATTTATTATTTCTATTAAAAAATTGCTACTACATTTATAAAGTTCCAAGCAAGAAGAGAGGAGCTGGGGCATGCAAATCCAGCCACAGGTGGATGTGTGACAAGCACTGCAAATGAGAAGGTCGATCTTGTTTCCCTCAGTGACTGCCACTGCTTACCATGTTAAAAGGGACTTCCTGTGTTCCAAGTAGCGTCCCATGGCTTAAATCTTTCCTCCCTTTCCAAATGCTTGCGTCTGCTGGGAAGGATGTCACACCAGTTATGGCTCCGGCATGTCCACTTGTAGATTAAGTTTCCAGTGTGAATTGTGGGTTGAATACGGTACTTCTGTTAAGCCTGGAGCAGTATACAGACTGTAGGTACAAAGCTTGGTTCCAGTGGCAGAACCGTCTTGGTCATTAAATAGCTGAGGTTGAGAAGTTCCCTGAAAATGTACTCATATGTAAAATATGCAAGTAGTGTAAGGGCTGCTTTTGTCAACTGGTGTGTGAAGTACAAAGGCCTGAGGGTGGCTGAGAGAATGAGACTGACTGAGAGACCTGCTGGCCCACAGGGGAATCATTGCTAAATTATGATATTGGTTGCCCACATCTCATGCAAGTTCTAGTAAATAAACCTCTACCTGGACAGGCAGATTGTAGTCAGGTCTCTCTATTCTAAAATGGTTGCACTATAGTTTCTCACTGGAAAACAGCAGTGTCCCCTGCAAACTTTCAGGCTGATCTCAGATTCTCTCCAAACTTGACCTGGACTGGGATTTTGGTTAAGTGTTTGTATTCACACAGAGATAAGTCAATTGCTGTATGGCAAGTGGAAGAAATACACTGGGCTTCAGCATCATGTGTCACGTACTGCTTCCCTGCACCGTCCCATCGCTGATCCCTGACATTTCTGCAGAGCCTCATGACTGAGCACTGGAACTGTGTCCATGTTAGGGGTGGATCAAGTAAACAACTTTCCCAAGCCCGGCCCCTCACTTCAAAAGTGGCTCGATGTGTTAATGCATAGCCTTGTAGTTTTCCAGGTTTGGAAAATGTAACTAGACTTGTGTTTAATCTCTAGAGGGGTATGTGCTCTGGTTTGCGATTTGAATGGCTGCATTTACACACTATTTCCTATTTAATCATGTTTCAGCATTTAACTATAATACCCTGAAAAGGCTATGTAAGAACTCAGATTTTTAATGAAAAACAACAAAAAACCCCTTTGTATGTTCACGAGTGTGAACATACGATGCAAACCTGGCCTCCACCAGTTTGCCTTCTAATTACGTGCATTTATCCATGTTTGTGGAACTCACTGATGATGCCAGAAACAGTAGTAATGATAAACTATTTCAAGTTCATCATTCTAAGAGCAGGAATTCAGGAGCTGTCAAAGTACATTTTTTATTAAGTACCCATATTAGCCTACTGAGCTGTAAGAGAGGCTCTGAGGAGAGCCCCTGTCGTGCCCTGACATCGCTGAAACGTGGTCATTCCCTTCAGAGCCCATCAGAGTTGCTTGCACAGATCTGCAGACTCTTGCTTCAACGTCCATTTGGAGTCTGTACTGTGTGAATTCTAGCCACATATGAAAATTTTGATACGTGGCTCACAGAGCGGGACCAGCTGCTCCTGAGCTGTAGGGGTTATTTCCATCAGAAGTGAGCTTCATGCAACTCCTGGTGGCCTGGCTAGGATGTGGCATTTGATTCACCTGAGTAATAGCCTGTCTACAGCTCATCAAGCCGCAGCTGGATTTTGGCTGTAGCAATACATCCCCAACTGCCATCGGCGGCAGATGGGAGCCCGCACCTCTCCCTCACAGTGTCTGTCCATTGCACCTCAGTGGTTGCGAGCTGGCAGGAGCAACACCTGGCTGAGCATAAATATGGGACCGGCCTCAGCAAGCTCCCTGGTAAGCTGTCCCCCCTGCTGGCGCCACCCGTTTGGAATCGTTTCCCTTCCATTTTCTTCCATCTTCCGCCGGAGGGGCGGTGCCGGGGGAAGGGCGGCCTCAGGCGGCTGGGCGCCTTCCCGCGCTGAGCTGAGGCGGCGT
>WAAD01038015.1:152755-172321 GCA_013389945.1 Fregata magnificens | reverse complement strand
TCTATAAACAACCTATAATTATTTATTAAAACATCCAACTAATCATTTAGTAACTTTTCATACACTATAAGCAGAACTCTTGGTTCCACTGCTGACTCGCTGTCATTTCTCAGAACATTCAACTTACACAATTATAAAACAAATAAAACAAAATCAGAAGTTAGGGACCTTATGACAATACTACCTAAAGTTAAGGTTCTGCAGCATGAGTTATGCAAGTCAACTTGAGTTACACAGGCCAGTCACTGTCATGATTCCTTCTACCCTTGTTACAATTATACACGTTTATTTGTCACAGAAGAGTTCCACGATACTTAGTTTTTGTGAAACAAATTCACAATCCTGATTAAAGAGTCACTGTCATGTTTGGTTATAAAGTATCCACACCACATATATATATATACATATTATGCATGAAAAATAGACAGGCAGTACCATCCCAGAAATAGAAAGGATTATGATTACCTCTCTTTTATGTATACAGAACTGAGATATGGAAAGATAAAGGACTAACTTTTCCTGAGAGATCACTGTCTTCACCTGCAGAGTGTACACCACTGTGGAAAATGCCTGGCTTGATTTTTAAAAGATGAGAAGCAGAATAAAATCCAGCGCTCCAGTTTCCCAATGCTATGGAACATAGTCGTGCTTTTACAACAGGATCATCCTGTCACTCCTTGTGAATATCAGAGATACATTCAGATAAAGTCATCAGCCATTTGTGGCTGAGGACACCTGGGACATATTTATTCCCATCCTCTTTGTAGATTTCTCTTCCTACTTCTGCCAATCCCAAATATTAAAAATAATAAAAATGTGAGCCAGGCCTCAAAATGGTGGTTTTTTTCTTCAGTTGTTCTTTTTGAATTATCTTAAAAATCTATTAGTTTTTATTGATGGGTAATCACATTTTCCAAGCTTTCCAATCACATCTTCCAAGTGTAGGGGTTAGAACCTTGCTTTGTAAGTTTTCAAATGAAAGCTAAGTTACCTCTGCAAAACCAGCAGCTGCCTCAAGACTTGCTAAAAAATCAAAGGAGGTGGAAATACTGTAATTTTTTACCATTTCTGAACATATGATTTTCCTCCTAATTAAAGCAGACATGCTAACTAGCAGATAAGTCTGAGTTATACCTGACTCCAAGGGAATCCAGGGACCACACATTCCAGGCTTTCTTGTGTCAAAAAAAGTATTTTCTACAAATTCCTGTATGCCATCAGACAAAGATCCATACTAGCGTTTTCATCACTTTAATTTTGGTTCTAAGAAGACCCAAGAAGTATACAAAAAAAAGAGAAAAGAAAACGAGCTGAACTATTTTTAACTCAAAATGGCTTGACTGAATTTGTTTGAAGCACTGGGCAATGTTCCAGTGGTGAAGTGTGCGTTTTATACTACCCAGACTGCTTTGCCCTTTACTTCACATAATGCTAATGAGTAACAGAGCAACTTGAAAATCTGAGCACTGAGGTGTGCACGTGTTTGGGTTAGTCTATTCCAGTCTTAAGAAGGATTACGAATTGGGAACTACAGCTCTGCTGAGGTGTGGAGCTGCATTAATGGTTTTATACATAATACTAAATCACTAGACCTGTTCCTGGGGTTCTTAAGTATCAGACTACATTTGATTCCCTTCTCAAACAATTAGACTGAGCATCTACAATTCAGCAGAACACAAAAGAGCAAAGGCGAGTTATCAGGTGTTAAGCAAGAAAATGCCTGTATACTCTATCTACACTATGTAAACAGTCTGATTTTTGCAAACCATCCAAGAAGGAAATCAATGCTGAGTACATTCTTAGTACTCCTTATGAGCCAAACAATATTTTTATCTCTTGTCTTCTGAGGAAAGTGGCTAACACAATTGTTCTGGAATAATTTTCCATGGAGATGCTATATTAAAAATTTATAATATTCTGGAGTAACTCGTCTAAGATGACAGTGATTTCTACTTTGGAACAGGAAGGCCATGTCGTGAACTCTTCCAGAGCAGTTTATTCTGCAGTAGCTATACTGGTATGTTTCCTCATGTAAACACGGACATTGATGGATTCTCATCAGATTATTAAATCCTATTTATACTTCTCTTAACCAAGGGAATATTTTCATTCTCCATTAAAATTGACCTGAGTCCATGCTTCTGTCAAAACGGACAGTCCCTTCTTGTCCTTCAGTTGCATAAGCCTGCTACTTTTCTTCTGTAAACACTTGCGTTTTTATGATTGCTCAGGGATACAAAAGAAAGAATGAAAATTAATCCAAGAAATGAAAAAGGGATAGTTTTCGTCAGGATCAATACTTGATCTGGCTGCCCACAAAGCTCTGGAAGATGAGTGCTGACAGAAGAAACGACATTGCACATGCAATGAGGGTGGGGATATCCCATTTGGTATCTGTGTGAATTTATATTGGTTGAAAGTAATCATGAAAGTGCACCCTGGCATAATTTCCCTTTCCTTTTCCCCTTGAGATCTGCTGTTCTTTTAAAATTATAACATAAAACCTGGGGAATTCACAATTATAAAACAGGCAAGTTATATAGGAACATAGAATTCATGTGACTTTTTCTTTTTTTTCCCCATGGGTAGTAACTTTTCACTATGAAGATGAATTCTTATAAAATGCAAAAATTTTGATTTATGAATTGTTCCAAAATACAGATCATCTAATGTTGTTGTTTGCAAGACAAATGATGACAGCTGGGTTACATAATGCTAATACTTTAATTTACCAGTGGACACCTACTGAGTGACTGGCTGTTGTCAGGTCTTCTTAGTCAGTTATTTTAATACAACCTGAAGTTGCATTTCTATAAAATTGTGACAGAGAGGTAGCATTCATAGCACTTTTCTTTAGGCTCCTAACTTCTGTGACAAAGTGATAAATGACTTTCTAGATCTCTATAGAGTCAGTAGAGGGAGAGAAGCTTCTCTAGAGTTCATGTCAAAGCAGGTGCTTAGTGAGGGTACTGTAAATGACCAAAGTAATCTCTCACTTTTGCTTGTGATTCTACAGAGAAAGACTTGACTTAAAGGAAAAAAATTTAAAGTTTGATTTTGTCATGTTAATAAAAATAACAAACGATGTATCTTAGACCTTAATGGAATGAGTTGCATAGTCCCACGTTTCACACTTAATTTGTTTGAAGGGATTTGAAGGAAATGCAATAAGACAGAGAGAGTGATACTCTTAAATCATAGGAATTAAGGATAAGGAGGAGAAGCTTTGCATTTCAATTCAACAAGCTATATGAAGGAAAATGGAATTTCCAGAAATCCAAGACCAAATCACCTTGGAACAAAGTAATCATTTTATCGAGAAAGATTCTTCCCTACCCTTTGACCAGTGTCTCTCTCTATTGAAAGAAGACCACTAGCTAAGAGCATTGTACCAGCACTTTCTGGCTTCTTGAATATTGTTCTAGGTCATCAGGAATCCTGAGATTACGATCTTGAAAGTTGGCCAACACCTGGCTATGCTTTGTATCTTTCTTCTTTTTACTATTTTTGTCTTGTGCTTTTTATTAGCTGAGAGATAGACAAGGCTTTTATCCTTTGATTATAGAGTGTGAAAGTGTGTTGTATGTACGCATGTCTGAATGATCCTATAACATCTACACAAGGAAGATGTCAGACAAAGGTTTAGGTATTCTTGAAACAATCTCATAAAAATACTCAGTAAAATGGGTCCTGTATTTTGGGTTTAACATTTCTAAAAAATATAAAGCTGTCAACTATTTTATGTCTACTAATCAGAGTGTTCTTTTAAGACCCATAATGTAATATCTCTACCAAGGGGAAAATGAAGGAAAGGGTTAGCCATTGCAATATAAAGTCAAGAGTGGAAGCTTTCTATTTGGCTCTGGTTCTGTGGTTCAAAAATAAGACATTAGTTTGATTTCAGCAGAAGAATACTCAGTCATCCTCAATTTACATTTGGCTGACCCAGTTAAAATGATTTTTCAGGGTTTCTAAATCTGTGAACAGCCACGCTCATAAGTTGCTCTTCAGAGTTTATAAGACTCATTGGTACTAATCCAATATTGAATTCTAAATTAGTATTAAGACCAGCTCATTGATTTCCTCATGGTCTGATTTGTATTGTTTTAGAAAATGTTTATTTTGTTGCTGTGATCAGTAGCCTAGCACTTGTGACAGCATTTTCTTAGTGTTAATTTTTTAAATACTTCTAATAGAATGCATAAAAGCAACTTTGTGTTTCTTTCCATCAGTAATGTGTTTCGGGGATCTTTCAGACTCTAGCTAGATATAAACCAGTTGACCTGAAAGCCATCACCAAGCATGGACTCTCACACAGAATTAACATCCATTCTGTTACGCTGACTACATCTTCAGGATAGGCCTTGTAGCTAATGCTCAAACATGACAAACAGAAATTCAAATCCAGACTTGTTTTCCTGCTCTGCTGAAAATGTATATGAAACTTTCTTTTCTCTTGCATTACACTGGCCCCAGACCAGGTATTATCTCAAATACAGCAGATATAAATCTATATTTAACCTATGTGTAGCTAAAAAGAAAAGCCATGGATGCTAGCAGCCTTTGTATTTTGCATACAACCAGTTGCCTCAGGCCACTAGAGGCTACTGCAGGCTAGTGATAATACACATTTTCCAGACTTTTCTGCCATTTATTGTTTAAAAAGAGAGGACATGGAAACAGGAGGTAACACACCTGATATGTTGAAGTAACTTGAAAAAACCCAAAATTGAGGGCATGTCTATAAGAAGTGTCTTTGTCTACTCCAAAAGATTTCTGCCAAGAGTTTGAACAGTGGCATTAATTAAAAACATGAAATGTTTTTTACTAAATAGATTAATCAAACTTTGAATCACATTGCACTCAGGGTCTTAAAGCAAAATTTAGAATTTCTCTTTCCTAACCCTCAAAACCTCACAAAACATTCTGCTTTGTTCCCAAACAAGTTTCTAAACTAATACAGTACAAACAACTCACTGCTGCCATGGGCTTTGATGAATCCTTTAAACCAAGGCAAATGATATTAGATTAGAATTGGAACGCCTCACATCTGTTTTATATTCTCTCTCATTTTCATAAAGGTCACAGAGACTCAAGCCTGTATGTCTTCTGTACACTTTAGAAATTTTTTGGTTTTTTTTTACCTGAGATATTTCTGCACTAACATAACTTGTTATTTACAAAGAAAAAGCGCATCTACACTAAGCAAACGTATCCTGACCTAAGGAAGTTCAGCGTCTTTCTAAGGCATATTGCCACCAACACTCCTCACTTCTGAGAACTGGACACTAGCTTATAACAAACAAGAAGTGAGGAAATATATCATTACACTTTGGATGTTTGATATTCTTATCCGGGCTACAATTTCAGGCTTTTGACAAGTGAATAATAAGCATAATATAAAAGTAATCATTAGCAGTATTATGTAGAATTGTTCATTACTTCATGAACGTATTTAACATTAGCTCTTAAAGGAGACTTTTAAAATGAGAGATGAGCTGCTGCAAAGAGAAATTAAAGGCCACATGGCAAAAAAGGATTAGGAACTCTAAAGCTAAAGAATTAACATCAAATCGTTGCTGCAAATTTACTAGTTACTCAATGATTAAAGAATTTGCAACAGATTCACTTAGTAAAATAATTCTAGAAAGTTAACCATATTCTACATATTGAAAATGTTGATGCTAGTGGTCACTCCAAAAACAGATTTTCTCCCTACGTCATGTTTGTACAGTAGCCAGCACAATAGGGATACAATCATGAGCTGGGGTTTTGAACACTACCATCATGCAAGTGAATAATTCAGGAAAGATTATAGCACAAGTGCACTAGTACAAGGGAAACTGAGTCAGGTTGTGCAAACTTTTAAGTCATTGGTCCAACTGACAGCAATTACCAGATTTTTTTTACAATATCTTTTTAAAAACTACCTGCTCTCAATTAGCTAGTTAGCTGCTGTTTCAGAGGTTTCCAGTACCACTCTCTGAAGCAAGTGGTTTTTTTTCCCCCAAGATGGCTTTATCTTATCTTGTTTTACTCCGCGTTTTCCAAATAGGTTGTCTAGATATCACTGGCAAAATAGTCATATTAGTATACTTTAAGGTACGGAGGTTATCAACATCGTAACACAGATCAGGAGAGAAACTGGACCACAGCTTGCGCAGGGATTTATCACCAGCTGGGACTGTTAGAAATAAATGGCTTGAGAGGAGATGCATCTCCCTCCTGGTGAACTCCTGCTAGAGCAGGGCGATGCAAGCGTCACTGGGGCCGTTGGCCCATGACCTGCTCTGCACTAACAGACACTGCCTTGGTGCTCTGCCTGCTTTGGGCTGCAGGAGCAGACAGGTGCAGAGAGGTGGACACCACATGCTACTGGCAGCATTAGTCTGGAGAAGATCCAGAGACAGCTGATGGCTGAGCTGTTCAGGATCCAAATGGAAAAATCCTACCGCACAGAACAGATGTTAGTGGTGCAGATTTGAAACAAAGGCTATGTCTGAATCTAAGTCAAGTTTTGAGTTACACATGCTCTGACTAGGACAATAATGAATTGGCACTCTCCAGGGCAGAAAAGTACTCATGGATTTTTCAGTCAAGAAACTGTTTTTCAGATATCCATGAACTGTCATTTTAGCATGTTTCAAGAACATCGTGGACCATAATCTCTGTTCCTATGAATGAAGAACCACCGAAGGAAAATGAGTTGCATGACATTTTACTAGTAATAAGTTTGGCTTTAAAACGTCGTTAACATAAATTACTGACACAAGTTTCATAAGGGCTTTCCAAGCCTTGACACTACTGCAGAGCAAAGAAATGAACATAATGTTAATACGTCTCATTCTTAGAGTATAATAGTAGTAGTTTGCTACTTTCTGGGGCTCTCACTCCTGAATCTTTTGGTGAACTAGGCTGGGCTGGCCTGGCCAGACAGTGTCTTACTGCCATTGCAATGTACTTTTTGAAGTGTATTACAAAGTAGGCTGTAACTATATTACACTGGTGTCTTCCAGAAAAGGTACAAAAGAGGACTAATAGAATTGGTACGTTGTTTTATTTTAAACTAAGTTCATGAAAAAAAAAGCCTCACTTAGACAATGAGACAGAATTACATGGCCAGCAAGTCAGTAAAAGAGCCAGTGACAGGACCTGAACTACTCAGACGTCTGCGCTGTGCCCAACACAAGACATGTTGATGGAAGAAGCATTTCAAAATTTTCATTTTCCTTGCTTTGAATTAGCAAAACTATCCACGAAAGTCACTGTTATGCAGCAACATTCGGTCACAGAATAGAGAAGAATGGATTTTTCAGTCTGAATTTGTGACTGAGTTTGAAACTTGCATTTTTTTTGTCATTTCAAGTTATATGAAATTCTGTTCTGCTCTGAAGATTTTAGTAGGTCACTCATTACAATTAACCTGAGAAAAAAGGGCACTTAAAATGGTCTGCACTTTCTTGTTTGTTTCAGGTAAAAAAACTCGTCAGCAAAAATTATATTTTTAATGCAAGTGTATTCTTGTACAACTCCATTGCAACAGAGATGAGACGTTCTTCCACAAGAAAAAGAGGAGCTTGCCCAGTAGATAAAAAGAACAAGACATTATCTTAAAACAAGAAAAATAAGTAAAGTATCTGGAAGGATTAAATCATGCGGAGAAACTCCCCAGTCAAAACAAAGTTGTCCTTTTGTAAGTTATTTTGTTAAATTTAAAAACAGAGCTTATGTTCTCTCAATTCTTGTTGTTGTTTTAAATACCAACTTCAAAGAGCATTAAATATAAAGTATATCTTTTTATTTCAGTTACTGAACATAAACTGTACATGGAAATCAGCAAGAAGATTGGGCTGAAGGGAAATGTAATTTCAAAGATCTAGTGTACTCCAGCATGAAACTAGAGGACTTTTGTTTTGTTCATATGGGTTACTGAGAATAGGATTCTATTCTGTGGCTTCCTTTTCTTTTATGTGGAACTTGCACAAGCTGGAAATGTAGTTTTCAATGCAGGGGAATGACAAAGGCATTTCATTCTACTTCATTAACTTCAGAAGTCCACCTCTATTCTGCAAGGTACTCAGGCACAAACATAACTTTCAAATGTAGCCATTAGCACATATCAAATGCCTCCCTGCCCTCATCGAGCCCTAAGCATGTGCTGAAACACTGAAGAGGGACAAACTTAAGCATGTGCCTAACCAATTTTTCAAGGTGGGATACATTCAAATGTAATCTGTTATAGCTCCTTGAAGGCTAATTTGTAGTAAATTTGAGAGATAACGTTCATATTATAAATAGAAAACAGACCTAACTTAAAAATTTAGTGACGGTTTAATCTTTGTGGTGGTGTGTCAAAAAAAGACTAATTATTACAGGCAAAACTAGAGAACTGCTGATGAAATTAATTTTTATTTCTTGTTGAACTTTAATCTCAAAGTATGATACCCTAGTTCTTGCTAGAATATATGCCTGTGGAAAGAAAATTTCCAGTGTTGGCACTGGACTTTTCAATAGAAGATCACATAAAGGATGGTAGTAATAACTCTGATTTCGAACATCTTAATAACCAAATCTCATAGACTGTTATAATGATTCATTCTAGGGTCTCAATAAGGAGGAAAAAAATCGAAATAAAACACCTTAATCATAAGTCATTCAAATGGCAAATGTGAAACAGATTCAAAACCTTATATCCATTTCTTTTTGGTGTTATGTGAACAGTCCTCTAATCTGGAGAGGTTCCTAATACAGCAGCTATGATAATTGTGTAAGTCATGGACATATTAATAACTGTAACTGCATAGTCAGCCATTAAGAGCAGCTCATATTTTAAGAGGTGACAAATGGGTTTGAGTGTCTTCGTATTCACAAAAAGGATGTTTCTCAACACCACTAATAACTTTTTAAAACACAGATGAATAATCATAATGTATTTATAGTCATACTATGTAGCTAAAATTTATATTATGCAGACAAGGTTATCAAAAAAGGTAAGTGAATTGACTTTTAGTGAGAGTTGGTTAAGGGCTAGATATTTACATTCTGAAATGATTTCATTTTCACCCATATAGACCTATGCGTGTAACTTCAAGCAGCCATTTCAAGAAACCTTATCCATCATTTAAAAAGCTCACCACACCCTTTGATGACTCTTTAATCCCTGAGAGGGTCAGGGAGAAAAGCTTTTACTATATAATACAACAAAAGGAAAATAAAGAATTTGTAAAATTCTCCCACATTCTAAAGACATGGAAGAAAAGTTCCTGCTGAGATGGTGGCTGCCAATTCACTCTGGTTTCCCAACATCATTCCCCAGCCTCTACCCACTTTCAAGTGGCTTTCAGATTTCACCATTGCTAATACTGGTATTAGTCCTGTCAGTTACTCATTTTTACCTTGCTGCTACATTGGTGATGAAAATAATGGCAAAATCCAACTGTAGGGAAGGTCTTCACATGCCATTACTGTTTTTCACCTTTATAAGTTGGTACTTCTTACCATACAAATGCTAACTATGTATATCCCCACGGTGAACCTTTAGGATCTGAAAGGAAAAAAAAATATCAGTGCTGCGGAGCAACCTATCTTTATAACATTCACTGACTAAATCCCATGTTTTTATTAATACTAAACAAAAAATATGAATACAATGCAATGTGCTGGGTTAGCATTAGAGACGAGAGGAGCAGTGCCATGTATTAGTCATTGACGTTAGCTTTTTGCCTTTCATTAAAATCAGAGGAATGAGGAAACTGAAACTGCTTCTTCAGTATAATCCCCTAGTTACATCAAAACTCACTGAGAGGCAAAGAATTTAAAATAGTGTACTGTTGTAGCAGAAAAAACATACAGTAATGAAGTAAACTAACCCTTTGTTAAGAGTGATCCTTGTTTACATACTTGGATCAACATAAAGGAATCACTATTAATTTGTATGAAAATGTTACTCTATATCATTAAGTTTCAGAGGCAGTTTCCAACCCGATAAAAAGATAGAAACTTTAATTTCAGTCAGCAGAGTTCAGTGCCATGCAGGAGGAAAAATTTCACGATTAATTCTGTTGGCCCAGGCACAGGTGCCTGGAAAACAGATTAAATACATCCACTAAAACATCATTTGCCCTTATTAATGCTGAAGTCCCATACTGCATATTCTCTAATCACCAATAGTTTTTCCACAGTTTAAGTTAGATGACTAAAGCTCTTATATACCTTTAAAAATCTCATCATCTTAGTTTTTTATTCTACTTTTTACTTCCTCAGAGCAAATCTCTCCCTCTCATTGCTGAGACATTCACAATATAAAAAATTTCTCATACTCTAAAAATTTGTTCTACTTAGTCAGTTGTCAAGAATATATTTTAGTACTTCCTGATTTCCTTCAAATACCATCATGAATAGTGAATGCCCATATTCCTTTTCGAAATGTCATTATTGTTCATAGAAAATTTAAAAAAATCTATTTTTTGGAGACTATTGCATTTTCTAGTCAATTTGTACTGTCTCATTTTCCATCATTTGTCCCCAGTAATCACATTGCTCAGCCCTGATTAACTTGATTCATAGCTTTTAACATATTTTAATTGTTTATAATTGATTTTCATGTCTTATTAATCATGAAAGTTATCTCCTATATATTGATTTCAAACCACTGTTCTTCACTAGTTTTCTGCCTTAGTTCAAGGATTTGAATGCTCTACAAAAGACAGCAGTGTCTTCTCTGGGACTGATGGCCCTTTTACCTGGAAATGGTTTAGCTCTTTTTTTCCTTTAGAATGCAAATTCCTTGATCATTTTCTAATTGCTTTGTGTTTTGTTGATGGGTGGATTTGGTCTTCTGGAGAGTCTTCTGGAAGGTGGGAAGCTTGTGGTTTGCATACATGGCCTGGTAAAAGTAACGTAGCAGAAAATTTACAAAGACCTCTGGGGGCTGAAATGAAGTCTTATGGCAAGACACGAGCTAGAGCAGTTCTGATGCTTGTCTAAAGTACTTTGGGATCCAAAGTGGCCCTGGAACAGCTTGAATACCAGAAATTATATGTATGATTGATAGGCGTATTTTCTACCCTCCCCCCAGCTGTGCCATGTGCGGCTGATGCTCTTTTTCCAAGGAATCTGAAGAATAGATTTCTCTAAATTGAAGGTGATGTGTCTGTTTCTATTATTGTCTCTGGATAAAGCATAATTTTCAGAGATTATTACAGAATCATAGAATCATTTAGGTTGGAAAAGACCTTTAAGATCATTGACTCCAACAGTTAACCTAGCACTGCCAAGTCCACCACTAAACCATGTCCCTAAGCACCACATCTACACGTCTTGTAAATACTTCCAGGGAGGGCAACTCATCCACTTCCCTGGGCAGCCTGTTCCAATGCTTGACAACCCTTTTGGTGAAGAAATCTTTCCTAACAGCCAATCCAAACCTCCCCTGGTGCAACTTGAGGCCATTTCCTCTCGCCCTATTGCTAGTTACTTGGGAGAAGAGTCCAACACCCGCTTCACTACCACCTCCTTTCAGGTAGTTGTAGAGAGCGATAAGGTCTCCCCTCAGCCTCCTCTTCTCCAAGCTAAACAGCCCCAGTTCTCTCAGCCGCTCCTCATAAGACTTGTTTTCTAGACCCCTCACCAGCTTTGTTGCCCTTCTCTGGACATGCTCCAGCACCTCAGTGTCCTTCTTGTACTGAGGGGCCCAAAACTGAACACAGTATTCCCGGTGCGGCCTCACCAGTGCCGAGTACAGGGGCACGATGACTTCCCTACTCCTACTGGTCACACTATTCCTGATACAAGCCAGGATGCTGTTGGCCTTCTTGGCCACCTGGGCACACTGCCGGCTCACGTTCAGCCGGCTGTCAACCAGCACCCCCAGGTCCTTTTCCGCCGGGCAGCTCTCCAGCCACTCTTCCCCAAGCCTGTAGCGTTGCATGGGGTTGTTGTGACCCAAGTGCAGGACCCAGCACTTGGCCTTGTTGAACCTCATACAATTAACCTTGGCCCATCGATCCAGCCTATCCAGATCCCTCTGCAGGGCCTTCCTTCCCTCGAGCAGATCGACACTCCCGCCCAGCTTGGTATCATCTGCAAACTTGCTGAGGGTGCACTCGATCCCCTCATCCAGATCATTGATGAAGATACTAAACAGATATTATTATTTAAAATATTTTATCTTAATAGGTAAGATAAATATTATCTTAATATTTAGAGATATTATTATTTATTATTATTTAAGATCATTAAATGAATACTTAATCTAAACATCATTTGTTTGCAAACTCTTCATAGATTCTATATGAGACTCAGAACTGGGACATATTCTCTGTTCCTTAATTGAATGGCCCCCACTTTCTGCTTTCACTCAGAACTTGTTCTATTTGTCAAAAATAAATTTTATTTTCTTGTTAAAGGTAATTTTGGATGCTGGCTTGATACAGTTATTTATGAAACCTGTCTTTTAGAAAGTCCATGGATGACACAGGCTCAAAAGAGTCCTTAGCTGAATTCATGAAGGGCAAATGTACAAATGTTTTCCCTTTCTATTTCTCTACACCTTGATAATAAGCCCTTTTCCTGAATAATCAAGAGCAGCATATTTGCGTTGCACACTGAGGAGTTAATAGAGAACCGCTCAGCTTTTTTCCCCAAATATCCCATAGCACTCTAATGCTTCTTATGCCTGGATTTCTTTTTCACAGCTTTTATTTAAAAAAAAAATCTGTAACAAGCAGTATTTTCAAAAAAGAATAGTTGTTGCATACCCAGCTCACTTGCAAGCAGCAACATTCAAACACGCTGTGGCTTTAACGTCCACTTGATTTACACACCTTTCCTCAAGGACTCTACCTCTTGCACAGTGAATAAGCAAGGTTTCTAGTGTTTTCATTCCACTTATAAAGATAATCATGAGGCAGAGGGCAAGCACTAACCAATCACAAGCAATATGATTACTGTATAATTACTGGGTTTCTAATAAATAGACTTCAGATTTGCTCTCTTGAAATAAAATAGCATGATTTAAATAACAAACATAACAAAACATTAGTAATTGATATAAAAGAAGCACAGTCTCTCAGCCTTACAGTAGACTGACGCGTTCCATTAGTGAAATCAACATAACAAGTGTTTTGTTTTCCTTGTGTCTGTCATCTTACAGTTTTGACAAGTAAACATTGTTTACGTAAAGAAATGTAAATATTAAGAGTTCTGGTTTTGCTATTGAGGCTGGGAAATAATCAGATTTACTACAACAGGCTACAGTCATAAATACTACCTTGCATGGTGTCTGCGCTATAGGCCTTGAAAACCGAAATGGCTGTTATAATTAAATGTGACACTTGTTCACTGGAAAAAATCATGCCTGTGAATCCAAGGGCTATCCAAAGAAGAGCATAAGAACATGCCAGTGTAGCAGAGACAGTTAACTGAGAGCCAGCAGGGCCCACCCAAAGAGAGATTTTGCAAGTGGGAGAATGAGTCACAGAGCAGTTACACAACGTGAATTTGCATGCTGGCCCAAAGGGAAGAGTAAGTGAGACTTGAAAATAGCTTACAAATACAGAAGCAAACCCAGTGCAGCTAGAAGTTAAATGAAAGCTTTTATTGCACAGTATTGGAGTGGAAAGATAATACAAAATTTCGAAGTCGCATGGGGACTAACCTATGGTCATTTAGTGGTACTAAAGAGAGAAAATTAGGGGGTAGCAATTCAGTAGGATAGCCCAGTGGTAGCTGTGTGGGCTCAAGTAAAACACCTCCTGGGTTACTAAAACAGCATGTCTAGTAGCAGCTTGCTACATCCTTGGAGAACACGTTTGTAATATGTCACTGTTTGACACTACAGGCTGTCAGATATAAGGACATGGTGTGCCCCCCTCTCTCTCCAGGCTTTTATGGGACACTGACGTAGCTGTTCACTCTGGCCTGGAACAGCTCAGTGGGATATGAACTCTGACTGGTGCGTGCCTACAAGAAGGTTTCAGTCCTGTGTCTCACTATTCTCTTTGGACATACCTATGTAGAAGCAGGTACAGTTGTATATATGTCAGGTTCAAATGGATAAAAAAATATACTTTCTCATTTATCTTTTTTTTTTTAAAGCAATACCACAGAGAATTTCTATTTTGTGTAGAAAAGCTATTCTCTTTGTTGCATAAATATTTTTAACCAAAAAAACCCCACAATCACAAACCAGTCAGATCTACAAATTAGAATTCCTTTGCAGGGAGACACCAAAGTATTCAGCGGCCTGATCAGCGCTGTACCCAAAAGTCTACCATTAACTATTTTCAGCTGCTTCTCACTGCGCCACTAAGAATTTTTTTGAACCCCACTTTCATAAAAATATGGTGAGATGATGTTCACTTTTAATTCCTGTGGGCAAAACACAGTAGGTCATGCATTTTTACCTTCTATATACTTGTTATTATTTTTACATCATTTGAAAACGTAGTAATGTCACAAAATGCTTTATTACTGTCGTTATAATGAAAGAAGAATTGGAAAATTGCTATTTCATGCTGAGTGAAACAATTATCTTTTTTCTAGACTCAAGTGGGGTTTTTTGTTGTTGTTTTTTTTTTTTAATTTGTTTAGCATTTCCTTAATAATCAGTTTAATTTGTACCCTAAAGTAAAAATTAACATTAAAATAATAAATGTCAAAATATATGTTTCTGAAAATTTTTATTTTTTAATCCAAATTGCAACTTTAAGATGGTGATATTTCTTGTCAAATAAAAACCTGATGTTTTGGTCAGCTTTACACTTCATTTGTCAAAGAATGACACAGTAACTGAATGGTACAGTCACTGACTGTCCACATGAATATAAGTTTTATACAACTCCCTGCAAAGAGTGCTGGCTGTTTCAGCTCAGCTCACGTATACGTTCATACTTCTAACTTTGCAGGTCCCTGGTTTGAATTCACGTCAAATGCCAGTGGTTAGACCTGGACTTGTAGCAAGGGAGGAGAAAAATGACATCGGCTCCAGGCTTCCTTCTAACTTGGATTTAGAATGAGAGTGAACATCTGTTAACACTACTAGCTTTTCTTAATGTGGCATCATCAAGGCTCTCTAGAAATGTGGTATGATGTGTGCATCAGGCTTTTTTCTTTGCTACTTCTATCACTAAATTGCTTCTGTAAAGATTTCCATATTCTAGACTGTATCAATTATTCATTACATAATTTCTGTGAACAATTCTTTGTATCTCAGTCACTGTTCATTTGACTGGACATATGGGTCACAAGCATCCTTGATTAAGTAACCATGTCACTTAGTATCAGCTACTTGGATAAACATGATTCTGAACTAGGAATTCACCCTCCATGACTCTTCTGTGGTATTTCTTTTAAAACTGTAGAAACAATAAAGGCACTTGCTCCTGAAAATGAATACCGGGGAATCCTTAAAAGTCAAAGTTTCTAATATTCAAACAAACAAATACCCAAAGAAAAAACTGAAGTATTCCTACAGCACTGTGTTCAGACTGCTGTTGTGCTTATGATATAAGTATTTGTCCAGAGTTCAGAATTCTAACCATTAACTTCTGTTACATACAAATAATATCAGATTCTGAACAGGTTTTCCTATATAAAATAAGATTTAGAAGAAAAATGAGTATTGGACTCATGACAATATCTGAAATGTGACAAGTACTAAATCATGTGTCACAAACTTTTATTTGACATGGTGAATTTTGAAAATTTTTATTTGATTACTGAGTGGTAGTTTTTAAGATTTTGACATGATTTTTTACTTGTAAAGACTTTCTAATGGCTCATTCACTTTGGATGTCTTATCACATACTTTCTTTGATTTTTAATACAAATAATCAGACCACAGAGCTACATGACAAAGGAATGATGTTAAATAAATATGTATGCCACATGAGAAAAAAAAATATTACAGAGCAGTATTCAAGTAGAGAATGATGGCACCGCGTGCATGAATGACACTGGGCTTCGCGATGCACAAAGGGAACAGCAACCCTACTCTTGCTGCATGGAGAGATGACTGGAATTGACCCTGATCCAAGATTAGAAGTCAGGCATGTCATCGGAAACTTTTACATAACAGTATGACAGATGTCAAAGACCATACATGGGATGAATGTATCCTAAGAGTCAGGATAAGCTGCAGTTATAACTGGTGTGCAGTCCTTATGCTTCCCAGGATTAAATAAGACAAGTTGCAGGGTGTGCTCAGTTGTTGCAGCATACATTCGAATGGGCTCTCTGATCTTTATTCTCCTTTCATGCAATTTAACACTGGAGCTCTTACTGTGTGTACTTTCAACAGGAGGAAAACTGTTCTCCATTCCAGATTATAAGATCTTTTTTTGATTGATTAATTTTAGTTGTTTTTAGCACAAATCACCAATGTAACAGGGAATCAGTCACCTGCAATAAAATATTGCCATCTCCAGGAAGCAGTTATTCTGTACCTGCATAGCTTCCCATCAGCATTCTAAAAATCAAAAAAACCCTGAAGAACTTGGGACCATAAAAAAGTAATGATATAGACAAGATCCTAGGAGTTATGTTTTATATCATGAGAAACACTTGAAAACTTTTACAAATTAGGATTGTTTTATAGCTTACGCAGAAGTATGGTATTTCCTAAACCTGCCCCAAATATAAGATTTGTGGATGAGATTATAATTAATATTGACTCAATTTCAAGATAGAATTTGAAGCTCTATCTTGTTTTCACCCTCTGTCTATAGCAAATTGATCAAGAAACAATAACTTCAAAATGAATTAGCCAGTCTTTTGCAATGACCAGTGATTTAACCTGAACTACCACCCAGAATTCTTTGTGGAACAAATTTTTCTCATTCATAAACAAATAAGGAGACAGTGTGGCAACAGAGCAGCAAAGGACTGGCTGCTTGTAGTAGGAGTACTTAAAAGAACACAGGAGGTGTGAATGCAATATGAAGTTTAAAACTTGGCTTGGTCTAATACTTTTACTATTTCATGTCATATCAGTTGGTCTCTGTCTTTTTTACTTTAATGTTGCATTTCACAAATGAAGTGTTGTGGATTTTTTAGCTTTGCCAGAAAAGTTATACTTGATTTACTTATGTCAATTAAACAGCTCACAAAACAGAGCAGTAACTAAAATTTCCATATTTGAATTCCATGTAGACTCCTTCCCACACCTAGTAACAGGCATATAATAATAATAACAGAACAAACGGAGAACTATGAGGAGCCCAATCTTAGTACAAAACAGGAATCTACCATTTTAAATACATGGATTTATGCCAGTGCAAAACTGATTTCTGAAGAACGGTATCAACCCAACCATCTACTTGACAAATGAGATCATAATCATATCAAAAGTCCATAAACAAAGTTCTGTGATAAACCCTCAGGACAGCAATTATAATTTCTTGTCTGGAAAAAAATACATTTAAATTGCTTCTGCTATTCTATTTGGTAAAGGAGATGTGCTATGGAATACTTAATACAAGAAAGAGCTAGGCATATTTGTAGGATGAAGGATTTCCACCAGCACAGGCCCAGCTGAATCAGTCATGCTAACTAAATCAGGGGACAGAAAACTTGAGTGCTGATAACAACTGTAACTGTAATGGTCTAGCTAAGGAAGGAGAGGGAATCCCTTATGAAGTCTCTCAGAAAAGGATTGCATGAATAAAAAAACACTTTAGAAGCAATATCTACTTTTCCATCCACACACCTCATCAGAAGTCAATAAGGAGATGTTGTCTCTGTAGGAGGTTCCACTGAATGAATAAGTGAACAGACATGTTCTGTAGTATATTTCTGAATCACTGCTTTGTTTGATAGTACTCACTGAACCCTTAGACAAATTTAGAGTCCTTGGTTGAGAACTTCAACTACAAGGAGGAAAAAATGGAAACAGAACCGGAGATACCGTTAAACTATTTAGTACAATGTAACATTACAGAGCATAAAAGCCTCTAATATCTTTTACTGAAAATTCAATTTTCAACTAAGAAAAAAATTTCCTTTAAAGCTGTCAACAATGTTTTTCATTTGATATTGCTAAGACTTGAACCTAGACCTGGACACTTGGAGTAAGTCTTGGAAGTAGTCCCGCTAACAATTGTTTTTTAAGACTCCCCAGAGACTCAGACACATGCAAGGGGACCTAGGAAAAATGTCTGAAGCCCTCACACAAGTGGCAGATGAATAATTTCACTATGTGAAAACCTAAGTCTTATAGAAAGAGAGATACAGACTTAGGCTAAGTAAATGCCCCCATCCTTGCTAAATTCCACTGAGATCGCTCTTTTAGTTTGAAAAAAAGTCTTACAACAGAAAACCAGGTAGGATTGTAGGAAACAAACATTTCTTTCTTAGGTTAAAAGTTAAAAGCTTTGCATGGGCTGAAATACCAGAGGTTTTTTAATTCTAGCCAAACCTCCTGCTTGTTCTCTAGGTTATTGACCATGCTTCTCCACTTACACTCTGTTATGGTCAATGATGGTTCATAATCAAGTAATACCTACTGTAGGATAACAGAACTAAAATAATCAGCAAGAGCCCCTGAATTTTCATCACCCTTCCATCAACTGTAACAAATTGAGCTGGTCCTAAGCTTGTTCAGGGCTGAAACTAAACTGACTATATTATATACACTCTTTTCTTACAGATGTGCTACATCAGGAAGCCTCAAATTAGCCTTTTAAGCCCTCCCATCCAATTCATATATATGCTGAGCAGCCTGTAGCTCTCTCATTACCAGTGCCCCATGCGTTACATGTTCTCTGTCACACAGCAGGAGACAAACTGATTTGTTGCATACTTCCCCAACAGCATTGTTATTTCAGGCAGTCCTGTATATGGCAAATGATGTTTATTAGGCTTGTGGGTCGTAGCAACAGCTAAAGCCTTCAATGCCCTTGAGAAACATGGAAAAGAAAGTGTCTTCTTGTGAAACTGATATTACACGAAAATAAGCAAGAATGGCCAATTTGAAATCCAAAGGAGTTCTGCTATCTGCTCAAGCGGAGCTGGAATTTCAGCAATGGCCTACAAATGTAAATCATATAAACTGTTATATTCCCAGGCTGTATGCTCTCCCTCTGTGCAGGCACTCCACAGATCTCATGTGGAGATGAAACAATGCTAAATTACTTAGGGCTCTTCCTTCTTTAACAAACATATCCACATCCCTCCCTGTGAGTCTTCCCCAACAAAGCAGGGAAAAAAATCAATGTTGTGAATGTGGCCTTGTATGTATAGTTCCTCAGTGCTTTGACGATCAAAGATACATCAAGGTCTGACCTTCCTGGTCTATCATACTCATCTTGCCTTGATGTCACTATTGTTATGATAGCTGCATAACATCCTTTGTGCCTCCACAGACATTTGCCTTGTACCACACAAATCCATGCAAAGCTATGTAAACAGCTGAAAGGAGCTTGTTTTGGACTTTACCTTAGAAAACCCTGTTATTCAGTGAGAGCATGAGGCTATCAAGATCACCCCACTTCACTATAACTTAACTTTGCCTCCCTAAGGAGACAAGTGCCTTACAAGAAAGGTCTGTATGGCCTTGGGGGAGAAAGA
>WAAD01038015.1:132469-149018 GCA_013389945.1 Fregata magnificens | reverse complement strand
GGAAATATTTATGGGATCTTAGTCATGGCTCTCTGCAGGAGCTCCAGCCCAAATCCTAATATATTTTCTACTTTTCTCCCCACTTCCTCAAAATATTACACAATTTCTGGTGCTATTGCCCTTGACTGTTATAACCATAAAACACACAGGAAGATAAATGTGAAGCAAGGATCATCTGATCCAATTTTTTTACATATGCACCAGTGAAGAGGATCACTGCAGAAGGTAAAACTATTGGTCAATGCAGAGTTTCATTTAGACAGATTATAATAAACTGANTTTCTGAGCTAGAGGAAATATTTCTGTGTTTAAATAATACAAAACAGTTTTCTTCCAGTAATGTATCTACATGACTTTTTAAAATGATGTAAACTTTTAATGTCCACAGTATCCTAAGGTGAAGCTTCTCTGTCATATCTCTTACAGTAAGAAACATCGCCTTTTGCTGTTTTGACCCTGCCATTACTCGAGGCCAGTTAGTTCTTGTATTAGAAGAGACAGTAAAGGATAATTTTCCAGTCACTTCTCCACACTGGTTGGGATTTAACAGACCCCTGTCATATCCCTCCTCACTGATCTCTTTTCCAAACTGAAGAATCCTAGTCTATTTAATCTACACACCTCTACTTCTCTAGTTCTCCTAAAACCTTTTCTAGTTACAGAAACTATAACTGCAGACAGTATTCTGTTCACACATTTTTACCTCAGCAAAATAATATTTCTGGTTTTCTTTCTCTATTTTTTTTTTTGATTGCATGTAAAATATAGAATGCATTATACATGTACAGCATTTGGTAAGGACAGAGACAAAAGGTGTCAGTAACACTACGCTTGGAAAAAAATAAAATACGTATAAATTAAAATATCTGTATATTCTTCATCAAAATTTGTAAACTCAAACACAATCAACTTAGGAACAGATCTTACTGCTTTTTTTACCATGTGTCATTATTGACAATATTGACTAAATGAGATTTCAGTCAGAATACAGTGTTACTTAATGGAATTATTTAGTAAGTGTTCAAAAATCTTTATCCAAACGTCACCGTATAAATTTTGATAGGCTCAGATTTCTAATTCTGGCTCACGTGTTTCTGGAAATATAAAGAGAAGGATATTGAATATCAGTGTTATTGTTTTTACTGGGTGCCTGAAGTGCATTAGGTGCCTCACAGGCAAGTAAAGAGATCGGAGTCTGTTCCAAAATGCTTCCAATCTAAACATGCAAATTTGATTAAGAGGTTGGAGGGTGGATCCAATGTAAAAACAAGATGATCAGTCTGGTGTGGTTGACATTTTTCATTAGAGGACATTTGGCAATACTGTAACTTTTTAACTCAGTTCTTCTAGACGTACTCACATCTTTGACTCCTAAAGACATTAATCCCTCATAATCATCAAGGTTAACATTATCCTCAGGTTTATTTCTCTTTCCCTCATTGTTGGAAAAGTCATGACACACCACCTTGCTGTAGCATTTGAGGAAAATCAGGGAATAGAATGCTTTTGTTGCCATGGATGACAAGCTGAAGAATCCCACGACTGGGAACTCTGACACGATCCCAGAGGACATTTGACTGTCCCTGTGTACAGAATATGATGTGAACATCTAATCTAATTTGCATCTTATGCCTTGCTATTACTGAAACACAAAATAAGAAAAAACTTAACATGCTTCCAAAGTTTCAATCCTGGCTTGAATTTCTCACTGATTTCACTGGAAGCTTTACTAACTTTTATGAAACACCAGAAAATTTAAGAATACAACTGAACTTTTGGGCAACCAGTTACAACACCATCTATTGACTCAAACTCACGTAGAGTTAAGATTGCATATATTCAACATGGAATATAATGAAAATTATGACCTTGTTCTCATTAGTTTCCTGAAATTCACAATTCACAGAAAAAAACAGAATCAAAACTTTTTAGTAAACCCTAAAGAATTGTCATTCCTACATTTTGTTATGGTCTAAGTGAAGTTCATTGCTGTTTCTGTTTCATCTTTAACAAGAAATATTTTATGTATTGATTCCAAATTCCACTTGGCAACAATGCACTGATACTATTTATTTTTAAATTCTAAGTTCATTAAGAATTTTTTTTTTTGTCTTTTAATGCCAAGTCAGGCTTTGTTTCTGAGAGGTAGAGAGAGGCCAACGGTGGAGAATTACTGTAACTTGATAATACCATATATGACAGAAAAAAACATCTAGGATCAAATTCTTTCCATAGCTGGACAGCACTAGGAAGAACAAGGATTTTCAGCTGGCCATTGGATGGGGATTTTTCACACTTACAAAAGATGATCAGTAAGCCCCTGCCAGAAGGGGAAAGCAATTTTAAAGGACAATATAATTTTGGAGTTATCGCAGTGAGGAGGAGAAGAAAAGGCCATGAAAAATGGCAGCAGGAAGAAATTCCATGTTCTGGAAGTGAGAAAGTAGAGAGGGAGAAATCTTGAGTTCCTCAAAAGGGTCTAACATTTGTCCAAATAATATTAAAAAATATTGAGTAAGTTGAGGCAAGAAAAATGATAATAACACTTTATTGTTTAGTGTCTGCCTATGTATATTAAAATAATTTTGATAGAAAACCTGTGGAAACCCCAGCTAAACATATGAACTGAAGACAAGGCTACCTCCACATTTGGAGCTTTAGGAAAATATATGTTTATGCTGCTGAGGAATATGGAAATGACAAGTCAGCAGTAATCCTGGGAGACAAGGATTTCTAAGGATATGACAACATGTAGCCCACATCTCTCAATCAGATCATGACATTCTACCAATTACATTATGCATATAGAGACAAACACAGCCAAAACGTGAAGCAGAGGATGCAGTCTAGCTAAATAGCTACCGTTGACTTATATGACTCGGAGCACAAACTAAGTCTGACATTTTAATATGGGTGCCATAGGTCTCTGACCTATTTTGCAAACCTGCAAACCACCATCTTATTGATTAAAGTTCTGCAATCTTCCCCTTCTTTCCCTCCTTCAAGTTGCTTTGGGTGTCAAACAATACGCTTGTTAGGGATCTGGCCTAATCCCCAATGACAACATCTGGTAGGCGTGGGTAGCACGCATTAGAATATGCTCTCCAATAAGTGATCTGCTGAGGTTCTGACAAAATAAATGCTTATTTTCATTATCAGCCACTTACTCCCTGTCACTTCAAATGCACATCCTCCAAGGAATGGCTTCAATCCAAACTGACATCTGAATTACAGTCAAGTGTGATGCCAGATTTTAGTTGTTAACATGAAAGTGTACACGTAAATGTGGAAAACAGAAATAGCTATTTACAATATAGAAACAGCATCAAAAGTGAGGGCAACCAAAAGAAGGGAATAGTGTAGTTAGTTGCATAAATAGAGGTTTTGCAAGAAAAAGACCAGAAGAGAAAAAGGAGTAAGAATAAATAGCAGCAGCAGTTTGAAGAGCCTAGCTAGGGACCTTTTAAGAGAGTCCCATCTACCAGTGCAAGCAAAGAATAGAAATAGAGTGATAAGAGCTAACTGGCTTCATTATCGGATTGTCCAGCAATCTGTTAGCAATATGTACAGCTGATTTCATGCAAAGTCTACATCTGTCTTCCTGAAGCTTGTCAGTAACCAAGAAAGGGATACAAAGAAAGGATAATCAGGGAGTGTGTTTGTAGAATTGTAGTTACCATTAGTAGGGGAAGCTGGACATGCCAAAAATAAGTATATGATTCTTTTTGACCTAAGAGTAAAAGTAATGAAAGAATGTTTACAGTATGACTCTTTCTCATAGGGGAGAAAAAGATATATATGATCTAAGCTGTATGACAGATGTCAAGAAGACTGATGTGTGGGTTAGGAAGATCCTTTTAATGACATGCTTGCAGCAGTTAGAAACAACTTGTCAGATTAATAGCAATTCTTTTTACTGCAGACCAGCCCAAGGAAATGTGAGTTCTGCCTTGGAAAATAGAGAGGGGAGAAAGATTTGCCTTACCACAAGCAAACACATCACTTTATTAACATGAGAGCAAAATTTACAGAATGAAAGTTTTCATTTTTATCATCTTCAGAGTTCAGGGTGCAGTGGCACATGTTAAACTGTATCAGTCAAATGCTTTGGACCATGATATTTTACTCTTCAGCAATAGCCATGCACTGCACCTATGCTTCAAATTCCCCAGTGAGTAGATATGTAATACTAGATCCTACAGCTTAGAAAGCAAGGCACAGAGAGACTAAAGGACTTGCCAAGGTCATACACCGATTTAACCCAGTCTCCTGAGTCTCATTCAATGCCCTAATTACAAGATCTTCCATTTCCCTTTGTAGTGAAACATGAGATTTACCTGATGTGCTGTTGTGTTTGAGTTAAGAAGCCACTCTGTTTCTTACAATGTAGGCCAAAAACATGGGAGGGAAGAAAGCAGAGGAGAAGGGGTTTTGTACTATGCTCCGTCATGAGCCAGGGTGAGATGTTCAGAGGAACTCCTAAGGCACTTAAAGGAATAAAATTAAGTAGGACTGTAGCAACCTCTAGGGAGTATTCACGATAGGGTAGTAATTGGACCATCTGACTCTCAGATACAGCATGAAAGCTGAGGTATTTCTTCACATTTTAACTGCTCCTTTTTAATAAGAACTTAGACTATCTACCATGGTAAACAGACTAAAATTCCAAGTCCTTAGTTAATTCTTCTTACTTATATTTTTCCACTGTTCCATCTGCAGTTGCTGTTTTACTCTATTTCCTTTCCTACTTGATAGTTTAATGTTGCAACGCAATCTGAAACAGATGGCTGCACTTCAGAGACAGGTGACTTCCCCAGAAAAGTCAGCAGTAACACACAATCCTAGAGGATGGAAACAATTATTTAAATGTATTCTTTTCTTTAAGAGAAAACAAATGCATGATTTCTGCAGACCCTTTTGCATCAGTTTTATTCTAAAGTCTCTTCTCACCTCGTATTTCAGGAGCATTGCTTTCTTCAGAAAGCAAAGTTTTCATTCCTTTCTCACAACATATTTTTTATTTTTTAGTAGATGCTGGAGCATTCAGTACAGATCAAGGCCCTCTTATGCTGATCTCTGCACAGGCCTTTCTCTAAAGAAAGACAAGTAATAGGTAAATAGATCTTGAGAATTAAAGGATTTGTTCAAGGCAATGTAACAAATCAGCAGTGGAAGAAATAGGACCTGAAATACCTCAATTTAGGCAAGGAGTTATGGATACAGATATTAGAAATATGTAGTCAGTATATCCGTATTGGAGGCCTGAGATCAAGTCTGGAATGCAGTTTTCTCCCCATTTTCTCTCTCTCTTTTTTTTTTTTTTTTTTTTTTTTTGAAAGAGGACATGTAATAATTTAATGCTTTTTTTCCATTTTTTTGCAAATTAGTATCTTCAGCAATTTATTCCCTTCTATTCTTTAAAGAAAAGGACTAGTTTAGCTTGGGGAAAGTAAATAAAAGCTCTATGCTTAGATCTGCATTTTAATGGCAGTCTCTGTACCACAAATGAGTCTCAGATCATAGCTATGATCTATTATTATGTACCACTGAAAGTTCATTACTTTAATGTGTAAAACATGGATTAAAATGTGACAGGAAGCAACTACAAAGTACTTAATGAATCAAGTCAAACTGGACTAAATGCTAGTGTAAACAGCATAAAAATAAATCTTCTGAAAATTAAAACCTACTTTCTTACTTAGCTTTGGGGTTTATTTTAGTTTGTCATCATTTCTGTGTAGTGACCTATTCTTCTGGGGCAAAATCCATTCCCTAATAAGTTTACGTAATGTATATTCACAATAAGAGGATGATAATGCAGAATGACTTTTACTATTTAAGAAATTGAGTCGTTCTAGCTGGCTATCATTTCAGATGTAAAATTTTCTTGACCTCAGGCAAAATATCTCATTTATAGATTGCAGCAAGTGGAAGATGAGTCCTGTGGTCAAAGTACAAGATCTAAGTTATGGAGCTCAAGGTCTTATTCCAAACTATATCATATTATTCACATGTGGAAATAAACAAGTCACAAATTCACACATTTAAGGACTAATATTAGTTACCATTAGTAATGGTTACTAATAGTAACACGTGAAGTTTTCCGAACTAGAACACGAAGAGTAGAAAGACACTGTATATTTTAAATAGGTCTCACAGTAACTGGGAACCACTTAATGCTACATTCTTATGAAAAAGGTAAATGTGTCTGGGATGTCTTAGCATTTTCAGAAGAAGTGAGGAAGCATAAATTGCATTGTGCAAAGTATAAAATATAGGTACAAGTTACTCTGCTTTGCTGCATCATCCATGTTCAACAAAGATTAATTCATGTGCAAAGAGTATGCAGAAAGGTTTTAGCATGACTAGGAAATGACTTGGAAGATCCTGTGTTCCAAAGAAGTTGAAGAGAGCTTGGTTGGTTCATTTTTTGGAAAATTAACGGCTATTATTGTGGTCTATAAACATATCAAAGGACTCAAATTGGTCAACAGCAGAGCTTTCAATGCTTAAGTACAAAGCTGGTATAAGAACAAGCAGTAGCAAACTGGACAGAAAAGCTTTGGCAGAAAGTTAGATGTTTCAGTAACTAGGGAAATGAAGTTTTCTAATGCAGCAAGAGAGTTGGTTTAAAGATGGAGTTTGTAAGTCTGCGAACAGGGTTTTATACTGCTGCTGCTGTAATAGCAGCAGAGTGGACTTGATGACCCAGAATCATAGAACCATAGAATCATAGAATCATGAAGGTTGGAAAAGACCTCTAAGATCATCAAGTCCAACCATCAACTAACACCACCATGACTCCTAAACTAGGCCCTGGAGTGCCACCTCCACACCTTTTTTGAACGCCCCCAGGGATGACGACTCCACCACTGCTCTGGGCAGCCTGTTCCAATGCCTAACCACTCTTTTAATAAAGAAATTCTTCCTGATGTCCAAACAAAATCTCCCCTGATGCAACTTGAGGTCATTTCCTNACTCCTGCTGGCCACACTATTCCTGATACAAGCCAGGATGCCGTTGGCCTTCTTGGCCACCTGGGCACACTGCCGGCTCATGTTCAGCCGGCTGTCGACCAGCACCCCCAGGTCCTTTTCCGCCGGGCAGCTCTCCAGCCACTCTTCCCCAAGCCTGTAGCGTTGCATGGGGTTGTTGTGACCCAAGTGCAGGACCTGGCACTTCGCCTCGTTAGACCTCATACAGTTGTCCTCGGCCCATCGATCCAGCCTATCCAGATCCCTCTGCAGACCCTTCCTTCCCTCGAGCAGATCGACACTCCCGCCCAGCTTGGTATCATCTGCAAACTTGCTGAGGGTGCACTCAATCCCCTCATCCAGATCATTGATGAAGACGTTAAACAAGACTGGCCCCAGAACTGAGCCCTGGGGAACACCGCTCGTGACCGGCCGCCAACTGGATTTCACTCCATTCACCACCACTCTCTGGGCTCGGCCATCCAGCCAGTCTTTTACCCAGCGGAGAGTATGTCCATCCAAGCCGTGAGCTGTCAACTTCTCCAGGAGAAGGCTGTGGGACACAGTGTTGAAAATGCCGTGGGACACAGTGTCGAAGCTCTGTTCCTGCCAATGCTGTAATTTCTCTGTAAATCTCCTCAAGTCCTATGAAATCTGGATAATGTTCTGCTGTTTCCTCTTTGAGTAAAACAGTCACCACATCTGAGAAGTGTTCAGATCCTGTAGTGTTGACTACCATACTAAAGGTTATACGTAATCATACCCCACGTCATTGAACCATAAATCAGATTTGCAATAACTCAGCAATACTAAGGTACACAAACCAGTCAGACTAATTATTAGGCACTTCTTTATTTAATTCAGACAGATTTTCTGGTTCTGAATCATCTAGCAACACACAGAAATTCACTGAATTAATTATTTAATATTAATTAATTATTTAATAGAGTTAAGGTAAATTTGTGATATAATATGAAGTTTGCATTGTCAGTACTTCATCACATTTATGGACAGATACATAATACAACTTCCAGGACATTCATTCTTATTATTCCACAAAAAAACCCAACTTCACTACTAATAGTGGAAATTTTACTCTCAGATAGGTTTGTAAGGATTTTATCTAATACAAAAATGACTAAAGTCAATAGGAAGACTCCCAAACTTCAGAAGAATCAGCACAATACAAGGAAGAGCTTTTATTCACGTTATTTTTCCTTTTTTTTACCACATGTAGAGGAAAATAGCCATTAACATAAGCCTCATTATGCTAGCTGATATATTGAGGCAAGAAATAGTGATATGCAGTTTTAGCGTGATGATTATTTGATGGGATTGTTCTACATTGTTTATGCTAAGCTTTCAGTTGAAGCTTGCAGATTTAATTTATGGAAAATGCTTAGAGTGTTTGACAGATGCTATAAAATCAAAATGAAATAATTAACTTGAGATGAGAATAATAGGTCTAAGGACAAAGACATGAAAAGAACAACAAAGTGATTCAAGGTGGGGGAGCAGGGAAAAGCAAAAGCAGTGGGCTCCGTCTAATTACAGTTTTCAAAAGATGACTGAAGAGTGGACTCATTGCAAAGGCTTTTTAAAGGCAAAGAAAAGGCTTTAGAGAGCTAGAAGATGGAGATGCCAATATTTAGTTGGTAAAAGTCAAAAAACTTGACCACTGGTGAAGATTTACAATTGGAACAAACTATCATGGCCAAAAAAGACTCACTTGATATGTTCAAATGAAGACAGGAAGCCTTCCTTGAACAGACATACTGCTCAAGTACAAGTTAAAGTAAACAAATTACTCAACTGACTACACTTAACCATGTAAAGCACAATGGTCTGCGAAATACAAGAGGTGAGATTATAATGTAATACTATAAGGGAGCACTGTAATCACTTCCTGTGTAAGATAGGTATTGTCTGAATCAGACAACTGACAGTCCTTCAGATTAAGGTGCTAATGAATTAGTCTATGATCTGCTCAACTTATGTGTCTCTTGAAATGTAGGACTGCCCTCCTAACAGCATCTGTGCATTAAGTTGCACAACTATATAACATTTTCCCCTCCTGCATCATGGGCAACAGTGCCATGCTATTTTGATGGCAGCAGTAAACTCAAATAGGAGGTGAACTGCTGATGCAGTCTGTATGGCAGATATTTGAGTTTCTTTACAATAACTGCAAGGCAGAGCTTGAAGACAATGTAATGGAATTCATTAAATAATATAAAATGACAGGGAGGCTACCATCGCACAGCAACTGCACCCTACGGTTCTTATGAGGCACGAGGCAGAACCAAATGCCTCCCTGATCCCTGCGGGCATGATTGTTTTATAATAACCATGCCCACACCCTGCAGCTGCTGTTTGCCTTATAAAATATATTTCATTGTCCTGTGGTGAAGAAAGGAATTGTCATTCTTTACTAATTAAAAATACAAAAGGTGGCAGTTTAAGCTGGTGAGTAGCAGCTTAGTAGACCTAACATTTAACATGAGTGGTCCAGTAAAGCCTGCTAGCCCTTCCACCTCATATGGTTCTGAGACATTGGTGCCAACTTACAGCCTAGTAACACATGAGATACAGCCTTAGTCTGGCCTTCTAAAACTAGGTCCCGTGGCTTTGTGGGCTGCTCTGAGGTTCTTTTCAATAAAAGGCCTCTTCACACCTTAAAAAAAAACTTAAAAAAAAAAAAAAAAAAGACCTGTTTTATTCTATCCTTAAATGTAAGGAAAAAAAAAATTGAATCATCATAAGCAAGAGAGACAAAATGCTGTCAAGTGCTTGATGACTTCCATGAGTAGATTCTGTTCTCTGGAAATATTACCATACCCTTGCTATTTTACGAAGTTCAATAAAGGAATGTTGATATGAACAAGGACCAGCTAGCAAGCTGCAGGTAACTGCAAGGGTTCCTAGTCAACCAACAGCTTGCATGTGGGCTATGCAAGGAGGAGCCACTTTTCGTACATCAGTGGCTTAGTAACTTCTGTGGTTTGCACAGCTTGCCTTGCCCATTTTGGCTGCTTATTCAAGATGTTTGTAAAAAGTATTCTGTCAGATGCTGTTTTCCTTCTGAACCTGCTGTAGAATCAAAGTGGACATCTGGTATCAAACATTTACCCACCAAAAGCAAGTGAGGCTACAGTTGCAGGATTATCATGTCTGCATTGCACAGGATAAAGCAGAAAATACACTGAATCCAAGAAAAACTTTCCATGTTCATCTAGACATATATAATAGCAAAATGAATATAGACACTAAACAGTAAAACATCAGAATATATGAAGATGGGGTGGGGGCATAGACACTCTCTTTTGCCCCAAAGTAAAAGTCTTGTCTCAAAACAAGCATAAAAGATGCACTACTTATTGCGATGAAAAAAACCCTGACAGAACAACAGTTTGGGGAAAAACAGACTTATGTAAACAGAGTTGCTTGAGGATATCCTTACTATTCCTAGCATATGGTTGCCCACTATTTCTTATAAAATAATTAAGCTCACATAGTTGATACAAATCTGTTACCCCCAATAAATAAATTCTTACTTTCATAACTACTGAGTTACATGATTGCCCATTTGGGAAGATCCAGACTCAGCACAGCTGAAGCTATTTGTTCAGGTAGCATGATACAAACAGCACAGTAAAATAATGCCAGAGCACAAAAGGAACTAACAGGACTACTTTCCAATGCTGTTTTTCAAAATACCCTTGATCAAATAATGATGAAGCTTCTATACTACTAGAGTTTGTTACAGACTATATAACCTCTCTATGGAACCTGAGAGCTGCTTTTAATTCATCAGACAGATTTAATCTTTCAAATGACTACCAAGTTCTCCGCCTCCTCAGCCTTTCTTGTAGTTTCTTAGGTAACTTACTGCCTCTAACGGAACATTGCATAACAGAGCAGCAGCTTTGTCTCTAATCAAGTTTTAGAAAATTATGCCTGACACCATGTAGACCTAAAGGAGAAGAAGAGTAACTTTACTTGATAGAAACAGCACTCAATTTTATACCACCCTAGCACGAAGTTTCATGACAAGTCATGGTCACCAAAGGTAAACCTGAGACTAATTTCCCCAGCTTTTAAGAGGACAATTGGCTGAGAACCCTTTACTCCCTAATAGAAGCAAGACCTGAGAAAAAAGCTCATTGCTTAATATTGCTAACAGGCTAACTCAAACATACACCCTATCTGCCCATATATAGAAGTTTGAAAGGAAAATCTGAAAGAACTTTGTGCAAAGTTTGACTCTAATAAAGGGAGAAAAAAAAAAAAAACAAGAAAAGGAGGGTGTTTTTCTTTTTAGGTCATATTTTCCTCTGCTGTCCCTCACAAAACATCTAACCCCTAATAAGAGCCAAACCAACCCCTTGGAGCACCTCCCTTTTACAGAGTGCTGAGGAACTACTTAATTCTTGACAGCTGGGTCAGCCCAGAGGCTGGAAATCCCTGTGCTTAGGGGATGCAGCTGTGGACTTCCCCCCAGTCAGGGGGAGTGTTAACTCTTTCCAGGCCTGTCTCTGGCCAGAATCCACGCACGTTATCTGCTCGTAAAGCAAGATGGCACTGTGCACATGTCTAAATGCTAGAGTTCTCTGCAAATACTCTGTTAGGAAAGTATTTCTTCAATCTATGTCACTAGAAATTTTCCTCACAAAAGATCTGTCACATTTTGTCCCCTGCAAAGTAAACAGATTTTCTGAGAGATTGGTTTATGCTTTTTTGCTCTCAGCTGACATTCAGCTGAAATCCAGCCATGCTGGTTAATAAATTAGTCAAATATGTAATACTAAAGTCTCTGTACTACTCACATTTGGAGAAGAAAAGAAACTATTTAAATCCATAAAATTTAGAGGAGTTAATGACAAAGTGATATTGAATCAAATTAGCAACCTAGGGGCTAAATTTGCCTAGGTCCATTGCTCCATTAAACTTTTTGACTGTGTGGGGTTACATGTCAATTAAGCAGTCCAGCCTATTTAGAATTATAAAAAGCAAAGTCGGATTGGGAAGCCAGCAGCCAAGATGAGATGTATGATGCAGAGCCCTTTCATTTACTCATCTGGTCATGGCACAAGCGCAGCAGGAGGACTGCCTCACCCTCCTCACATCTTTGTATGTGCCTAGGCTGGCTCCAACCACCCCAAGAATGTTTTTCCACCATGCACTGCATACTGCATATACTTTCCACAATGCTGGTCCAGGGGAACCTCTGTAAATGTTCATTATAATGGGCTCTCTAGACCATTAGGAGGCTGGATAACTAGCCAGAGGTGCACAGACATGGTGGTCATTACCCATTACACACATCATTACCCATGGTGCAGGAATCGTACTGGGCTGCTTGACCCCCTCCTCCCACTGGCTCTCCCCTTTCTCCGACTGGTGCAGTTACAGAACCTGCTATCAGTTATGAGTGTGAAGCTGTGAGTCTAGATTTTGCCAGTTACTGCACCCAGGCAAAACTTCTGTGCCTGTATGCTGAGGTATGAAACTGGGATGTAATGGTATAAGTATGCAATGGGCATTTTTTATATATACATATTTCATATGTATTTTATATATAGTGCATGACAACTTAGCACCTATTAATCAAATTACAGATATTTTAACTGCCTCTATAACCAACAGCTTTATTCCATCTACAAGGCTATTCCAAGACCTCTCCCTTAGGTAGTAAAAGTGTCTTCAAATTTCCAACCTATTTTAATTCATGGCAAGCTTAATTTAGTTAGCTCTTTTGTCTCCATGATATTTACTCCTATGAAGTATTCATATAGTGCAATCATGTCACCCCCAAGGGGAGAGAATGGACTACAACCAAGTCTCTCAAAAAGTGTTCAAAGCTATATTCTTATTCATTGTGTTGACTCTTGGCCTTGAATAAAATACACACACACACACAAACAGTTCCCACAGTTTTTAAGGCTAGTACAGCTCAGCCTCATGGGCTACCAGCTGTAGCTCCTTTTCTGTGTACAAGCCATGTGAAATCTGAAGCTGCCAAGACCTTCTTGATAAAAATAATCCCAGGTGTATAGGTCCTCTCTGGAAAAGTTGATCTCACATTGGTAAAGGCAGCAGTGAGACACTGTTCAGGAAAGGTCCAATTAATCAAATGTTTCATAAGGAAAAAAGTAAATCAACTCTCAGCCACAATGAAAATCTTTGTTATTTAGAAACATACAGTAGTATTTCACTAACAGACAGCAGAAACCCTGCTATGCAATACCTGCTTTAGAGCTAGGGAATCTGCCACTAGTTCATTAGTGGCTTTCCCTGCTGATTGATAGTGGTAAATTGGTGCAGATCAAATCAGAATAGCCAAACTGACTCATACTGTTCTAAAAAATATCAAAGGTTAGCCCTTTCCTAAAGGCCCTCCAGTTACGTTGGTGTGTAAGCTCATGAAAAGAAATGCTCTTATGATTGCCATACTCACCAGGAGACAAAGCACAGAGTAGGAAGCTTTTACTCAGATGTAAAAAGAAGGCTGTATTACCCAATAGTCAGCCATTTGTATGATGATGGAGAAAATGCAAGAGAGACCCGTGGAAGGCAATTCATCAGCTTGCACTAGAAAATTGTTGTCTGATACTGTGCATCTAAGCTCCAGTTGAAGATTTATGCTTCGGGTGGATTGTGTTATATCTCTGAATCTCCTTCTCTTGGGAGGGGGTAAAAATGGAATTGGATTTATATCCCTGTGTTTTCTGAACCAGACACTAGCTAATAATATAGGAGTCTAGGTACGGAATGACATTAAAGGCTGTGAGTATTTGATGTTAATCAATGGATGGCTGTCTCAGTGGGAGTTTGCTCATTTCTGCCTTAAGAGAGCTAAATTGCTACATCTAGCTATGCTGGACAGTATTGAAACAAGCAGTCAATACTTTCTTCCAGAATCAATATATAAAAAAGTAACTCAATGGAAGCGACCTGAGAAATGTGCTAGGAGTAGGAAAGTGAGAAGCAGCCTGCCTTGTGCACTATACCTCATGCTGGTTAACCAGACAAAAACATACAGACACCTGTAAGAGGATACAGTATTTCAAAGAGAGGTCGCTTGACCCAGAATTGTCTATGTAAACTCCTGAACAGTAAGACTGAAGATTAAAAGCAGAGCAGGCAAATATTCCCCCTTCCATTGACACCTGATACAGAAAAGCACTTAATCATTTGCTTAAGTCTACCCCAATTCAGCCAAGCTGTTAAGCATATGTTTAAGTGCTAGAAAGTCAATAGGATATAAGCATGTGTTTAACTGCTTTGCTGAAAGGGGCAGTTTGTTGCTCAGGATGTGAAAGATGTGACATGAAACACTGCTGTCTGCATTGGTCTTTGCCCAATGCGAAATCCAGC
Source organism: Fregata magnificens (assembly GCA_013389945.1). Classification (NCBI taxonomy): domain Eukaryota; kingdom Metazoa; phylum Chordata; class Aves; order Suliformes; family Fregatidae; genus Fregata; species Fregata magnificens. The sequence continues at coordinate 134,667 of WAAD01038015.1, read as the reverse complement.
TTTCATGGGGGCAGCTGGATCCCTTTCCATCCTTAAAAGGAGGGAATGTTAAAGATGTCACAAGTTGTCCCCCCTGAGAGCTGCTGAGCACTGGGAGTCTTCCTGATCTGTCTCTAAAGGAATAAGGTGTCTCCATAGGAAACAGAGGGAACAGGGAAAAGTCCCTAAGAAACACCAATAGCCAAATTTCTGACACAAGGTGAAAGATTGCCTTGCTGAGTCTGCTTACCTCTGCTGACCCTCATCATTAATCCGATATTTGGGGCACCATTAATCCAATATTTGGGCAGCACTGGAAGGGACTTACTACTGTTTTGATGGGAGAATAAATAAGAGTCTTCCTGATACACTATGGTGCATTTCCACGAAGCAGCTGAACTACAAGTGAGAGCTGCAGAATTTGATAGACTGAGTACAAAAAGACAGGGATAATGTGCAGTAACATGGTAACACAGAAAGCATGCAGTATGGGTGTGTGTCTGTATGCTTGGGCTTGTGTGTTTATGTGTAGGAGAAGAGCTGCACCTGTGCCTCAGTCCCAATGTCTGTTTTATTAATGGGTGACATGCAGTCTTTACAAAAACATGTGATTTGTTATGTGATTTGCAAAACACGAGTCCCAAGAGTTTTTTAGTGGAAGAGTAGAGATGCACCACACCGATTTCCCGATCAAAAAGTAAACAAGGGTGAAAAAAAAAAAAGTATTATACTTCAGAAGTAACATTGTCGTCTTATACAAGCCTAAAGGAAATTCCATTCATTTCTCACAGTCTCAAAACAGCCAATTAAAGCTGCTGTATCATAGGTTCCTATAAATTAGGAAGGAAATGGAGGGCTGTCATGAAGTGCTTTTAACATCATATCCACAAACTTTTGGTAAAAGCTCTCTTCATATAAACAGAGAGGCAAGACCGAAGTGTACGCTGAGTGTCAGCATCCTGGAAATGAAGAGAACCTCAGTCCTTCTGTCAGCCTGTATTGTTGTGATACGTATCAGAGATCTTAAGTGACAGATAGAATTTGGGGTTGGATTTGTTCTTAAACTGATTTTGCTTTATTTTTTCTGTAGTTTTTTTCTAATAACCAAAATAATGGTTTGCTGGAATAAATCTTGGGGGTTTTTTTCTTAAGCTTATCCATTATGAAAAGCGTTGAGTCCATGGAGCAAATGCATTTTGGTTATTGCTGTTTCTCTGGAAGCGATTAATCTCTATTGGACAGTATACGCAAGCAACTCTTCACCTGAACCAGCAACCCATAAATAAGCTTAGGAATCTCAGGAACAGGAATATGTCTTCTCAAAACCTTCAAGGACTATTTCCGGTGCTAATATTCTCAGGCAGCACGTCCTAGGAGAAAAGCATTCTCTGGGCATAAACCATTACAATTCTGACAAGAAGCAGCGACAAAAAGAGCCTTAAAAGTTGCCCATGGCAGCTGAAAAGAAGTGAGTGTTATTGGATATGACAGAAAGTGAAGGGGAGCTGGTTGGTAACCAGGTATATAGGTTGGAAATAGATTATTAAAGACACTGTGAGCCTTAAGTATTCGATCAAAGGAATAGCTGATTTTTTTTCAGCATCTTTTTAAGTAGAGGAGACAGTTTTTCCAATGTGACAAAAATAAAGCCAAATTTATTTTTGTTAGATCCTCCTTTAGCAGCGTCTTTATTTAGGACTGTAAGAAGGCGATGAAGACACTGTTTTCTGGCTCCAGATCATCGGTTGTATAGATAGCCTCAGTTTGATGCCCTCCATTATGAAAAATCTAGCTCAGCTGATGTTCTTTATGCTTCTCCTGTAGAAGCTGCCCGTCAGTCATCTGGGATACAGGTTGAAAGCAACCAGAATAAATCATGCACTGGCTGGGATGAGCAATCTACCAGCTTAGGAGAACTTTAAAAAAAGATCATCTTTATATGTATTTTTTCCCCCTGGTCTTTGTTACATGAGTCTTGTGCAGCTTTTCAATTAGTCAGGGTTATGGTGATTATGTGAAGATTTTGGAAAAAATTAGGGAAGATGAGTGGTGTAAAAGGAAATATAGCCCAGCTTTCTACCAATTTGACACATGCCTCTCTAAACTGAGAGTTGTGTTGATAAACAAAGTTTCACTCTCAGTATACCAAAATGAGAACCCAGTATTTGATGCAAACTGACTTTCCGCTCTTAAGATCTTGTAACATTTTAACTATATCA
>WAAD01038015.1:69653-130257 GCA_013389945.1 Fregata magnificens | reverse complement strand
AACCAACGATTCATTCTTCATGCAGTTTCAAACTTAATAGATAGTCGAGGTGTTCACTCTAGGGGACCAGACTAAATTTAGTCTAGAGGAAAACACTGAAGTGTGTTAGTGTAGACATAAAGGCTTTAGTACCAACTGTTTAGATCTACTGCCAAGCTCCTATTGTGCCTAATTACCTGCTAAGGTAGTTACAGCCTAAAACCCTTTTGCTTTAATTTAGGCCCATTACTTCTCCTTCTAGACAGTAAAACAAATTATTCTCTGAAAAACAAATTATTCCCTTTCTCTTTTAAAATAACATTTACATACAAGAACACTGTATCCATGTCTTCATTCAGTCTTCTACAGACATCACAACCTAATCCTTCACTCTTTCAAGACTTTTCTCCTTGCTTTCATCTGGAGCTGTTCTAAGTACTCCACACCTTCCTAGAGGTGCAGTGCCCAGCCTTTATTGGCACAGTGTGAAATGCAAGGTTTGTTTCATGTATTTTACAGAAGATGCTCCTCCTACACCTTCCAATTCAAGATCTGCCTTTTTTCCAATGTAGGAAATGGACATAATGCTGATTCATACTCATTTAAGATCTATTAGAAGGCATGGATCCTTTTCTACAAAATCACCACAAAGCAAATTGTTCTCCAGTGCATGTCTATGAAGCTGATTATTGCTTTCTAAGCACATAGTCTCACACTGAGTTGCGTACAAAGTTCACCAGTAGCACTCTGTGAAACCTGTATTTTCCATTTTATGAGGATTTTGCTTAGATTTCCTACAATAATTTATTAGTGCTTCATTTCATAGGAAATATCATCATATTTAGACTTTAGAAACATAAGAAAAATGCTTGTGGTGATAAACTCAATACATTTCATTCTCATTTTCACTTGATAAAATTATATATCTTAGTCTACACATAAATGATTGAAATACTCATTTCAAAGTAAAACATGTTAAAAGTCTAAATGAAATACTTTTAGTAGTGTGTTTACCAACTTTTAAAGAAATGCCATCAAAATTGTTGCACTTCAGCAAAATGTTTACATGAGCTGACATTTTCGTATTATGTCAAATAATTTTTGGACCAGCTACTCTCTGTGTGATATCAAGGATAATTTTGTTCTGGATATTGATTTGAGAAAATATTATGCATTAAGAAAAACCTCAAAGGTTGGTAACCAGGCTCTGTAAAATGTGGAGGATAGTATCTCCAACTGAGATAGGACTGTATTTCACATAAACAGATTAGACAGTTTAGAGACAGTATAAGCTGGCCAGTTATTAAATAATGTGATAACATGGTACAAGTAATCAGTGTATGAAAAGTGGGAAAATGTCACTGAAACAGTTCTTCACTGCAGACTGTTTTGAATAAACTTTCTTTTTTTGACAAAGTTCAAAAATATCTCAGAACACAAGGTGTTATTAAATACTGTGAATAAAAATATAATTAAAATGCATGGAAATGATGAAAAATTAAACTTTTTTCCTAAAGCCCTTGTTCTGTATTTCTTTTTCTTAGAAGATGTTGAGAATATATGTTTTCATTCTCGTTACTGATAGTTCAAAAATCTCAATAAATGCTGTAACTGTAGGGCCTGACTGTTTTTCCAAGACCTGCAAGCGCTCTCCATATGAAGCAGAAAGCTGGTGGCACTTGAGTGGTCTCTGGATGCTATTCTGCTCCAACAGCAATGACAGTTCCAAGGTAAGAATTTCTGAATCTTGGTGCTAGGGAAATTCTGATCTGGGGTTGTAAAATGAACCCATCTCTGTTAATCATGCTTTGTGGTTCCATACAGTAACAGAGTATTAAAAAACTGTGAGCAGAATTCATTTATCTTGTATCCTCAAAGCACCACACAAACACCACTGACTGAATAATTGTAAACTAGATAAGCATCCTTCTGTTTCATACATGAATAAAAATAAAACAGAACATTCTTGTGATAGCTACTCTTTGATAATTTAACCTACACCCTTTTTTAAACAATGATTAAAAGTGGCATATATTAATTAATTAATATTTATATACAACTAGCATAGGGTTAGTTAGTATCCATAGTTGCTGGACTTTGTACTTGAGGCAGATGAGAAGCGTTCACACGTTCTGTTCTGAAGCTGAAGCAGTCACCCAGAAAACGCAGCAAAGAATGAAACATAACTGAATTACTTTCCATACATTTCTCTTTCGCACTCTCGGTCATATACAACAACTGAATACCTAGAGCAATCTTCTCTCCTTTTAAACTCTCTATCCACTTTCCTTTCCATTTTGTCTAACTACTTCTCAAAAACCAGACTGAGCCCTAGGCCATAGATCTCACCTGAGATTTGCTTGCACTAACCTGTGTGCTGCTTGCTGGTTATGTATCTTCTTTCTGTATATTTTTATCTATTTATTTTACAAGTGAGAGCTGGGCCTGTCTGCTTCTCTCTATGCAGTGCCTAGCACCATCAGGCCCCACTCACTATCAGCAACCATGAAAATCTTTTAATGAATCTGTGGCTCCAGTACAATTTTTGGAAGGCAAAGCTGCTGCTGTGTGTTAAGAGAAGAAATACAGCGAAGTGCTACCACTTTGGTATTCACTTTTGTCTATTCTTTAGCTAGCTTACTGTGCACTAAGATAGACTATGGGTCTGCTTCTCACTTATGCTAATAATGCTTTGACAGCATAAGTGCTCTTAACGTAGATGTAAACTATTCCCTGAAAATACACCTTCTATGGGAAGCCCTTATCCCGCAGCCCCTGCATAGCACCAAAAAGGCTAAGGGGTTTTACAGAAGCATTGCTTCCAGAGCCCAAATACGGGCAAAACTGGGGACTCAAGCAGTTTCAACCTGTGGACTATACATTATTTCAGGGAATCTGCTAAAGGTATGTGAAGCAAATATGCATTTTGTCAAGCTTCAATCCTCAGCACAGAGGTCATACCTCCATGGGGAAACCCCTGCAAACTGGAAGTTATCAAAAAACTTTGCAATATTAGTCTTGGCTTCCATATTTGGCCAGGGACAACAGAAAGTAAATTGACGTACAGAAAGCACAAGACTCCATCTGTGCCAGGATATAGGTGTTTTAAAGTCCTGTCTATTCTCCTCCTGCTCTGTTAGCTGTATTAATTGAGATTCAGGTGCCAGAGTATGAACAAAAAATCTGGATTGTGGTAGTATGCTCTATCGAATGAAAAAAAGCAATCTGCAAAAACAGGTGATTAAAAATATCTGCTTAGATATATCCATTTGAAAGGTGATTACACATTTGTATTTTTTCTCTGACAGTCGAATGTGGCAGTTTATGGAATGTATATGCTTTTCCTCTTCCAAATTCCTCCCAGTGAGTAGAGGAGGTCATCTGCCTTTATTGCTAGCATTTGATCTACAGCAATTCACTGTCCTTTAGCAGCATGAAAAGCCTCTAATCAACTGGTAGTGGGGACCTCAGCTGGAAAATGCTGTATACAGTAGTGAAGATGGTACCTGTTCAGAATGAAAATGTACTGCTATACTTGCTTAAAGCTACAGGTAGCAAATCACCACTCCTTGCAGGTTAGTCAGTTTGGATTTGATCTTTAGAAAACTGGGGTTCTGAGAATTTGCAGCTCTTAGAAGGTGTCGGTGTTTGCAAGAAGTCGACTAAAATGACCAAGGATTTGCATGCAACAGTCCTTCCCCCCCACCCCCATTCTTTCAAATAATTCATGAAAAGAAAAGATATACATTTCTGAATGGCACCCTATTTACCCGACAAAGAAATGAGCAGAAGATGTAAAGCATGGAAACATTTTTTTTGTGTATCATTTCAGCACAATTATTGTTGGCAGTCTCCCACAAACTTCTCAGGCAGAAATTAGTTACTAGGAAATACAGAGACATGATTTTTTACCAGTAGGGACAGGACTCAAGACATACCCTCTATAACTGTAGTGTATGACAGTACTGCTGCCTGAAGATGTCTTCATAAATGCTCTTAGCAGATCTATCAGATGGGATACTTCACATGCTAATTCCTCAAGGCATTGTACAGAAGAATTAATCAACTGTATGCAGAAAGAAAGAGGCAGACATCAACTATAAAAAGAAGGCACACACAAGCAATTCTTACATTTTTATGGCTTTTAGCAACTGCAATGAATGCTGCCAGATAACAGAGGTTGCCTCAATAAATGCACCCAGGAAACCAGTGAAGGTAAGTGAAATTGTGCATAAGACATGACAGCAGCCAGCAGGGAAGAGCCTGCAGGTCAGAAGGTGAGGATTTGCACTAGTATAGTTGATAAAGTTAAAAAACCCTAAAACCCAAACCAAACCAAAATGAAACACAAAGGAGAAAGCTAGCTGTCCACACCATGTACTAGGCCTACTCCACATAAATAATGAAATCTGATCATTCCTGCCTATGAAAGTAGAGTGTAAATTCTGATAAGTTCTGCTAAGATGTCTTGGCCAAGAAGAAACCAGAGTAATTTTACACACAGAGACCAAATACCTATACATAACGCCTTCTTTTCTGCAAAGGAGAGGAAGAAACATATGACAAGGCAACCTGTGCTTTCAACACTCTCCTTATCCATGTCAGCTGTACTCTGACCCTTCTCCTGAGTGGTGCTGCTGCCTTGACCAGTCACTCCAGGAGTAGATTTTGTGCTGCACCTGTGGCTCATAAGCTGGTCTGTATTATACTTATCTGTATTACTGTAAAGCTTTTTTCCTCTGGGAGACTGTCAATACTTTATTAAAATAATTCAAAAAGAGCTGCCTTATGAACAAAGCATTATTTATTCATTCAGCCAAAGCACTTAGAGCAAAAGGATAAAACAACACACAGGACTATAAATATTTTTTCCCTTACCAAATGCTTGATCTTTCAGGCATTATTACCCTCTTTTCATTACAGCCACTCCCATCTTTGGCTAGGAGAAACATATGGTATATCACGTGAGACCATGAAGCCCTGTCAGCATTCACAGACATTTTCAGGGCAGTGCTGGGAAACTACTCAGTCCCCTTTCTCCCTTTTCATCATCAGGGCAGGGCTGGGAACTATAAAATTTTTCTAGAAAGTTGGAACCAGGATAGCAGTACTCCACCCCATTAATAGCTTTCCCATCGTTTCCCTCAGGACATCAGGTATTTTCTAGATTATCTTTGTTATTACTCTATGTGGAGGAGGAGGGAGGTTTTCCCAACAGTTTTCATTACTTTTAACTCTTTACAGAGAGGAAAATGTTAGAAAGGTAAACTGAAGTACACATGAGATAGACATATAGATAGAGATAATAATTTTTTGTTCTTTTTTTCTCTTCATGTCCACACTTTCCATGACTTCTGTGAATTAGTCAGAGGAACCCTGTCACACAGTGTACAAGTAGGGATATTAATGAAAATTTGTTTGATTTAAAAGCAACACAGACAAATGCCTAACAGGGAAGGTTTTGTTCTCTTTTTCTTTTTTTTCTAATAATGATCCATAAATTCTTGTTTGTCTTTAGAATACAGCTAAACCCTAGGAAAGAATGACGTACAACATATTTTAAATAACTACTATAATAATCAATTTCATGGGTTCTCCAAGGTTGAGAGCAAATTAACCAATCAACCTCCACTTTAATCAACTCTTAGGTGATTAGGGCAAGTGATTTGCAAGGCAGCACGAACAACACATATCAGCTTGCTGAGTTTCTGCTGACTCAGGAAGCCTTCTGTGTTTGCATAATAGATCTAATAAAGATTGAGAACTACATCTGTGGAAGACTGCCTGATATGAAATATTCTGTGAAGGATGTTATGATGATAATCTTTCTACTGCTGTCATGCAAATAACTCAAGTTGGATATATGTTTTGTTTGCACACATGCCCAATTCCTGGCTAGTACCTCCCAGAGTGCAGCTTTTCAAAACAACAATAAAAACCATAGGCTGCCTCTATTTGACATTAAATACCTAATATGACCAATCAAGCAGTTCTGTTCAATGCCATTGTGCTTCTTCCTCAGATAAACCTCTTCTAACCATCTTAAACATCCTCTTGAGAAAAAAACCATTTCTGAATGTAAGGAGTTCCTCAGGATCCAGTCCTTACCTGGTGACATAGAGAGATGAAAGATACCTGGTGGTGCTGTAACCACTAGGTGGTTTAAATATGTGCAGCATATTTTCCTGGGAACTGAAGTGCCAGTATATCCCGTGTTACAAAATTGTTCTCTCCAAATGTGAGATGGGACTTGGGGGAGAACTATGTCTTTGAATCCTGACAAAATAAAAGGGTTAAGTCCAGGATGCAGTCTAAGTTATCCAGAAGCCTTTACTATGCTGAACACCTGCAGACTCAGGTGTTCCCCCAAGAAAGATGTAGATGTTCAGTATTCCTGAGGATTTATCCTAATAATATTAATAGCAACAGCAATTGTTTGGGTACTTTCTCCAGAGAGAACATGTGCAGATAAATCAAAAAATTATACAATTGAATCTACGTATTTAAAATAGCATAAACTACTTGTAACTACGCAGTGCCTCAGGTGCACATACTCAGGTCCTCATGACTGCAGGGACAGTTACGTGCTGCAATGTAAGAAACACAACTGGCCCTTTTGCTAAAGCCATCTTTTCTCTCCTGTCTAACAGTTATACCTCCTGCCCCACTGAATCTTAGCAGTATTTTCTGGTCTTTTTTTGCCTCAGACATATTGTCAGAGTCATAATCTTGTATAAATCAACAATGAAGTGCCAGGCAGTCAGCTCTCCAGTCCACTTGAGGATACAGGAATCTCAGGTACTTTCACAGGCTCCTGTCGCTCTGGGTTTCAGTGAGAACAACAGCTTGACAATGTGAGCAGACCATCACAGGGTAGCATTTGTCTGAATTTTCAGACAGTCTCAGCTGAGAGAATTGCTGTAGCTTCTGAAGCTAGACAAGAAACTTCCAGGCCCCAAAAGCTGACTAAATCCTTAAGAACAAGAAGTTGCACTGGGCACTACCGAGGTGGGTTTAACAGAGGCTTCCTCCCACAGCCGACACAGAAGAGCTTCTCAAAGTTACTACTGCTTAATGTCCAGCCAAACTTTGCATGTCTTGTGGCAGTTAACATTTTTTGACAAAACTGACTTTAGTATCTTGCCACTAGCTTGCAGCCTCTAAGGCAGACATAACACAGGGCCCAGTCCAACACCCATAGAAATCAATAAAGGCTCCAAATGTTAGAAAATGAACGAAGGGCTGATGTACAAATTTCCAGCCAAGAAATGTTTTTTACTCTGTATACAAGCACTCAAAACACGTTTAAACAAGTAAACTGAGATTCAGAGACATAGAATGCTTTAAGAACCAAAACTGAAGATGTGCTGCGCAGCGTTATAAGGACAGTAATGCATTTTCCTCAGGAACTTAAAATCTAAACCTAACTGCTACTGCAAGACCAGGCTGAAATTACCAAAGGAGAGATAGGAAGGGAATACGACATGCCTTCTCCAATCTGCTATCCTTGTTTTACTTGTTAACTGTGTTAAATACATGGTGAAGGAGAGGAGCAGTGGAAAACTCACACCTTGTGATGCCTGGGAGAATATAGCTACGGTGGATTTAAGCTTTAGTACCACCTTCATAGAGATGGGTTCATGGATAGTTCCCAGGCGTGATGCAGGCAGTCCTGATGTCTGCTTAGCATGTGAGGCACCACTGGGCTGAGCCCTGCAACTCTGACCAGGGCACTCACCTACTCCCCAGGCATGGATGTTCAGCCTTCTTATCCAGTCTGAAGAGGCTGGAAGAGGAACACGAACACCACCCATAAAGTATATGGAAATGATTTAAAACCCGCTGGTCATTTTTTCTGATTGAAACTGGCTAACCTCCTCAGAATGACCAAAGGAAGAATCCAGGTTCACAAACTGTGAACTGTTTAACAGGATTTTAGAAAGAAAATCTCTCTCTGTACATAAAATGTACACATATATGCCTTTGCCAGAATAAAGTCTGAAACAGAAACAAAGGCAATACGCGGCAAGAAGCACAAACTACAGAGAAAAACACTTGAGTGAATTCTGCTCAACAAAGGACATCCAAATGGGTTGTATATGTCAAAATTTGAGACAATGAAAAAGAATTACAGTATAAAGAAATAATAATTATCATAATAAATGTTGTAATCTTTCACTTCATATTGTAATCTTTCACCTCAGGGATAATTTTTACTAATTAGAAACTTATGAGTCTATCAGTATGCAAAACTTACGAGTGCAACAGTGTGCAACATATATCAGCACAATATTGCTGTAAATATACAATACAAGGCTGCACTAATCGCAGTTATATTTGGCACATAAAAAACACATTCAAATCTCAATGTCTGTTGCATTCTTTTCTCTTTCAGATCCCTCATACAAAATTTTAAAAATATACACAAATATAATCATTTGTTTAAAAAAGAACAAAGCACAGATGGCATAAGAGAAACCCTAGTCACATAAAGTTTCTCATCCACTTCCATGTATTATTATTCCAGATATCATTAACAGGTCTTCATTTAATAGGAAAAACTACATCTCTAAAAATATATTAAAATATGCTTGATTTTAAGCAATTTTTTCTTAATGTACATAGAGTTCATACATATGTTTAAGTAGTTTTTTAATTGAACTGAGTTCTTAAAGACAGTAAAAAATCCAGCAAACCAAATCTATTAGAAATTTAGAGGATCTATTTCTGAGTGGCCTTCAGCTTGCAAGCTAGGAACCCACCAAAGGAGTTTATAATAACCTTCATTTTGTAAAATAATATCAATTTTATAAAGAATGCAACTATGTTGTTATGGCCTTCCCAGGTATGTCTTCAACAGAAATTCAGGAGTTTATACGTGGATTCAAGCACAGATGATATCACAGTCTGCAGAATGCATTAACAACTGTGCAATCCTTGCTGCTAGGGAACTACACACACGTGTGCAGGAAAACACCACTGACCTTTGAATCTGGCGACCTTGAGTCTTCTTGGGATGAATACTACTCCATAAAAAAATTAAAATACAAATAAGTCTGTATAAAACTATGAACTGAAAAACATTTGCCTTTTCACAAAGGAAACCAGTGGAAGACATTCCTTAAAAAGTCACTCTTTTTTTTACATGTATTTATGTTCAGAATGACTGTTCTCAGACAATCAGATCAACATGCTTGTAAATGTGTATTTTTTTTTTATAAACTTGTGTGGGCTACTAATCTCTATAGGCCTAATAAAAAGAACTGTGTGGCAATTAGCTCTAACCCACCCATATATATAAGCACTATTACATACTGGGAGCAAATTATCGGGGTAAATCATTAAAGTTATAATAACAAGATCTGGAATACATGAATATCTGGTTATATTAACATGCAATCCAGCATACCTTAGGAAATTAAAGGAAACATTATTCAAAGAAAAATAATCACTGCTTATTTCTATTATAATACCTTCATTTTTCAAATCTTTTCTCATTTTCTCACATAAGACATTCTAAAATCGAGCTGTGAAATAAGAAATACTAAGTGGCAAATCTCTCAATCACCTTTATTTTCAGGAACTTGAAAAACAAGTAACTTGTAATGTTTGTCCATTTGAATTTTGTGGAAAAGACTAACTTTCAGTTAGCATTTTGAAAGAGAAAAACCAGACAGGTACCACAGCCAGCCTAAAAGTGGTTGGCGCAATAAAATAATACCTGTTCATAAAAGTCTTCAGACCCCCACAACAGCTCCTGTGAGCAAGCTGTTGTGGTTTTGTACTATCTTCGGAGCAGTCTGCTATTTGTCATGAGAACAAAACCAGGAGATCTACTCCCCAGCTGTTTTGTAAACCTTCACACACACAAGTAGGAGAGCCCATGGTGGGAGGACCTGTGGCCAGGCCACTTTGTGGCTTGGCCACAACATCTCTGGCTTCCATCCCGACTGCCGTCTCACAGAGCAAGTCCGCAGTCAGTCTGCACCATGGAGGTCACCAGCAGCACAAAACCAAGAGTGGACTGGGACATCTTGAGGCTATAGCAAGAACATCAAAGGAATAATGCTCAGGGCACTTGGAAGTGAGCCAGAGGAAAGGAAGGGCCTACAAATCAGCACGAGAAATTACTCATCAGCCCAGTAATCACCCACAGGGCTCTCAGGGTTAATCAATTAATAGTCTAGGTAAATCACACACGAACCTGTCACCTGTTTGCTGGCACTGTGGTCTTTAACAGTCAGTCTGTTACTGGATTATTTTAACATTCTCGTGAGCCTCGTGACCCCATAAGGGCACTGCACTGTTGTACAGTTTCAAACCACGCCTGAGCTCAGGAGCACTGCAGAAGCATGAAGCAACGTACCTTTCAGCACCCTCGTCTCACTAACCTTCCAGCCCACAGTCTTATTGATGTGTACCCAGAACTGCTCATCCATTACGGCTCTACTAACAGTAGCATATATTAAAGCACCAGATTTTAATACAACCAGCCTGCTCAGGTACAGAAAAGCCAGTATCTTTTAAAATACATTTCAAAACCAAAAAATAAACATTATCACAGTTTAGTTACTTATTTATTGCATTTTGAATTAAAGCAATGTTTGTATCAAGCCATTTACTTTATTCCTACTCATAAACTCTATTTCCTAGCTTTTGAAGCTTACATTATTTTGAACCACAGTGAAAATAGGAAATAATGTTCTCAGTGAAGAAACTTGATAACAGAGTTGAATTCTGTAGCTAGACTGACAGAGCACAATAATTTGCTCTGCATACAAACTTGCCACCAACTCCAAATTATCTTCTTTAGAAACTACATTAATAAGGCGAGATCTCTTCAAGGCTTGAAACCTATATTATTTGCCCCAAGAGAACAACATTCAGTCCTTATAAAGTAATTACATAAAATGTTTTTTGCAAAATGCTTTTAATTACATGAGTCTTTTTTAACCATACCATACATAAAGGAAACTAGCCAGAAGTCTTTTCCTGGGGCTTATGGAATTAACATCAAACTTTGCCTTTAGCTCTGGCCTTTAATGCATAGACTTTAAAACATAGCCAAGAAGCTATACATCTGGCACCTTTATTCTTACTGTATTAATCTGTTCCCATCCACTATGAGGCCTGAGTTAATGAATCACTGATGCTGGATATCATCCTCAGGGAAGTTTTGACTTCATTGTGCTGTGTTTTCTGTTGATGGCATGGTGCTGCAGAACTAAAACAAACACCTGCCCTGGCTGAAAGGCATGTCTTTCACATGACGCAACTAATAAAGTCATATGAATAAGAATTTATTACTGAATTTTATGCACACTAAAGTCACCATCTATATAGTTCAAGACTGGTCTGATCCTTAAGATGCCACAGTATTAGCTTGCAGTGCTGTGCCAAATAATCTGAGCTGGCTCTGAGTGAGTTAGCCTAGGTACCAGAAAGAGTACGGCCATATTAGTATGCTGGTCTAGTAATGTATAATGTCCTGATATACTTCTTTCTAAGCTAATATATCAGCTGAAATAATTTTGATGGAAAGTTACTCTGATCAAATTACTACTGCTTCTATTAGCTAAGTTAAACCCAGTCATTTATACATAGCAGGTATGTGGGTATCCCTTCTGAGTCCTTGAAAGCAAATACAATATGAAAAATACCATCAGTGCAGGGGTTTTTTAAACAGCAATGTCTCCAGTCCATCCCACACCATGCACTCAGCATTCAGTGATTGGTCAGATCAGGCACCAAGAGACACCCTTACAAAACTCTGTTATTTCTCACCCGGGCCACAGAGTTTTCTCTGAACTACCCAGAAGAAGGGATTAAATAGGTTAGTTGAACAGCTTCCTTTCTCGTGGGCAGCCTAGCATAGGCCCTACGGAGAGGACTGAGCTCAGGAATGCTGATGAGATTCCACATTTATCTTCTTGCTGAAGAGGGTGTTTCTCTAGCCTCTTCCTTTCATACTGCTTCTGCCTTTTCAGTCCTCTTGCACTACTTGCACTCAGCCAAGGTACTCGTGAAGACAATGATCTCATTTTCGTCCTCCTTCTGAGACCTGGACTTCAGGGGGTTACGTGTTTTGTCATACATAGCAGGGCTGTTCTCGGTCTCTTGCTCTGAGCGAACAAACGTGGCTGTCTATGTGCAGTAGTGTGCCCTGTTTACCCCTCACAGCCGACCTGCTGCTACCGACTGGACTGCCGCCAGAGGGATAACCCTGCTGCCTGGATTCAAAACCGCAAGTGAGTCCAAAGAAAAGAGTCCATCTGTTATCCTCATGTGGGACAGGAAGGGTTTTAAGCCATGGGACTCGGCCTTTACTCCCTATTCTCATGGACAATCCCTTTTGTGTTCTTCACAACAGAATACAGAGTAGGACTCAATGCAAGCAGATTTCTAGATAATGATACCTATTCAAATATATTTTCTTAGAATCCCCCCACGTATTTGCTTGATGGCTTTGTGAGGCCAAAGTTGAAAGATGCTACAATTTTAGAGGGAAAGAAAAAGTGTCAGGAAGATATGCTAGCCTAGCATAAGAGCAAACAACATATGAAACTCCTGAAAAAACTGCTGCTGTAAGAGCTCCAAACCAGTGTCCATTGAAATCATTGCTTCCCGCACCAGTCCTTCCTTGCTAAAGACATTCAATGCTCTTATCCGTTACTGCCACTCTTCAAGATCTGACAAACCATTATTATAACCACTGAATTAGGATAGATGATTAGCTACTTTTTATCACTAATCCTATGTTTGTCTTAACATCTCACCACCATTTTCAGTCTTCATTACAGTCTATAAATGGAAAATGAAAGAGAAAAGTTCCAATTTCCGCACTGAAATTAACTGAAAAAGGAACATATCTATGATACAAGAACCATCTTCTAGTGCTGAACAAATACGGTTATTAAACAAGTCAGGCTAGTCAGGCTTATCAGGCCTCCAGTACTAGACAAGACTGAAAGCATCAACATGTCAGCTCCAGAGAACGACTGCCCAGAGAGGACCTGACAAGGGCTGGAAGCTGTAAGTATAAGAAATAAACCACCGTTTAGAACAAAATAGGTACCATTTTACAAATTCTATTGCCTCTCTACTAGATTTATTACAAGAAAACAGTTCCCACTTTCTCATACTTACTGAATAGTTTCCCTGAATTTATTTTTTTTTCTGTACACATGCATGATGTTTTCACTGGCATTCTAAGTCATGCAATAACAACAACAAAAAAGAATAAATGATATAAATTTAGCATACTAATTAAAATATTTATTCTAAATGACTTCTCAGAATCTAACCTTCATTCCTTCTCTCATTCCCCTTTGCTTTCTTATCAATATGATAGGGCATATAAGACAGAACATCTATTTGAGCCATACCTTAACTACAGCTGTAAATTATGTCTCTAACTTAGTCCCATCAAACTGAAGTCCCATCTAGTAAAGGAAACTATAACTACAGAGAAATTCAAAGTTTTAGTTTGCTAATCCTCCTAATGACTTCATACGATTAGTCTTTGTGTTAGTAGGATGATATTATGGTGCCGACCTTCAACAGGAAGGGACTTTGTTTCAGAGATGAGTCTATAAGCAATCATAAAGCAATCCAGCTATCCAACTTCATTTAAAAGCCACCAAAGTTTCTTAGCCCCTTTACTATTCTAGGGCAACTGCTTCAGAACAGTCCTAATTTCTAAAACATATCATGCTCAGTTGTATTTGTGTCAGTGTTATCTTTAAAGACAAGTAGTCCTTTTTCTTTTCTGGCCTTTCCTTGTAGCAGAGAGAGCAATCATTTTATGAGGCTAAACAAATCAAGATTTTTTTCCTTCTTTTATGGAGTAGGATATACATTTTCCTGTTCATCTCAGTAAACCTTTTCTGTTACAACTTGAAATCATCTTTCTTGCTTAAGAGACCAATGTACTCACCATTCCGAAAGAAATCTTACTTGAACTTACTGCAATGCTATCAGTGCTTGCCCATATGAATTATTTTACCAGACACACCCTCAGATCACACCTTTTCCACAACTGTATTGCACTGGTGACTCATAGTTCTACTGTAATCAACTAGAAGGCCCAGAATTTTTCCTTCCCCCATTGTTTCCATTTGTATAGCTTCTAGATTATAGTATGAATTCTTGCTTTACAATTTGAACATTGAATAAAATCCCACCTCTATTAATACAGACCAGCATCCAGTTTTTTGGTGACATTCTTATCCTCCTGCTTGTAGGTGATGCCTCCCTTATCCACTCCTCATCAACTGTCATTAGCTCATGCCTATTTTCTGTGCCCAGGTCATTAATGAAAATACTAAGTTTAGTCTTAAGAGTGGTCCTTGAGGACCTACCAGCCTGTAGCCTTACTTCCCCTTTCAGCACAATCCTCTGTCAGTTCTTTTTAGCCAGTGCCTTATCCACTTTACAGTTCTTGCAGTAATCCCCATCTTGCCTGTCTTCACCAATAATTTCCCATGTGGCACCATATCAAATGCTGTACTGAAGGCCAGAAAGATTACAACTACCACATTTCCCTTGTCTTCAAACAAGCTATTAGAGAAATCTGGGAACCAAGGGTTGAGTTTAGATAAAAATCTCGGTGAGAAATAGGTACTGTACTGGAGGGAATAACAGGAAAGAAAACACTCATGTTAGGGAGAAAAAAGGTAGGCATCAGGGTGCCTTGGGCCTTTGAACTAAAATAGGCAGCATTTAGAATTTCTATGAATGACTTCAAAAAAGAAGAATACAGTGAAAACATTGCTCCTTTTTTTTTTTTTTTTTTAAGGATAATACAAGTGAAGACTATTTTAAGAAGTACAGAAATAAGGTGAGAGAGAAACTCCCCATGAACAGTCCTAGGCAATTACGCTGCAGAGTCTGATGACAAGTGACAGTTGACCCACTTGTGTTTCAGGCAGCTAGCACTGGCCTTTTTTGATGCATGGATCACTAACAGTGATGAAATAATTATCCATCTGTGTGACGTGGTTATACTACTAAATTAAGCTAATTGAGGTGCCTCCCCTCTCCTTTGATCCTCAGCTCCTGAGTCTTCCAAGTGTATCCAACAATTCTTCTGACAGAAACAGATACTTGGTTTTTTTCTGCCTCACATGCTGTATCATGCATGTGCACTGTGTCTAGCTACAGTGGAGGGAATGGTTTATACCAGATAACTCATACAGGCAATTTAGCTACTTTGTTTTCCCTGTTACTGATTTATTCTCACATGGATGAAGAAATTACCCCTGGTTTTCAGTGTGGACTTGTTGATCTGATATATTTTAGATTAAAAGTCTTTGGAATTATCATAGTAAATACTTGCAATTGTATATTCCATTGCTGGATGGATAAATTCTCTGTTGAATGACATCATGTTTCAACTATTACTTCACAGGCTTTTGGTAAATCACATTTTTTAAACGGACTTTTGAAAAAAAAAAAAACCAATATTTGAATTCAAAAGTATGCTTTTGGTCCCTATTCTTTTCAGTGAACATTTTCAATGCAAATTAAAATTTTAAAAAGTCAAAATTCTCTTTAAAAAGTGACAGGTAATTTTTGAAATTGACTCAGTACATCTAATTATGTTTCCTTTGGACAAAAACTGACTCTCTGCCACATACTCAAGTTTTAAAAAGAAATGTGCACTTGTTTTCAGTTGAGTGGTGTTTTTTTCAAATGGTAGGTTCAGAGGGTTCATATGAAAACAAAGGCCCTTCCTATCAGCTTGTGCAGACAATAGAGCAGCATAAGATATTATGATCTGGCAAACTATGTAAATTCACACATCCTGCATGCTACAAGTGGGTACTTCATTTCAGACCTGAGTAAATTGGCATGGCAGAGGCAATAGGGAGGCAACTTAAGGAAGGAATCCTAGGGACCAGCCCAGCAGCACAGAGTGGCCCCAACCTTTTTTTCCAGCCTCAAGAATGAAATAACAGATGTCAAGATCCTTTGTTATAGCCCTGCTGTGACCTGCCTATAGATTGGGATGTTTGAATTTAATCTCCCTGCCTCCACTAAGAGTCTATTTGAAAGCCTGATGACACTGGCTTTGTGTGGGTGAGGTGGATTTCCCCTATAGCACAAGTCACACAGTAACACTTGAAATGCAAAACACAAACATTTTCTTAACAGTGCTAAATGTCCTCATTATTCAAAGGCATGGAAACAGGCCAGAAACTCTGTTCAGATTACCAGTGAACCATTCAAGCCAGCTGTACAAAAGTAGTTATTACAACATGTAAGAAGATACAGAGAAAATTGACGACTCTGTTGACTGTAGGAACAAAAACAAAGACAGTATAGATAGTTTATAGTACTTAATCCATATAATCTGAAAGGTGAGAAAGGATCAAGAGGACTGTATTAATTGAAATAAATCTGATTTTAAGATTATGGCTGCTGCTGAGACATAATCAAGCACACATTTTATAACAGTAGGTAAAATGGAAAGGAATAATTTCATACCTGACATTGGAATTACTTATCCCAGAAAGAATAATGTCTCAGATGCTGCCTGACCAAGAAATGGTGCAGAAGCAAGGAACTTAGGGTTCTCTTGTGTCCTTCAAAAGACAATCAGTACCATTTTAAAGAAAACAATATTAAAAGAAATGAGCCTCAATGGGCTGAAGAGCCTTTTTTCATTCCAGCATTCCTGATGTTCTTCATAATGTGTCTTTTTTTAATCATTACACCCCTCAATTAACTCATAATTGCTGTCCGTGCCATATGAATTATGCAGCATTTGATGTAAATTCAGATTCCGTGGCACTGAACAAATCTAAGGGCGTTTCAGAACCTGGTGTAATTACAAAAGTAATCCCTGTAGACTGACGAAGAAAATGAATATCATCCGCTTTTTTGAACCTGGTTGGTTTGTACGGTACTCCTGTGATAAGTTCCCCTTGGGCTGCAATGAAAGTGCAATAGCAATGAAGATCCTAAACTGGTGTAAATAAGCCCAGTTCAGGAGAAATCGATGGAGCTCGCCCAGTTTACGTCAGCAGTAGCTGTGGCTCTAACCAATTTCTCCTGATTCAAATTTTATCCTTTGTGAGTCCTTTACTGAAACTCTCTTACTGAACTAAAATCTGAGTGGAAAATGTTACTGACAAAAGCAAGCCTTGCAATATACTATTGCATTATTGCAACTAGCAATCTAGATGCAAACTATCTGAATTATTCAACTGTTGAAAGATACCACATTTACCCAAAATAGCAGGAACAGAAGGAGGCTGCAGAAAATTAGTGCATTGAAATAGATGGCAACTTGTAGAACAGTGGACAAAGGTATATTTTTCTAACTCTTTATGTCTGTGTTTATTTCTACAACCATGTTTATAAGAGATAACAAATAAAATATGTTAGGAGGGAGTCTAGATTCTAAGTGATTTCTGATGATCTATGAATACTAAAAGTCTCTCAACAAATGTAAAAAAAAAGTTATCTAACAAGAATAATGTACATCAAACTTTTTTCAGTCTACCTAGCACACAAAAATTTATTTCAGAGACTGGGCTTAGACTGGGAATATATTTGATTAACAAACATCCAGACATTTACTACACCTTCCAGATTTAAAAAAAACCCAACATACTCTTAGCTTTGATATCAAGGTGATCAGTGGGAATTTTGACTAAATACAAGATGAGAGACAACAAACTAACCGTGATGGTTAGTTTCCCTCAAGATGGACTTCCATATGCATTTCTTAGCTAATGTGCTGTTTTCAACTTAGAGAGGAGCAAAGTAACCTATCCTAATTCTCTAACTTTCCAAATCTGCAGACAGTGGTGAGGTGTGGTGTGAGGGGAGAGGAGATCCTGGAGAAGCAGAGACAAGGAGTGCTCAGGGGAGCAGGAAGAGAAGCAGAAATAGACAGAGAAGACAAAACACAAGGAGGGGAGAAAAGATATCACGTATCAAGAAGAGATTACGACCAGTATCACAGATAGCTGGCATGTCAAATCAACAGTTCTTAAAGCCTACAAGCTTTCAGTGTGCATTTGCCCCAGTTCAAGGGAATTTGGGCTAATGCAAAGCTTTGCACTTAAACAAATTTGACATTGAGCCTGATTAAATTCAATCTTGAGCTTTCACAATTTATTTTCTTTCAGTACAAAAAGTTATAAAAAAGCAAAACAACACTGAAGAGAATTTTGGCCAGAAAGCCTCAAATCTGAAACACTAACAGTTGACATATAGAGATCCCTAAACAGTCTGGGGAAAGAAAGCCTAGTAAGACTCTCTTCAAACATTTTTTTTTCCTTAGTTTAATTAAATATTTTCAACACAACCATCAACATAAATAAAAACAGTTCCTTTTTTAACTACTCCAGTTCAACCGTAGCTCAGATTCAGTGATTCAATGATATTCTTATATCTTCCTAATCAATATAACAGAGATGTGCTGTAACCAGTACACTTACAAGAAAGCAGAACTTCTGAAATACACCAAGCACACCAATACGACTAATAAGATTATGATCTTCAGCAATTTTGTCATTGTATTTGCTGTGCCCAACCACTCTAAGAAATTTCTGGGTTATAAGGCCATGAAGCGCCTGTGTTTGGCATCCTGCTATTGACCATGCTGTCAGGGATATTTATGCAGGCCTTCTGATGTATTACCCAAGTAGCTTATGATCTTTAATACAAGGTATGTATGAAATACAAAAGCATGAATATTTCTGCTTTACAGAAGATAAGTGAGAGTCAAAAAAGATGATGTGATTTTCCTGAGACAACTAAAAAAAAAAATCCTTGAAATCAAGGGTACTGAATTTAGTGTGGCCAAACTTAGGCTTCCTCCTCTACAACATGGGTTAAGTAAAATTCTACCTCCAGTTTTAACGTGGCAATCACACTCATTTATCTAACAAGTGTGTGTGGGGGAAAAAGAATCCAGATCCTTTGTCAATATACTGTAAACACAGAACTTTTTCCAGGAATAAAGATCTGAAGAGTCTAACTGAATAGATACTAAGTGTCATACAATTAAAAACAGTGACTAAAAAAAATTGCTACCAGTGTTCCTCATCCTAAGTATTTCTGGCTTCTGAGTGGTTGGTATTTCCTCACTGCCTGTAAAAGGAATCATTAATATTATCCCTGCTTTGCTGCCTCTTTGTCTCCCCCTCCCCCTTCTTTTATCTCTTCGTATAGAGACAAATGCTGTAGTCTCTACTGAAAACTGAAGTATAACCTTCTCCTTGTTAATCAGCCAGTAGAGAGCAGCTGATAAAGAAAAATGCCAGGATGACTTCCAGTTGAGAGTGTAAAAAAATTAGGCAAAATTGATGTTTGGTGTACTTTTACCGCAACTTCTTTTTCTGGGTACTCACAGCTTTAAAACCATATTCTTAAAATCAAATATCCTTTGTTTTCAACAAACATTGTTATTACAAATTGAAAGTCAATTGGTGGTTTGCATTGACTTTAACAGGACCAACAGTTAAATGACTTGCCCAAGGTTGTACGGGAAGTCTGTATGCGGATGAGGAAGATTTTATTAGCTGTGTACATAAACATTTTTTCTCTCTGGCTGTGACAGCTCTAAAATTTGTTGCCAGTTCCTAGGTAGTGCTCTGTATTGCTATCCTGAAATAATCTGAAGCAAAATTATTTGCTTTCAGGGTTTTTTTTGAACATCGTAAAAAGATGAGGGGATCTGACTTTATTTCCTGAAACTTGGAAATACAAGTTGCATTGCTACTGAAACAAAATTCAAGAGTAATTATGTTTCTGTCTAAATATTTGTCAGTGAAGCTTTTCATTCCCACCTCCCCCTTCAAAGTCTGCTACATTAAAATAGTTAGTCACACCACGGAGCACAGAGATTTCTTTCTGAACATTAGCCATCCAATCCAGCTTTTTTTAGAAGCCACCAAGAAAACGGTGACCCCTTCCACACACATATAATACAGACAGTCACTCATGCATTAACAGCCATAAACCCCCAAAGGTCGTTTCCATGACAACCCCAGGGTCCTTAATGACCCTGACAGTTCAATGATTTTGTTTTGTTTGAGAGTGAAGGAATAATAAGTCTTCTCCCATCACCCCCTACCCCCTCCGCTGCACTGATATGCTGTTCATTATCTGATCCTAGGCTTAGCCCTGGAGACAGAGCGGCAGCCAGCTCTGAAAGACAAGAGCCTCGCTGCAGACAAAGAGCAGCGAAGGAGCTGAGCGTGCTCAGCATACTGCAGCAGCACCAGCCTCATTAATTCCATCACTAGCCCAATGAGTTTAAGCGAGTGCCAGGGGTATTACAATAGTTTGTAGCAATATGTTGCATAAGTGAGCCCCAAATCACTGTACAGTTATTTAGAAAGTACATTTTGCATACCACTAGCAGGAGTGCTTTTATTAATGATGTGTACCAGAAACACAATAAGGCATTGCAGCTAGTCTGCAGCAAGACCTATAATTTTAATGATGTGATGAATAAGGCAATTAATGTACTTCAATCTATTTCCCATATGTATCATATTTAACTTCAGAAAACTAAAGAGATATCCAAGAGAAAGAAGTATAATAATGCATCACTAAATGAGTAGGCTATTCCTAATGCTTTGTATACACATTTCTTAGTTCTGCTCTTCAGCTGAGCCTTCTATTCTTTGATTATAAATCAGCTACAGGCATATGCAGACTTCCATTCCCAATATTAAACACAGTGTATTCATTAAATGGTCCAGAAACGGGCTCATTGTTGATCCAATGTCATTCATTACAAAATTCCACTAAAAGCCGCTTCCATTGTTTACATGAAATGATATACATTCATTTGATCACATTCCAGCATTATCTCATCACAACTATACTCTTACTAGTGCCATATTAAACCAGCTCTTTGGTGACCTATTTTATGGACAGATGGAGCTAAATTGCCTTCGTTTTCCTTCACTTCATAGATTAACTGTGCATTGAACATAAATGGTATAAATTACGGCTTCCAAAAGGTTTCTCTAACTAGTATCAATGCTTTCAGAGTGGCTGCAAGTCGCAATTGTGCAGAGAGGCCACAGTTATGTCTTCAGCTTCCTACTTGTACAGAGAAGAGACCTCGGGGCAGTATACTGGGACTGAAACACTTGGTATGGCTGAAAAGTCCCTGGTTTTTCTTTACAGGTAAATATGTTACTGTTAGGATAGCTTTGTACCTGTGATGTAAGAGGTAATCCAACCTTTCTAATGACAGGAAGAAGTCTTTAATGTGCTTTAGATCAAGTTATATTCATTTCTCTGTATTGAACTTTATTGTATAAGGTTTAATCCTTTGATCTAGCAAAGTCCTTAACTCCAGATAGCTTCAGGAGAAACTTGGTACGGCGCAATACCTCAGGGTATGCTCATCCCTCAGAACACAGGTCCCATAACGTAACCATCCATAAGGACTGTCCCTCACTCTTTAGTTCAATGCTCTGACTTTTATCCAGCAAAATATTTTAGACAAATGAGTATTCCCAAAGAAGCCGTCTCCCTCAGTACCTGAAGTCAATGAGCTGCTTGAATTTTTGCTGCTAATCATATGCTTACATTCAGTCCTTATTTGGGAAAAGTTACTCAGTACTTTGTGGGATAGAAAAATTAAAAAGAAAAATATAAAATTTTGCTTTGTTCTGAAGAGTGGAATCTAATGTGAATCAAACTAGTTACAGAGGAAGTCAGAGTTAGGACTGGAGCACAGGCACTAGACCCTTCTGCACTTTCCTAGCACTCAATTTCCACTCCCTCAAATATAATGATACGCCTTTTAATCTTGCCTTCACTCAGTTTATTCCTCTTCACTACAACCTAATGCAAGGTCACTGGAAAGTCAGAGTAAGAGGCAGCACAGCAACCTCCAAGCCTCATGCAGGAAGGAAAAGAGAGTTAAAGAAAAAAGTTAGCATCTTGCTTCTGCAGCTAATTGTTCTCAGCAGCATGTCTTAATTGTATACTACAAAGGAAATCCAAACTATCAGTTACAGACGTACTATAGGCTATGTGCTCCCCAAATATGACATTTCCTCCTGCCTGCCATCTATGTTTCGCTCCATGTCGGCAGAGCTTTCCAAGTTCTGCAGAGCTTCCCCACAGAGCAATGCACATGCCTTCCTAAACAAGTCTTTTGCCTCTCAGTTTTATTACCATGTTCTATGTATACCCTATGTTATGCAGAAGAAGTCTTGGTCTGATAGCAATTATATATGCCCAGAGGCATGGATTCTCCCCTCCAAGTGCGCGTGCAGTTCTCATTAATGTTAATGGCAGCTCTGCATTTTATCATAAGGAGGAGCAGGAAGATTCCTAAAAGTACCTAACACCTGGGGAAAACCTAGCTGGGGAGCGCAATGATGTTGTGTGCATGTACATAGGACGCAGCCCTCTGATTCCACCTAGTTTTCATAAACAATGTAAAGTCTCAGGTCACGGGGGAAAGAAATTAAGCACCAAATATGTCGGGATTCTTATACAGCCTCCAAATGTAACCACACTGTCTGTTTCTGGCCTTACAACAGTATAACAGTCAGCTGTGAAACAGAATGTGCAGCCCTGCAGAAACTTAGAGAGTTTTTATTATTTTTGTCACAACTAGAAATACTCTGAAAACCTGGATGAGATTAGGACCCTACGGAAGAGTATCTCCTCAGAAAACGCGTAGCATAAGTGTTCTTCTTAAGCATCTTCATAAGCATCTTTCCCAGTAAGCTTAGACACGAAACAGGCAAGACAGACAAAAGAAGTGGTTATCTCCATTTAACACACTAGCAGCAGAGGCATATACAGATGAAGTCACTTGCCCAAGTTTACAATAACAGGAAGCAGGAATAGGCAGCAAATTTCCCAAGATCTCTCCAAGCTCTTTCACTGCATGAACGTCTTTCACCCAATGTGAAAGTTTCCCCTCCCATCTCATTCACTTCAACAGTTCATGAAACAAAAATGCATCCAACAGGATTTTTTTGTGGGATTCCCTCTTTCTTATATTTAAACTTATTACAGTCATATAGCACACAGTAACTAACAACATTTCAAATTCCTTTTCCAGCAAGGAACAAAAGACTCCCACTGCACCAGCCTCTACAACCTTTCAGGAGGGATACCCTATCTAGAAAGTGAAAGATTGAAGCAATATATAAGACATGTCCCTGCAGTTTTCACTTTTCTTTATAATCCCAATTTGCCAGGGACAATTCTAAAAGTTGTTATTGGACACAATTCTGTACAAAACAAGCATGATGCAGAAAGAAGAGAAGAAAAATGTAGTTTAAATTGAAGGACCATGTGGGATGTGGCACATCTGAATATGTATGAGGCAAGCCTTTCCCAAAAGAATGTTAGTAATGAGGTGAAAAAACTCAACAATACAGTGTCTGCAAACCATGATTCATCCCTTCCAACACCACAACTATTAAGTATAATTTTATTCATTTATTTGGAAAACTTAGGATTTCAAGTTTTCACACATATACTGTCTTGTGAAATAAAATAGCCACAAAGTAAAAAGATTTTAATGGCTAGAGCAGATCTAGGAGTGAGGACTAGAGGATTCTATTCTTTATTTTGCTACTGACCTCCTATATGAATCTGAGCAAGTTACTTCACCTGAGCTTCTGTAAAGTATGTCCTAAATGTCTCAGGTGATGTGAAATGTACTTAGGGTTACAAAACATTTTAAGATAACCAGATGGATGATGATTCAAAGTGAGGATAAGCGTAACGTAGTCTTTGTTATGCATAGTTAGTTATTTACATTAATGTAGTATCTCTCTTTGCTTATATATAAAATAATTTTTTGTTGAACCAAAGAAGGAAATTTCTTTAAGTGGTGTAATTTAAGGAGCCATCTGAAACTCAGAAATATGCATTTCCTTTTTTTTTTTAATGGCACTGCTCATAGCAATAATTTCCATAGTAATGAAAAGACAGGCACCTGAAATGAAAGTGTTAGAATAACAAGCCTTTTCCATTTCATTGTTAAGAGCAGGACAACAACTGCTAAAGTTCAGATACAGCAGACCTGAAAAGACTTTTTTTTTTATTACCTGGCTTGCTAAAATGTAATCTGTGGCAATTTGCCCAGGCCTCCTAAGGTTGAATCGGAAGACAGTACTGTTATTCCTCCCAGTACTAGTTGTTTGTGCTAGTCTAGGCACAGTTTGATGTCAAGAAACAGGTTTCTACTGCCAGGAGGACAGATATTTAACACTGGAACAAAATATATTGAACCACAGTAAATTCAAGCTTTGATGCTCTACTTCTTTACGTTGGAATTATCATGAAAACTTGGACATACTCTGTAATTTATTTAAGCATTTTGCCAGAGACACTATCATTTCTTTACTTTTTACCAACATAAAGTGGTTCCACATTATTTGCAGAATCATTATCACGTTAGAGATGATTTCTTTAGGTTCTGCAACTAATGACGAGTATTCTTTTCCTCATACAGCAGAATTATTCATGATCAAATCATAGTCCTTGGCACAGTATAAAAAGAAAGCATCAATGGAAGAATAAAGTGTTTAGCAAAGGTAAAGTAGAAGGCATTTATGTGTTGTAAATCCCAGGGATTATATTTATTTTTTTGACCAGGAACTAGAATCCTCTTTCTCAAAGAGATTTTGGCACTTTTAAGGACAGGTTTTCAGAGGTTCTAGGTGTGGTTTTCAAAGGGTGTAAGCACATACATGCCTGCTACCTACAAAAATCAATAGCTGAAGTGCATAGAAACCCCACTCAAGAGCAGGTTGTCAATTGCTTCCGTTGGATGCATATGTAAAAACCAAATAAAATTTAAAAACCCCTCAATTCCAACCTAACCCTGGTGACAAATACATTTCAAAAGCACCAAAGTTTCCTGTAAACCCTGGACAAGCAGAGAAACAATTTTTGACGGCACTGTCAAAAGCCATAGACATTGTCAGGTAAACTGCCTAATCTCCTACCTAAGTCCCAGAAAAATATCACAAATCTGACGTTTTTCATCAATCTGTTTCACCTGACCTACTCAGAACATGTACAACCCACCCCAGAACACAGAAAGACACCAATTCTTCATGCATTTTACCCAGTAGTTTTTAACCACATTTTAAGCAATACATGAAAGGGTACAGCCATCAACTCTTCCCTTCAGTGTGTTTTTCAGTGAAAGGGAGCATGATTTCCCTGTTTTGCTTGGAATTCATTCTCAGCAGTGCACATTCGTTTTGTTCAGTGCTTCTAACAACCAACCTGTTGGGAATGTAGGCAGAGAAAAGCACAGTTTGAGG
Source organism: Fregata magnificens (assembly GCA_013389945.1). Classification (NCBI taxonomy): domain Eukaryota; kingdom Metazoa; phylum Chordata; class Aves; order Suliformes; family Fregatidae; genus Fregata; species Fregata magnificens. The sequence goes on along the minus strand of WAAD01038015.1, from coordinate 104,992 downwards.
ATCTTGAATGGGTTAACCAGAAGACAGATGTTTAACAGTTCTATCCTTTAAAAGATGGAGGAAGTTCTAGGTATGAGTAGAAGCAGCATGTTCATTATGCATATCTAGGAAGAACAAGACACCTGGGCTGTGGTAGAGAAGGGATTGTATCCTTAGGTTGACTAGCATGAGTTCTATCAAAGTTCAGTATCAGGTATTTTAAGCCCCTCGAGGCTCTGGGCCTATGGTTTTGACTTTATGTCAGTCATCTGCAAGTTAGAGTGCTGAATCCAGGTCCCTCCTGCAAATCCAACCTTTGAAAATGTCATGCCTTTAAAAACCTGGCTTTCAGACTGTTAACATTTTTTCTCTGTATCCAATAGTTCCTGCCCTGTGTCCTATTAGTAGGATTATTTAATCTGTTAAAATTCTTGACCAAGCAATCAAATATTCTGTACTTCCTACCACCACCAGTCTGTGAAACCCACTCTTGTGCTTCAGCTCAGCTGAATTCCAACGTGGCCCTAACAGGAAGATACCTCCAAAGGAACTAATTCTCGAGAGCATGATATTTCAAATCAGCCCAGTTCACACTAATTTCAAAATTTCTGAATTTCTTTTCATTATAATGCAACTGTTTGAAATTACCTACTTTATTTGAGCCATCAGGATGCACCTGAGGGCAAAGCATTCCCAAGATGACACAGGTAAGTCAATAATGTGTTCAAATTTCTGATTCTCATCTGTATAAAACAGATTGTTTTAAGAGACCTTTACATTCTTCTGATTCTGGGACAATAAGCTGTTGACCTACTCTCCTAAACCAATTTATGAAAAGCATAAGAGTTTACCTAAAAAGCATAGAAGTTTCCCAAACATAAGGGATCATTCCTGGTACAGGCGTCCTGCCCCAACCAACACTTCCTAAGCATCACTACCCTTGACTGTACACTGTACCAGCCACAAGGAATAACATATTACAGACACAGCTTCCTTGCTACCCAGTGAACATCTGGAACAGACGGATCCAGCTCTGGTCGGCTTTATCAAATCAGAGCCAGAAACCCTAATAAAAGTTTTGCCATTGGTTTCAACAAGAATGGTTCCTCACTGTGAGAATGCTTTTAAGCTTTCCTGACCAAGTTATCTATGGCTACCGTACTAATTCATCCCCAGAGAAGTGATCTAGATTTTCACCTGTCCACATCTATATTAGGCAAAGAAAAACTGTATATATTATGCATTTCTTTTCTTTTAATTTTCTATCTCTAATTTGTTTGCTTTGTTTCTTTTGTGGCTGATGAGAGCAATATTGGTAACCCCATGTGTCAATAAACGTTAGTTAGGTGCCAAAAAATCAAGAGATGAGTTTTAAAAAGCAAGAGATTTTTGCTTTCAATTTCAGAGCTTTATACTGTGTGACAGAAAATTTTGAGAGCTTGCCACATGGAGATAGTTTGAACATAACGAACCTTTTCTTCATTTTGCAAGTAGTTGTAAGACAGTTCTCATGGCAGCATAACACTGGAAATGAAGGAGGCGGCTAGCAAGCCAAGAGACTAACAAATCTGACTTAGAGGTAGAATCTTCTTTATTGATGATTTTTTTTTTTTTAACTTTCCTCTCACTCTTGTGCTCTGCAGCACAGCTGAACAAGGCACCTTTTTATCCCTTTCGTATTGTGTTTCCCAAACATGTATGCTATAACATCTCTCATATTTTAACATAGGGCATTCACTGTTTCAATTAATATGAATTTCAATGATCTATCTTTTTAGATTTTTTAATGAAATACATAAAAATATGATTTTTAGTATAGATGTGTCTGTGTCTGCACATATTTCCATATCTATCCATTCACATATGTTTTCATAAGAACATCTATTTCAGTAGAAAACATTTTGGTTAAAAGATTCTCAGATTACTCACCTATTCTGTCATACCCAGGACTAAATTTACCATTTCCGTTACCCTGTGAACACTGCAGCATGCTGCTACCAATAGCCATCATGAACGCATTTTGTAACTAAGGCCACGCTACACTTGTGGACCAAATGGTGTATGCCAAATGATTATGCAGGCCTTGAGGCACTCTGAGTGTATAAACATTTACAGTATAACAGATCTTTGGCCAAGTGGCCAAGTAATTGATTACAGGGCTATCAATGTCACTGGATTTTATTTATAAAAATCCCATAACACTGGCTCTACTTCATGCAGAACTAGAACTGGCGGGTTTTAAAAGTAGGATGCTCTTAGGTGAATTCAGGAGCAAGCAATCTTTGGAGCAAATCGTGTAGAACAAATAGGAACAGCTCTCACACCAGCTACCATTTTTTCCTGAATTCATGATATCTGACAATTAGGCAAATATATTACAAAGATACCTTGTCATGCTCTAGCATAAATGAACATAGAAAGGACTTCTCCACAGGGAATATTACAGGAAAAGCATAATGATGTTATGTTAAAAATAATTTAAGAGAGAAAAAAGATAAAACATATCAGAAATATTTTAAAATAAAACCAGTTGAAAGTTAGCTTTAAATACAAATATTGAATAGAAAATGTCAGCTGCTGGACAAGGGATATATTATTATAGGAAGTATTTTTTCAGTACTATTTACTTTTTCCATCAAATCTTAGTTAACTGATTTGAAAGGTAAGGAAAAATTTCTGTGGAAAAGCAGAACAACACACAGTGATAGTCAGCTATATAACTCACATTAAAAGTCAGAGGTACCATTTTTTTCTTTGGAGATAGCACTCTTAGATACAAATATAGCAATAAAGAGCCATGCAGAAGCATGTTGGCCTTTAGTTTTACATCTGCAAAACACAAAGTCCCTGACCCATAAAGTCATATGGGCAGTTAACTTTGCACACTGTGTTAAGCCTACTGACATAGTGCCTCATTCAAAAATGCACATAAGGGCACATTCAGGTGGCCTTCTGTGGAGCTGTATTTGCTGTCCTGATTACTTCTCATTTTAAATCAGGGTTTTTTCCTTTCTCTTGCTGCTTAGCTGAAATAAAAGAATGTGTGAGTGCTCCCTAATCTGCTTCAGTGCAGTCAGACACAAGGGGTAAACTCACCTTAAATGACTGATAAACAAAAGCAAGCTTTAGGCTGGAGGCCATGACTTTAACCAGTCCAGTTGTCTGTAAAATGACTATCTGTCTAAAACCTATGCCTTTGCAGAGCTGGTGAAGTATGGGCTACACTCCACAGCACTTGTCACAAATCTGCTCACTCTACTTCTCTCAGAAGTACCAACTCACACACTCTAAAAGTGGTCTCCACTGTTCCCCACCAGTTATATGATTCCAGATGCTCCTCTTTCTACCTTCCTTGAATCTCTGCACTGTCAGTCTAGTTTCCTTTTAAGCATCATCTCCATCAGAGATATGCATTTCTGTGAGCTTCGCCGCGTTCAGCAGGACAGCAGTGGGGTAGGAAGCTCGTTCCAGAGTTCTGAGTTCACCACGTGACACCACCCCACCGGCTGTCTCCAAACCCAGATATACTCTGAGAGAAAAATGATGCACTGTTCAGAGTAAGTAACAGTAAACAAACCTGGATTTGCACAGTTCTTGCTATATTTGTAAATGGCTAAGAATGAATACAGTGAAAAACTGAACAGATAACAATTCTGTGTCTCAGTTTTGATTGCTCTGGTAACCTTCTTCTGAGCAAAACCACCCAGGAATGATTGGATTCTGGGTTTAATATCCAAAAACAGTTTTCTAGAACACTGATACTAAATGTGGCACCGATACTAAATGTTGCAATTTAAAATGAAACAGATGAATTAAACTTACCTATGATATAACTAGAAAATACTTTAGGAATATCTGTGGAATGTAATATTTACAGCACAATAGCACCCAGAATTACAGTAAACACTGTTCAAGTACTCTGTGACTGTTAGGAGCAATGCCAAGCTACTTCCTGGCAACTCAATAGACCTGAAGAATGCAAAGGTGGTTTTGGGTTTGCTTTGCTTCCCTTGAGGTCCTGCCCTGAACAAAGGTTAGCCAGACTACATCCAAGGTCTCAGAACAGCTAATATGCTTTTCTTTGTGCAGGATCTGTAATTGGAAAGCTTTTGGAGCAGCGGGAGGGCAACCATGCAGTTCTGAGAGACTAGCTAGTGCATTTCATCTGTCACACAAACAAGAAACAAATCACTTCCAGTGGTAAGAAGCCAACAGCAGCATCTCTAGAATAGATATGGAACAGAACTGCTGCTGTTAGGAATGATAAAGACCTATTGATCTGCTAGCCCAGCCACCTGTAAATTTAAGACTGTACTCTACAGGATGTCTGCTATTGTTTTTTTTTTCTAGACTGGTTTCAAAAGACTGCATATTGATGATCCCACCACTTCCCTTGAGGTTTTATTCCAATTTTCACATATTTCCCTGTCGGGAGGGGTGGGGCAGGGAAGGAGGGATTGCTTGATATCCAGTCTAAATTATGAGTTCCTTAATCTGTAACTGGATGTCCCTTTAAATAATTTCTTGCTTTCTTGATGTTTACTCCCCTACAAAAAAAAGTCTCCTTTTAATCTTTATTTACTGAGCTTTCCTATTGCCTCAGAAATCAGCCCTCCCCTGAATGGTCATCTTCTGGTTGCCCTTTCCAGCTTGTTAGACTCTTTTTCTCCAAGCTCTGGGGGCAGCATAATTTTAGCCATCAGCTGTCCAGGATGACAGGCACAGAGAATAAGAGAAATCCAAGAGTGGAAGGACCTAATTAATAGAAAACTAGGAGAAGCATGTAAATGCAGGGTGTCAGAGCTTAAAATTAAAATGAGGAAAACATGTGGGGTTTTGGGGGGTTTTGGTTTTTTTTTTTTTTTTTAGAACCTTTGTAATTGTTTCATGTCAAAAGTGCCCAAGGCTAACCAGTCTTTAGTGGATTGATAAAGGACCAATGTGTCGGGTCTTATTTAGTGGAAGAACCCAATTAATTATTATACAGAATTAGATGCCATTTAGCATTGCTTATATTACTGATGACTCGCTAATTTGGCTGGCTCTGATGTAATTACAATTAATTTACGTCCTTAATCCTAATGCTTTAACCTGGCTTTGATTTAATCAGGCGATGTGGAGGTATCACAATCAAAGCAGCATTGAAGAGCTCACTGCTAAAAAGAGATAATTACACCTTACAAAACATATCCTTCCTACCACTCACATGTCTTGAAACACTGAATTAGAACAGAGAAAATTCTCAGTCAGAAAATGTCAGGTAGCAAAGCCTGGTTAAAGTGCAGAGAAGAGGTGAGGACACTGCTCAAGATTCTTCTTTCCCTTCTCTCATAATATGCAAGAATAGTTCTAGTTATTTGGCTGCAATCTACATATCTCTGGATAAGCCTGAAGAACAAGTAAATCTTCATGCCATGCCATCAAGACAGGACAGGTGACAGACAGTAAAGCTGAACTGCCTATAACATCTAGAAGAACAGTGCAAATGAAAATAATAGCAACAGAGAGCTCAATTCAGGTTTGCCTTGGTGAAAAGACAAAGCAAAAGCAAGTAGTGATCCCCTACTTCTGGGGATGCTGGTCTTTTGCACCCCTTATGCAACCCTAATTGTCAGCTCCCCTTGGCCCTTTACCACTGTCGCAGCTTGGAGATAGCTATCCCCTCTGCCTCATCCCAGAACAATTGGCTTTACAAGGAATCCTAAAGGTGGAGAGAGACAAACAGGTCTGAGCCATTTCTACACTTGTTAGAGAGGTCCTTTGCTGTTGGTTTGTTCTCTGGTGCAAGGGTGACAACCAGTTTTGAGGAATCAGTCAGTCTTCAGGTGCTTTCTGAGAAACTGGATATAAGGCAAGCCTGGATCCATAGCATGTCATTTTGTTGTGGATTTCCTTCCTTCCTTACCTTGCTTCCTGATATCCCACTGGGCTGTAGATCAGCCCCCAGACCCTTACAATACAATGTAATCTCTGCCTTATTTTCTGCTATTACTACTCTTTTTATACTCCTGTATTCATAGAATCATTAAGGTTGGAAAAGACCTCTAAGATCATCAAGTCCAACCATCAACTAACACCACCATGACTCCTAAACTAGGCCCTGGAGTGCCACGTCTACACCTTTTTTGAACGCCTCCAGGGTTGACGGCTCCACCACCGCTCTGGGCAGCCTGTTCCAATGCCTAACCACTCTTTCAATAAAGAAATTCTTCCTGATGTCCAGTCTAAACCTCCCCTGATGCAACTTGAGACCATTTCCTCTCGTCCTATCGCTAGTTTCTTGGGAGAAGAGTCCAACACCCGCTTCACTACCACCTCCTTTCAGGTAGTTGTAGAGAGCGATAAGGTCTCCCCTCAGCCTCCTCTTCTCCAAACTAAACAGCCCCAGTTCTCTCAGCTGCTCCTCATAAGACTTGTTTTCTAGACCCCTCACCAGCTTCGTTGCCCTTCTCTGGACATGCTCCAGCACCTCAGCGTCCTTCTTGTACTGAGGGGCCCAAAACTGAACACAGTACTCGAGGTGCGGCCTCACCAGTGCCGAGTACAGGGGCACGATCACTTCCCTACTCCTGCTGGTCACACTATTCCTGATACAAGCCAGGATGCCGTTGGCCTTCTTGGCCACCTGGGCACACTGCCGGCTCATGTTCAGCCGGCTGTCGACCAGCACCCCCAGGTCCTTTTCTGCCGGGCAGCTCTCCAGCCACTCTTCCCCAAGCCTGTAGCATTGCATGGGGTTGTTGTGACCCAAGTGCAGGACCCGGCACTTGGTCTTGTTAAACTTCATACTGTTGGCCTCGGCGCATCGACCCAGCCTATCCAGATCCCTCTGCAGGGCCTTCCTTCCCTCGAGCAGATTGACCCTCCCGCCCAGCTTAGTATCATCTGCAAACTTGCTGAGAGTATTGCATGGGTCTGAGAAGTTTCCTGCTTGTTATATTTCTACACTGCTAAACTATTAATCCATAGGTCATTAAGTTAATTTAAGTAACTCTTGGGAAAGTATTTTAGCTACTCATTCACTCTTTAGCATATAACTTACATGAGCTCCACTATGAAAAGCTTATTTGCTGCTGAATTGAAAGGCACAGAAAGTCTATCTCTCTCACTTGGAGGCCAGCTTGACAAAAAAAAGCAAGTGACTTCAGCTGAAGAAAGACCACCAGAGCAGAATGCACATGGGGGCAATGCAAACCTGCTTATTCCTTTGTAAACAGCACATCTCCTTTCAGCCCAGAATAGCATACATTAGTGAGGTTATCATAACACTGGAAGTTAGACAGTTCACAGGCTGGAATGCCAAAAAGTAGTCAGTTTCTAATACAGGGAATTTAATTTCAGTTACCTTGGTTATGTTGCTTTGCAACCATCAAACTGCTCTTATTTCCTATAATGATGCTGCTTTAAGCTGGAGTACAGTTACAAAACACTAAGGTTACTGTTACTGATGGCAACCGAAGGAACTGCCATAACTTACTGTCTTGTGTTTTGTTAAATAAAAGCAGGACACTTTTACGAGAAAGAACATTGGCTTCCACTTACGCTTGCCTGCTATGATACCTTCTAACACATGCAGGGCCAAATTTGTGAGCCCATGTGAAAGACTGTCTTTAAAATACCCATGTCTTCCCATCTCCTTTTGTTCATTCATAGCATACACCCTTTGCCCAGATGTAATGGAGAGAAGGTGAGCAGGACTTCCCCCTCATCCCCCCTCCCCTTGACTCATACATATCATTGTATTCAGGCTCTTGCACACTCAAGTCATCCCAGTTCAGTACATCACTTAATCTTACCAAATATATGCTTAAGTCCTGCTAAAGTCCCTGAGAGTTAAGCATATATTTGTATGCTTTGCTGAAAAGAGACAGGCTGCTTAAGCAGAGCGTCAGAGAGCAGCCTGCATCCTCCTCTATGTACAGATCAGGTCCAAATTGTTGCAAGCACTTTCATTAGTCAGTCTCTAAGACAAGCCTGACTTTATCAACTTGTCACAGTTTGCACAGAGGAGAAAGAAGAGAGGGTAGTAGTTTTGCGAGGGGAGGAGAGCTGTCCCTTCCGTATATATGAACCATCTCCCCAACAGCTAAAAGAACTGCAGATGTGTTGTTTTGAGATGCCTTCTCTCTCTACAGCAGGCATGCTCCAGAGGAGATAATGGCTGCCATCCCACCGAGAGCGCTGTTATATGATCCTCTTTCTGTTATTTGAAATATGGACTTCACTCAGAGGATTCTAGGAATAGCTGCTCCAGCTGTTCTGGAGAGATAGAAAGCTGTCACAGGAGACATCGTTAGACTCTGGTAAAATCAGCGGCTGCACTAAAGATCTCGCATAAACTCCTTAATGGTTTGTACCATTCAGTCAGGAGTCAAGGAGAAGTGAAATGTGGTCTATAACTATAAGGCAGTTTGTATTCCATGCATCAAGGCTGTGCTTGAATTTGGCAGACAGAATAGGAAAGATCCTAAACGGATCCTTTTATCAAGTGTCTGAGCAGTTACTTGATCTAAGAGGTTTATATACCTGCAACCAGCAATGTAAATGCCTGAGACAAATTACAAGGCAGTAGTAGTGTTACAGTGAAGGATGAAAGTGCACACAGAAAGGCAAACAAGCAAAGCATTACAACAGCCACTTAATGGCAAACACATTTATTAACATCAAGTGCGATGTTTGTAGGTTTTCCCTGCCACAACCAGCTGCAGATGCCAGCTACTTAAAAAGATGAAACAGTGCAGTGAATAAAATAGAGGCATTTTTTTTTCTTTTTTTTTTTTTTTTTTTTTTTTTTTTTTCAGCGTGGGCTGCCTGCATTCTTGGCAGTGGAAGCAGGCTCCTGTCTTCGAAGGAACAAAAGCCATGCTGGCACACAGCGAGCAACTTGATTTCACAAGGCCTCCTGGGAAGACTGTACGGGAGCACAGCTCTGTGTCTGGCAGCTGCATCCTTGAATAAAAAGAGGAGGAGGAAAAGGGCACGAAGGAAGGAGCACACAAGGTCTCCATACCATACATGAGAAGCTTTTACAAACAATCAGACATCCTTGCCCCAAAGTATTCAATAAAAGAAGTGTTCAAGGTGAACCACTATACTTACTGCACACCACAGCAGCACATTTCACAGGCTACTGTTCTTTTATTAGAAATGCTTCTCAAAGGTTTTATTGCCACTCATAGATTGTAAGTGTTCAGGTTTTTTAAGCATAGGAAAAATAATGAATTAGTAGAGCTAAATAAAAATTTGAAAATTCAAGATATTCTCTAATGCAAAATTAACATTCTTTCCTTTTACTTTTTGCTTTTACTCAGGAGAAATATGCAGTCAAAATGCCAGTGGGGAATGGTCATATTTTAGTGGAGTACATCAGTCTATTTCAGTTGAAGGGATTGACTCAAAATAGGTATTTTATCATGCCAGTGGTATGACATGGACAGAAAACAGCTACAGAAATGAATGCATGACTCAACGGAAATTCAGAGAGAGATAGAGATATTTATATTAGTACTGGATTAGCTCTGAAATCTGAGAGTGCGAGGCAAACCTTCCCTATCTATGGTACTGACTTGCATCAAGACCTTGATCTGAGTAAGGTACAAATAAAAGCTTGCTCACTTCAGAACCTTAAAAATATTATGAAGTTCAATGGAGACAGGACACTTTTCTTAAAAGGTAAAGAGAGTTGAGGATTTTATGTGTTTCGAAGTCCTAGAAAAGTTCTAGGCAAATTAGAAAAAGAAGAGGGGAAAATTACTATTACTGTGATAATATTGGTGTGTCAGCACATTTCCAGGATTGGTCTTTTCATTTAACTCCAGCGTATTTAGACTCATGCAGAAAATTAAATTAATCATTTTACAATGGAAATCAGGACAAATTTCCTTAAGGGCGTATTGATATTTTCTCTCACTTGTTCGTTGGCATAGATGTAAACAGGAGCTGTAAAAGAGTGAAAATCTCTCTTCTTTTGCCTATTTCACATTCATAAATCACAGCAGGGCTTGATCTGACATCCCCGTTCTTCCAGCAGAGAAGAATGAGGGAGGGCATGCATTCCCTGAAAGTACTAGGGAAATTAACTTCAGTTAAAAAAAAACAGGAAAAAAACCCACTAAAATATTTTTCTTTAAGGCAGACACTAGCTCTATGTCTGAGTTCCTCTTATCTTCTATTCAGGCCAGAGGCTTTCTAAGGTTCATTGTTTTGGGTGAAGAATGTTAGTTCTCGATGACTTGCGAACAGAAATAAATAGAAGATGTACCTGGGAAACTGAGGAAATGGGAAATATTACAGTTCAATTTAATTATTAGTTTTGGGATGGAAAGAACTGTGGATTTACCCAGTGAGGAAAGAAGAAACCGGATAGAGAGAACAGAGAACGCTTTAAGATATTTATCAGTTGAAACCCTGATAAAAGCGTGAAAAGAGGTTGCTGTGAAAAGTTTTCTGTACAAAGAAGTTTTAAGCCTACTCTCTCTGAAATTTGTTTGAAGTGGACCTCACAAGTGGTACACAGGGTTTTCAGCTCCAGTGATTCCCAACATCTGATACTAAGCCGTTACATGGGAACCTCATTTTCCACTGAAATATGAGCACATTTCTATCTCTCTTTGCAAGGAAAGACATCAAGAATGTGGATTAAGTATTCAAACTTGAGAGCTGAAAATAGTAAAATCAAATAAAAAAGTACTTCAGGTTAACAGTCTTATGATGATGATGTTCTAAAAAATGTGCAAAAAATTTTGGTACACAGGATTAATAATTTTTCAAAGCCTGGTTTTGCCAAAACTGAACTGTTTTAAGTGAACTGTAGAAGAATAATTTGCTTACTTATTACAACAATAATCAGAAGGCCTGTTTGCTTGCTTTTAAATAAAATTATTTTCCAAAAAGCAGCTAGGTTCAATGAATTTAAACCATTTGTGAATTTATTACCCAGAAGTCCTTGAGAACTCAAGGATTTGTCCAAAAAAAGTATAAACTTGATATAAAATATGTACATTCACACAGTAAATACTTAAACAGCCATTTAGTGTGTGCATTTGACTCATTCTGACTTCAGTGTTCAGTGCATGATTTCCACATTCCTACAGATGGAAAGTCTTATTCTGAAAAAAGTTAGAGTGTCCAAATCAGAAAAGTCAGTTATTAACCTCTACAATTGATCAAAAGTAATGTAAACACCCTTTGGTCAAGAAAAATGCGATAAGACATACTAACCTCTTAGAAGAAAGACACAACACAAATTTCATAGGAATTGCTTGTTCACATAACTCAAAAGAAGAGCTGAGCAAACAACAAAACCGCACTTATAGGGACTAAGCTGTATTTAAATGTGTTTGCTTTTGAATTCATTTTTGTGAGAACTTCAGCCAAGTTTCTTCAGTTTAGAGAGAATGACCATCATAAATGAAGTTAATATTTTTACAGAAAATGGAACTTGGATGAGCCAATGCGGAAACCTGGTCCTATGAACAACTATATTCAATCAGGGGAAAAAACATTACCTGTTATGCAGTCAAAACAATTCAAATTGCAAATATAAACAATGAATAGCAAATACTCAAAGGACCACTGACAGAAAACAGTTTGTCAGCAATTCACTGCCTGAAATATATTAACAACAAACATTTGCTGAGTAATTGCAATCAACAAATTTGTTGAAACACATCTAGTTGACAGGCAATTTATCAACAGGAAAAAAAAGATAAACATACGAGAGAAGTCTTTATAGTTCTTTCATTAAGCTTTGTGCCTCAACATCACAAACTTGAAATTCAGAGAGTTACCACTGGCCCTCCTGCCTCCATCGTGCTTACATTAATTCTAATGCTATTTACAACATTGCTAGACAAATTATTTCCATATAGCTAAATAGTCTGTGTCTTCAAATGAAACTTTGTATTGTAAGATTATCACAGACAATACTTGCTTTATTTGTTTATTCTCAAATTATATATGTCCTTTAAAAAGAGTAATTGGGTCAGGTGAAACACTGGAGAGGGAGACACCTCTCTTTCTGGAAAAGAACAGAGCCTGCTCAAGCTCAGAAAGCTAAAACAGCCTGTGAGAGGTGGCAGGGGAAGAGAACAACAGGATCATTACAAGGAACAGGGGACCTGATGTTCACATGCAGAAGTAGAAAGTTTGCTGGGAGTCCCAGGGAGCCGATAGCAATGCATTAGAGGACAGTAATTTTCAGGGGAGATTGGACAGCCTGTTGCAATTCAGAAAGTCACCAGGGTGTATCTACAGAAGCATTTTAGTAGCTCAAAAGTGCATTTTGTTTTAAGCAAGTTTCCTGATTTTCCACACTTACCATGCATTGATTCACATCATGAAGCTGTTTTGGAACATGCAAGTCAGATTCCTTTTAGATGAAATTAAACCAGAAAATGTTTTCCAGAAGCACCTCTAATACGCTCTGACAGCTGATGGGCATAGAGTCCGTAAGACTAGACTAGACCTAGACCAAAATAACCCCCTGAAATGTGTATGGGTGGATGTCACTGCCTCAGCATCAAATATTTTGCTCTACAAAAACACTACAGTACCTGTTAACGTGGAGGTAGCTTGAGGTGATTGAAACCGAGCCTAGAATTAAGGATACATATAAACACACAATAGGCAGGATAAGATTGGTTTATAAACCCTGTATTCTGTCTCACCTATCTTTTTCAAGGTTTTCCTAGTTTTAAGTATCCCCTTTTAAAGTACAATAAACTTTGGGCTTTTTGGTCTGACATGCTCACACAAAGAAAAGGTATAGGCAGCTCCACTTCAAGGTTCGTTCTTGACCATCATTTGGTCATCTGAATGTCATTCTTTCAATGCAGTTGATTGATAACTTCTGGAAATGCTGTCCTACACAAACATTAGTACAGTAACTGTTATTGGTCCAGCTTCCTAACTCTTTTGTCATGCCAAACTTGGTATTTGTGCTTGCATCTTTCTATTTATAGACGTAGTCCTGCTCATATGCATATACTAACAGGTGACAAGCAGGCTCATCTGGTCCATCATTCTTAAGGTATTACCAGAATTCCAGCCATGCACAGTAAGCTGCCTGCCATAAGGAAAGAAAAGGGGATTAAAATCTTACTGACATATTAAAGAATGAACCAAATTCCCATAGACTTAATAAATACATTGTTGTACCCAGAAGTGGTATTCTTTTACTTCTGAAATTGGGAATGTTTATGTAGAAGAGAATAGGTATGTTTGGGAACAAGTAAGGAGTATGAATAAAACTAAAGAAATCAGAGAAGACTTGGCATAAATAAGCCAATTACACAGGCTCTTGAACTGAAATCTTTAATAATGCATAAAGTAAAACACAGACATGCAGCAGAGCTAATGCTTGCAAATGAGCAAGTCTGTGATGCGTAAACATTTCCCAAAGCCAGGATAACATAAAGAATACGGTGTCTAAAAAAATCCCTCCAAAACCCACCCCAAACCAAACCAGGAATTGGAAAAGAAAATAATTTAATAAAATAAAATAGGATTAAGAATAAAGTCTATTCAAATTGCATTTAGAAAAATTTCAACAGAGAAAAGAAGTTGAAACCTAGTGGAGACCAATATATCATAGTAAACCTACTGTAAATATATTAGCATGTTTCCTCACAGTCCACATTGTTAGCTCAAGCTCTTTGCAACTCATCCTCTCTGTTGTCATCCAGCTAATTTCACTCAGTCAATATGTATGTATGCAGTTAGTTCAGTTCACAAGGGTTCCTGGGGATAGCTCTACTGTTTCACATGTCCTGCTAAATCTGAACTGCTGTAAGGTGCTGGAACTGCAGCCCTGAGGACCAGAAATCACTCTACAATTGCAGAAGAGCTGAAACACTCCAAGTTCCTTCACACTAATATGGAAATGTATTTGAGTAGCAGACTGCAATTAGATGGCAAAGGGCAGTTGGATCTCTCTCACTTCTACCCCGGTGCCCCTCCTAAGGCTACAAAGAGGTGCACAGACTCCAAGTGGATTGCACGTGGACTGCACGTGGACAAGCGAGGAGATGCTGCAAAGACACACCATCAGTTCCAAACAGCTGCTTTGCACAGCTTAGTGCAGGCAGACTTCTTCACATACAAGTAGCCCTCCTAAATTCACCAGGGCATCATACGGTTGCAGAGACCTGTGATTACAGAATAAAATACTAGAACTGAATTATGTCACAATTTCTTGGGATTTTTAACACAGAGGTCCTTTGAGTAAATACATTTTCCTGTTTTACATCTCTTAGCCTTTACAGTGCTGGTTTGAACACTGGAACAAGAGCTGAGAGAAAAAGTCAATGTTCCTCACACAAAGAGAGTTCTGTGACCATCTTTTCTGACCATGAGCAAATGGCTTAACTTTTCAGTGACATTTAAAATCTATTACATAGAATTTCCTGCGTCATGAAATGTTTTAAAGCTAAATTTATATTTATAAAATATACCATGAAAGAGTATTTATAACATACTACTTAGTATGTTTGGGCAGAAAATTTAGTTCCATCAAAATCAAAATGCTATCCTACAATTCTGATTTTTTTCCACACAGTAGACTACATTTGAAAAAAAAATTAAGTTTGGATCAGTTGTAATGCTTATTTCATTAATTTCAAGACATTTAACTGCACTTTCAAGTATTTTAAAGATTTGAAATACTTTGGAAAATTTCTCCAACTTTTTAGAATGAAAATTTCATCTTAAGTCACATTTTCCTGCCTGTAATTTTGTCTTACGCAAATTATTATTTTCCATATAAACCCATATTTGGTTAGAAAATGTGTCAAACTTTAAACAAATCATTCTATATTGTGTTAAGTCAAGACAATTATTTTGTGACTAGTTTTGTATCTCACTTCAGGTCACACAATGCAAAGGCTGTCCTCCTTTTACATATTTTACCTTTTGCTTTTTTAATGAATACAAAAGTGGGATATTATAGACCTCACCTGTTGGTCAAACTTCCAATAGCAATTGAAAGCAATCATGGCAAGGTTAAATGTCACTGTATGCAGAAAAAAACCCTGTTACTCCATATACAGATCAGGCAGAAATCATCTTTGTTTTGTAATGTAGTCTGAAAGAATTCCTACATTAACTAAGCAAAAAATAGCAAAAAAAAAAAAAAAGGAATGCTTCTTACTACACCACATTTTCACTGTTTGGGGAATATTCCACAAATTATGTTATGCTTCCCAGATGTATTTTTATTCCATAATTTTGTCATGTGAATCATTTTAACGTGGTGCTTGCATGCCAAAAATACAGGAGAGACTAGTATTCGAAAATGTGCACCATACTGCTTATTTAATGACATAAAACATGAGTAAAGTTTTGGCTCATCTGAAAAAAATCATTAATGTCACTCCCTGAGACAGCACCAATTCCAATCTGCAAGTTTTACAAAAATTCAGCAAAAAACTGAGCTGCAAAGCTGATTACATATTACAGGCTATGAAGTAATGCACTGATTTTCAAGTTTCTTGTAATTTTTACACTATAACAATACAGAAAAGTAAAAGTTATGCATGTTTACTGATTTCATTACAAATATAAATAATAGGGAATATAAAATAATCTATTTGGATATAAAATAATAAGGATGTCTCTTCAGGGATTCACTAAGCATCCCAGCAAAATTAATTACCCAATAACTGCAATTAAATTAAATCAAATACCAGCACCATTAAAATAATCAGCCCACAGAAAATAAGCCAAACAGCCAGCTACCTGTAAGGTCCATCACCTAGGAAGCATCCCGCAGTCCTTTTCCAAAGTTGTAACAGACTGATGCATGACCGGAGACTGAAAATTCAGGCCACCTGGTACCAATGGGGCAGTCAGCTACAGAGATTCAGATCCCTCACAAAAAATGTCCTTACAGCTACCCCCTCTAACACCTCATAACAAAGATGATCCAGCTCAGACATCTGTGGTGATGGCAGCTATGACTGCAAGGCACTGGAAGAGAGATAATTCCTTTTGTAAGAAGAATTTAAGCCTCTTAGGGCTTTTAATATCATAATCAAATCTCCAATCACAAGTTTTACAATCATCAGTTTAAAAATTACCTTTTTCGGTACCTTGATATCTGTTAGTACCCGAAGCAGATCCAAGATCACAAAGTTCAACATGCCCTAATGTCTTCTGCTGAGGTTTTTGTCTTGCTAAAAAAAGCACCACAACAGTCTTGAGAGGAGTGGCAGGCACAGTGATGGCAAGGCCAAAAGCAGGAGTGGTACCTCCCTACCAAACCCACTGTCTGAGTCCTTGGTCTAGTATAAGCCTTAACTAACAACTCGATCTGCTCCTTCAGTGGAACAAACAAACAAACAAAAAATATATACTCTCTCAGTCACAGGGTATTCTGTTTGGGATTTCTGAAGGCCCTTCCTCCAGCCTCCCCTCACTACCTCAGCCTTCTCTGGTTAGTTCCCATCAACGCGTATCCTGACTGCATGAATACACGGTTCTTACTGACATTACATGCCCGCTTTGTCCTTTTGTTTAGGGACCCAAAAATCAAGATGTGTCTGCAAATTTTAAACAACCGTCACTGAAAAAAGTGGTCTAGCTCTAGTTATCACCCTTATAAATCCAAACTATTTTCACTTGTCAAAGTAATTTCTCTTTGCTTGGGAGGGATTGCCAGCGCACTTCCTTAGGACATTTGGATTCAGAAGCTCCAGGCTATACCATTAATCTGCTGAGCAGCTTTGGAAAACTTAACCTTACTGCACCTCAGTTTACCTATTTATTAAATGATGGAAATGAAAGTGTCATTTACACAACAGTCCAAGATCTTAGACTGAAAGTGCCATATAACATTGCCTGCTTGCTATTTTTATTTCCTGTAAATAGGTATTCCTTATCCTTAATCTCATATTTTAATCTTATTTTTAAAAATCTCATATTAAGATGCCAAAAAACATCCAGGCTAGCTACAACATGTACCATCTCAAAAAACTTACATAGAAAGGAATGAACATTTTTCTAGTCTGTGATAAATCTCTCCATATGTTCAAACATATCAGGATTTTTCTGTGTTGGGGTTTTTTTTGGGGGGTGGGGGTGGGATTTTTGCCACCATGTCTCACTATAATCTCATAGATGAACACCTTAAAATATGGGGCAACAATTAGAAAAGCCACTGCAGAAATAAAGAGGACAAAAAATAATTCCAAACTACAAAATATATATAACTCACAATAAAGAGACATTTAGAAAGAATGAAGATTTTGGGGAGGAGGGTAAGGAGAATAAAAAGATCTGGCAGGAAAGAAGATAAAATAAGAGAGGAGACTAAGTGGAATGACACAGGGAATTTAAGAATTGGGCAGGGTATGAAAAGCCGTAAGAAAAAAAATCCACTGTCAAGCCAAGACACATAGCACAGATGTAACTGTTCTTATCTGCACTTGAGGGCATGAAATAATTCCCTTTTTAATTTTGACTTTTTAATCCTGTCAATTGGATCTGTCACTATGGATGTAATAGCAAGTATCCCAATCACAATATCAAAGACTGTTCACTGACACTCCTTGAAATAGCATTAATATCTGCTCACTAAGGGTAGTACATTTAAATGTTCTCGTGCAATGTTGTAGCTCCCCTTCAGTCAGGTATCAAGCTGCTATTTCACGCTCTGCTTGTAAAATTATTAACAGCTGGCCTAACATTAGATCAACTGGAGTATGGTTTGCTAGAACAAGACAGTGCTTAATAAGACTATTTCCTACTCTATCAAGTTATTACCGCCTTTGCATTTCCAAATATCAGCAATGGCCTTTGACGCCAAAGCAGGATCTAACTTTTCAAGAGTGACAGGCCTGAACTAAGATGTCAGAATTCGATTTTGAGGAAAGGTGAATTTTAAATCCAAACTTGGATCCATAAATGTTCTCTGCAAATAACAGGCTCAGTAAAATCCAGGTTAAAATGTCACAGAAAAAACTCTTGTTCCTAGCACCTTTTATATTCTGTGTTAAGGAACCTTGAAGTGGACGAAAATAAAATGAGAAATTTTCCAACAAAATGTTTTCCCATTGAAGACTTCAAAGCTTTCCCACTCCCCCCTTCCCCAAGGATATGGGGCGAGACGCGCCTTTGAGTACAGTGGTTCCAGGCAGTGCTGTCTGCTACTGGCAGCTCAGGACCTTCCAGAGTGTAAAATCAAAAAGGCTCAACACACAGCTTCAAACTTGCCTTGAACACAGTCATTAAATTCCAAAACAGCACATTTGTGTGGTCCTCCTTCCCAACACAGAGAAAACTCATAGAGCAGCAGTTTTGGAGCAGTGGAGAAAAAAAACAGGAAAAAAACCCCCCAAAACACCAGTGATGCATAATTGGACTTTAAAGCCAAATGCTACAACTTAGTATTCTCAACTACATATAGATCATGGTGATGTTACTTGCAGTGGTGGTTCAGCCCTTTAGCCGCTTCTATCAGAAGAGTTGTTACACTTGTTCAAAGCTAAGTGGTAAGAAGGAACAGTATTGTGCAGGCCTTAGTATTCAATGCGTGTGGTCAAAATCTATCTGCATTTAAAAACATGTTCAGACCATTCTTATAGTCTAACAGTGCATAAGTATTTTGGCATGTTTATTTCTTCTGGAACAACAAGAGCTGCATTGTTTTTTACTTAAAAATAACCATTTGATAATGAAGTGCGTGACAAATTGAATGTAGTCTGCAACTGTATACAACATGCTGCAGTCAGCTCATCAAGAAGAAAAGGATGAAGAAAATGTTAGAAATGAGTCAAGAACATGGCTTTTATTTCTTAGAAATTTATCTTGCTTCCTTACGTGGAAGCATTATCCATCCAAAACAAATCGTTCTCTTATGTTTTGAGCTAAGATTCTGTGAAAAGTATTCTAGGGGTTAAAAAGGATTTTAATTCTGCAAATGATTGTTTCATCTTTACTCTTATGTTCCCTTGAAATGACCAGCGTGGGAATTACTAAAATATCACCAGAAAATCCTTTTGGTAGGAAGGCAGGAGAAGGAAGCACAGAAGCAGAAGCCCAGGAGATTATAACTCACATATGGATTCTTGTGATGCAAATACAGTTTTCACTGACTTTGTATCGGTTGTAGACAATGGATATCTTGTGAGGCACATGCAAGTCTTCTGAGCTGAAAATGTGTCTTCTGCAAACTTTACCTGCTACCAGAGTGTCTAAAGTTCCTGAACACATTGTCATGAAACAGGAAGTCTAAAACAGCTGCAACATCTGGCTTGCAGCCAGTCAGTATTGGCCGGTTGCACTGTCAGTTGGTAGTTTGAACTGAAAGCATACCTAATCAATCAGCTCGAGCGGGGGCAGGCAGTGCTGACTGATAGGCAGCAGTTTGCGGGCTGCCACAACACTCAGCTTGCAATTTCTTTCCCTCCATGTGACCAACTGCCTAGGTCCCATGCATGTGTTGGTGGAAGGTGAGAAGGCCATGGGCTAGAATAAGAGAGGAAAATGAGAGAAAAATGAACACACAAAGACCAGCAGGAAAAAGTGGGGGTAGAGGAGAAACAACCAAGGGCTAAAAGGGGAATGAGGACATAGTAGGAAGCATCAGACCAGCAAAGAGGGAAAGTTCAAATCTGAGTTATGAGAATATTTTCACAATATTAAATATAAAACAATGACACCGAATATAAGGCTGATTCTTCTGCTGAAAATACTTTACAATACTATGGTAGTTTGATACAATTTAAACCTGCTTTATTGGTATTGATTTTCTGATGTCTACTTCATCCATTAAGAAACCAAATAAAGCCTTTCTATACAAAGAGTTAAATTTATTCAGATGCATTCAGAACAGAGTTGTAAAACTGTAGTAGTTACTACACAAAACCTCCAAAAAAACCCATCAAACATTTTTAAATTCTTGTGGCTCTTTGACATAGTGCATCATGTATTGATGGTTTGAGTATGTGAAATTGTGACCATCTCTAACAGATACAATGACTTACCATCTGGGTTGATGCTATTACATTACCACCCTCACACCTTTGCTCTTCCTCCCACCTTTGCATACAAAAGGGACAGGGCACATGAAAATTTTAAAACTACAAAATCTCATATAACAAGTCAACAATTAGTAAGTTCATGGACAATTATGTAAGAGAAAATGAAATCACATGATCTGCTGAGGTCAAGCAGGTATATAGAAAAGAGTAATTTTATACCTCTGCATAAATGGGCTACTTGAAAATGTTACAAGTTGCCTTTAAAATGCAGATGATTAATATTGAATGATCTATACAGTCATATCTACTTAAAGGATGTAATACCTAATTGGTTCATTGGATAGCAAGCAACTCAAAGTGGATCTCAGTTCCATTACATTTTCAGTCTATATTAGCAGTATGATAAAATAGATTACAAATTTACTGCATAGATGAAATATTTGTCTGGGTAAATGATAAAGGGAAAAATAAAACATAGCACTCAGAAGAAAGTTAAAAAAGTTCATAGGAAGAGACAAAAATCTATACTAAATTCATTTGGAAAACAGTATTATATAGTCATGTCATTATTATTTCTGTCATTGTGATTTCATTAAGAATTTCATAAAACTTCATTAGAACTTGGTATGCGCTGAAAGTTTTTCTGTAGGAGCCTGAAAGGATGAAGTTCTTGTGACCTTCAGTCTGGATAAGTACTTTCTGCTTGGGAAGTGTAAAGCCGAGCGTATGCTTACATGCCCGGTGGGATTAGAGCGATCTCTTTTGTGGTCAAGTACGGTTTTAAAACAGAAGTAGTCATCAGTTCAGTGCTTACATCATTATGTTTTTGAAAATGCACTGAATCCAAAATTTCCTTCATTGCTTACCAAGGTACAGAACTCGGATATCAAGGGACTGATATCTTACATGTTACAGAACCATGAGAAGCACTAATAACAAAATCAAGGAATAAAGTGTAAGAGATGCAACTACCATGAATCACTGCAATTGGGGAGGTGCACAAATTAATCTGACAAGAAACATCATCTAACAGTGAATGAATTTGCATTCATTTATGATTTGTAATGCACATTTCAAGTTGATTGACATAACTCCTAGCCAGGAAACTCAGTCACTTGCTGAATTTAGTAGTCTGGTAGTATTTAAAAAAAACCCTGGGTTAACACCTTGGGAATGCATAGGTGGATCCAGACTTCCCTTGAAAGAAGAAAAACTTCAAAAGAGATGTAAACAAGTATTAAAAACAAATAGAAAATTAAAAATCTAGCGATTTAGCTATATAGTGGATTAAAGACTTTCATATTTTGCGAGTGTGCTCTGGGGAACAAAGAAAGCCTCTAGATATTGTGAATTATATCATCTTAATTCTGAGAAATAGTAAAATTTGATATTTACACACACACCACAAAACAGTCATGCTGAAAGTAGGATACCTGCTTTCCTGATAACATATTATTTTTGTTTCATTCATATTTAGTAAAGCTTTTCCACTGGGGCTAGCATTATTAATTTTGCAAAAACCGCTGTGGAAACCTTATGGGGTCAGGATCTGTACCTTGCCTCTTCTCCAAAACATATATTGATACCAATATGCTGCACAACAGATTCAGAACTGATTGAGAAAGGCATTCACAATCTGCTCTATCACAAAAATTCTGTTTTCCATACACATCAACCACCCACTTTCAGTTATGCCTAACGTGGCAGAGCTTTAAGATCTAAGCATGTGGGTTGTTTGTGCAGGCTGAATTCAGGGAGGGCTCAGGAGCTGCGCTGAAATCCTGCATCTCTCTGCCCCCTGCCTCCTTCTCACTGCTTCATGTTCTGCACTCCTCTCCATTCCCAGACTTTGGCAACCCACCCTGAGCTCATTTCTTGTTTTTCTATGGAGGACAGAAATCATTATTATATCAATATTTAAAATTGCCTTAGAGGAATGGAAATAGTGCTAGTTGCAGGTAGGTATTATTCTGAAAGCTGTTAAGTGGGTGCCATCGGTTGTTTTTTATTTTTATAGCTTCACCCAAGCTGGGAATGATTTAGAGTCTGCTGACCAGATAATAAGAAAAGTTACCTGTGCCCCACATTTCCCATGCTTTTTTTTTTTTAGTGAAAATTTAAGAAGAAAAAAAAAATCAACGATGCACTTACTAATTGGCTGGATGCAACTTTCTGAGTTATTGAATTTACATCCAGTGCAAGCTCTTGCACTGTTCAGCCAACTGGAAAGCATGTAAAACATACATGTAAGAGGGGAATTAGTCTTTTGAAGAAGCCATGCAATATTGCAGAGGGTGACATCTGATCATTCTCTGGATGTGAGAGAACATGGTGTGCAGACTTCTAATTTGGTGACATGTTACACTGCAATTACTGCACTGCTAGCAGGTAGTCAGCACAACTACGAGGACAGCTAAGTACCATAAATACCACAGGACTGTTCAAATTTTGACTCAGGTAGCTTACTAGAAAGTTGAACAAGCATATGGGGTTACTTTTCAGCTTAGAGTGATGCTGACTGTGACCTCACCATGGCTAAAATGTCAGTATCTCTAACGCTCAGAAGTGACTAGTATGTATTGACCTCAACAGGAACAGCAAAAGTCCAGAATTAGAACTCACTGAACAATACAAAATATTTTGGCAGAAGATATCCACAAACAACATTCTGCTAGTGTTGCCCCTGCTTTCTGTGGAAAAAAATTACATAATTTTCTAAAATTTCTATTTAGAGACACTGAAAATCAGTCCTGTGTCATTTTCAAGTTTTGCTGCTCTACAAATTAAAGCATTCACTCTGCTAAGGAAGTGAATCCATATAAACATAGTTATAATAAAAATACTATTGAATAAGGGGGTACTATTAACTGTCAATGTACTCTCTATATAACAGTGTTCACAAGGCATGAGTTAGCACCTGGGCCCGGATCCAAGACAAAAACTGAAGCAAACAGACTCCAGAAATGATATGATTATGCCATCAAAGAAATTTAAACAATATGCTTAGTTCTGATATTTTGTATTTTGAATGGGAGGTGATATTGCAGTTTTCAAGACCAAAAAGTTGAAGGAATTTTCTCCTTCCAAATGAATTAACCTAGCTGTATGTGTGAGGAATTGTTTTGCATCCCATAAATCTAAGTGCACAAAACAGACTGAGAATACCAACGTTAGCAAAGATTGAAACATTAATAAAGGTAATTGACTCAAAGAGATTTGCTTGATGTTCAACTTCAGAGCTTATTGTGAATATATAGTGAAACAAAATATTTTTATGTGTGTTTATGACTTACAGCAATGATTTAATTTGATTATACAGTACAATACTGTCAACATTTTTGTCTCTCTCTGACAGCAAAATCTAAATTCATTTAAACAAAAATCTGATATGATAAAATCAGAGATGTCTCTTAGAGGGAGTAAGCAGAGTTCTGCAAGGCAACAGATTTAACAAGAATCTGAATAGAGAAAGCACATGAAACCAAAACATCATTTGCTGGTTTTAAATGTTACTTATGCTTCCCCTATCCCTGTCATGCAAAACCCTTACTGCATATTATAATCATAGAATCATTAAGGTTGGAAAAGACCTCTAAGATCATCAAGTCCAACCATCAACTAACACCACCATGACTCCTAAACCAGGCCCTGGAGTGCCACATCCACACCTTTTTTGAACGCCTTCAGGGTTGACGACTCCACCACCTCTCTGGGCAGCCTGTTCCAATGCCTAACCACTCTTTCAATAAAGAAATTCTTCCTGATGTCCAGTCTAAACCTCCCCTGACGCAACTTGAGACCATTTCCTCTCGTCCTATCGCTAGTTTCTTGGGAGAAGAGTCCAACACCCGCTTCACTACCACCTCCTTTCAGAGAGCGATAAGGTCTCCCCTCAGCCTCCTCTTCTCCAAACTAAACAGCCCCAGTTCTCTCAGCCGCTCCTCATAAGACTTGTTTTCTAGACCCTTCACCAGCTTCGTTGCCCTTCTCTGGACACGCTCCAGCACCTCAATGTCCTTCTTGTACTGAGGGGCCCAAAACTGAACACAGTACTCGAGGTGCGGCCTCACCAGTGCCGAGTACAGGGGCACGATCACTTCCCTACTCCTGCTGGTCACACTATTCCTGATACAAGCCAGGATGCCGTTGGCCTTCTTGGCCACCTGGGCACACTGCCGGCTCATGTTCAGCCGGCTGTCGACCAGCACCCCCAGGTCCTTTTCCGCCGGGCAGCTCTCCAGCCACTCTTCCCCAAGCCTGTAGCGTTGCATGGGGTTGTTGTGACCAAAGTGCAGGACCCGGCACTTGGCCTTGTTGAACCTCATACAGTTGGCCTCGGCCCATCGATCCAGCCTATCCAGATCCCTCTGCAGGGCCTTCCTTCCCTCGAGCAGATCGACACTCCCACCCAGCTTGGTGTCATCTGCAAACTTGCTGAGGGTGCACTCAATCCCCTCATCCAGATCATTGATGAAGACATTGAACAAAACCGGCCCCAGAACTGAGCCCTGGGGAACACCGCTCGTGACCGGCCGCCAACTGGATTTCACTCCATTCACCACCACTCTCTGGGCTCGGCCATCCAGCCAGTTTCTTACCCAGCAAAGTGTATGCCCATCCAAGCCGTGAGCTGCCAACTTCTCCAGGAGAATGCCGTGGGAGACCGTGTCAAAGGCCTTACTAAAGTCCAGGTAGACAACATCCACAGCCTTGCCCTCATCTACTAGGCGGGTCACCCGGTCATAGAAGGAGATCAGGTTGGTCAGGCAGGACCTGCCTTTCATGAAGCCATGCTGGCTGGGCCTGATCCCCTGGTTGTCCCGCACCTGCCCGGTGAGCTCACTCAAGATGAGCCGCTCCATGATCTTCCCGGGCACCGAGGTCAGGCTGACTGGCCTGTAGTTCCCCGGATCCTCCTTCCGGCCCTTCTTGTAGATGGGCGTCACATTGGCTAGCTTCCAGTCTTCTGGGACCTCCCCCGTTGACCAGGACTGCTGATAAATGATGGAGAGCAGCTTGGCAAGCTCCTCCGCCAGCTCCCTCAGCACTCTCGGGTGGATCCCATCCGGCCCCATAGACTTGTGAGCGTCCAGGTGGCGCAGCAGGCTGCTGACTGCTTCCTCCCGGACTGTGGGGGGTTTATTCTGGTCTCGGTCCCTGTCTTCCACCTCAGGGGGCTGAATACCCTGGGGATAACTGGTCTGACTATTAAAGACTGAGGCAAAGAAGGCATTAAGTACCTCAGCCTTTTCATCGTTATCAATGTGTTCTTGGTAGAAAACATAATCAGGAATCAAGGTTTTATACTAATATTTGGCTCTTAAAGGGCATTTGTTTGTAGAAAGCCACATTTCAGCACAAAATCAGCTTTAGCAAAACATTTTCATCTACTCACACTCAAAATTTTTATATTTTCGTTTCAAGAGCTCCTGAATGTTTTCTATACATGTATGGAAACAAGGGGCCACATTAGCAGCACTTTAGATTTTTCAGTCTTGGCCAAGATTTTGAAAATAAAGTTATTATCTTCTTATATATTGAAAACTGATTTTTTTTGTTATTGTTGTATATCTGTGCGATTATCCCAAGCAGCTAACAGGTAATATAGTATTTACTGTTACAGCAAACAGGGTTCACACTGATTAGAAAGATGTTTCATGATATGGCAGAAGTATTTTCATCCATGTTCATCTGTAATAACTCCAGACATCATTAGCATACCAAAGATGACAGGATACGGAATATTCATACAGCAGAACCTAGACTATTCATAGGTGGAAGAAATGATGAAAAAACTTAGGGTATTCAATACAAGAACACATTTAAACTTTCATTATTATTTCTCTAGTCTTTTCAGTACCCTAGAATCAAGGACAAAATCCAAAATTTCCTTGTATAAAATTCATCTTTTGAAAGTGCATTGCCTAGTCTCCTATCACGTGAATGAAATTTACTGAATTTACTGACAATTTTTCTTTTTTTTTTCTTTTTTTTTTTTTTTTTTTAAGGCATAGACTTCTTCAAATGGAATTATCTTCAGCTTTGAGCTTCCAGGTCATGTCATATTAAGGTGTTTTGGTTTGGGTTTTTTTCCAGTTATTTTTTAGTTGTAAGTATCACAGAGCCAAAATGATAAGCTAGTACGCAATCTGTATCAGCAGAAGATCTGTCCCACTTTAATTTTTTTCATACCTGTAAAGATTTCCTCCTATGCTGAATACAGCAAAGAATGTTACAAGGCTCAGAATCCTTTTATTCTTTAGGACTAAATTAATAACACTGGAATTCAGTGATGTTTCTTCTTCTTCTTCCATTGACTGCATCTATAGAATATGGTTTCTACATATTTCCAAAAAGATTCCCAGAGGACTGGCACTTGAAGCTTACGGCTAAAGACTGAACAATGAAACAGGTCAGCTTGTCCTAAGAAATCAGGTCATTCAGCTGTATTTCATGTTATCATTTTGACAACAGGGGATGGGGGAACAGACGCAGCTGTAAGCCAGCTCTTTGGAAAAGCCACTTACAGAACACAGTGAAATAGCAACACTTCTATTGTAAAACCTAAGTCCATCTTTAATACACACTCCAATTATTATGGGTGCTGGTCTCCCCATTTTTTCTCCTAATTTTTCTCTATTTATAAGAAAAGCAACACTTAAAAGTAATTTCAGATTGACGATCCCATGTCCTGTTTTTTTTTCTGGAGGGAAAGCACCACTATTCAAATATTCACGATGGAAGACATTTTATCACTGTGGATGTTTACAAGAACAACCTGAACAATCACACATTGAACAGTCACACATTTCATCAGAGAATTTCAGTTTGTGGTAAGATGCCCGAAGCTTGAAATGAGAATTTGTTCAATATCTACAGAATGAAAAAAGGATATCTATATGGTGACAGAATTCCCTTCGCTTAACTATAAACTAGAGTAGTACATACAAGATTTTCTCTGCATACACCCACAAATAATTCCAACTTTCTCCACAAAGTCACTGAAGCTATTCTGAGATGGTCAAATGCATAGTTCTGATGTATTTTCTAAGTCTTCACCCACAGGTAGCATACAGTGAAGCCAGTGGAGCTGCTTGTTACGTAGCCTCGAACTACACCACTGCATAGATGGTAGCATCCAGTGCAGAGAATGAATCTGAAGGATACTGAACAGAATTACAGGGATGGCTGATTGCTGCGATGTCCTCTGTGGGTGCCGAGAGAGCAAGCAGCTCGGAAATGAACTTGTGATCTGCTGATGAGTTGAAACAGATGGATATTGGAGAGCTCTTCAATACTTTTAAGAGTTTAATTAAAGCCAGGCCTTTTCAAAGCTTTCCCAGCTCTGTTGCAAAAGGCTATACCTGGGTCTAGGTCTACCAACAGAACTGTTTCTAGTCCTTTTGTAAGAATTGTCAACCGTGTCAAGGCCTTAACTATGTTTCTGAATACTATGTCTCTAACGCTGCGACAAACATATAAAGCAAATCACTGCAGTAAGAAAATAAGAGTTTTTATTTAGTGGGAATAGTTTTTTAGCACAACATACATTGTTAGTGAATCCTAGAGCTGACCAGCCACGGAAGGCACCATCAAAAGTCAAATATAGGTAATTGAAACCTTGAAAAAAAATGGTTTTGGATCAAATGTCATTACTTTTTGGAACCTCTGCTGTAACTCCTGTTGACAGGAAGCTTATGCACATACACACACCACTTTTCCAATGCTTTTCTAATACATGCTCCTTTTCTCTTGAAATAGCTGCTTAAGCTCATTCTGTACTCAAAAAATAGGAAGAATAACAGTTCATGTAATTGCAAATGAGAGAGAAGGTAGGTATGTTTGACACACTCTTTACTGACTGAAATGCAATTGATACTCTTAAAGTGTTTCCAAACCCCTAACTGAGCCAATACAGCAGAACACAGTCATATGATACATCCAATAAATCAACTGATTCTGATTCTTGGCTTATGCCTACTTGACTGTAAATGAGTATAAGTGAGAACTGGGAAGTTATGAAAATGCTGTCAGGGCCCTATATTGACCTAGATATTGCAGATTTTGTCAGAGGAATAAAAACAAGAACAGGAAGCAAGCAGGACCAAGCATGGTTTGAAGAACACCACATACCTGGTACCCAGCTCAAAGAGTTACTGGCAAGTCAGAAAATTCTAGGCAGGACAAGAGCAAAAAAACGTGGGCTGCGGATACCAAGGACTGTATATTTGTATGTCAGAAACATGAACCGGCTAGGTGGCCAACTAGCTATACACAACTGTAGAGTGTTGGGCTGTGTATTGTATGTTAAGATAGGACTAGTTGAGGATATTTGCTTTCTAGTCTCTGGACAGTCAGGCCTGACTGCATTGCTCTGTGACCAGCAGTGTACAGTACTTGACTGCAAGTCTACTCGCAAAGCTTCCCGAATAAATAAAATCAAACTAACAATCTGTATATTAAGTCAGGCTTAACTGTGTCAGTTACCCCTTAGGTAATCCCTTAAGGGTTGCATGGTTTTGGCCACTGGAATGATCTGGGAAGGAAAAGCGACAGTTTTAAATGGTTGGGGTTTTTTTAAAAGAATGGTCACATATATCAGAAGGAGTGTTTCACTGCAATTTAAATAAGTTAATATTAACATGAAAGAGCTTGTAGAACTGTCCACTGAGATACTGACCTAAACCTTTCACTAGAACAACTCATATGCTTATCAAAAAGTTTACCTACCTTGCTTTTTCTGTCTTTTGATTCTGCCAATCAAAGTTTCACAGAGGAGCTTAAATATCAGGCTACATTTAAAAAATAAAATAAAAAAAATGTTGCTCCTGTCTGTTCCCAGATGAACTAGAAATTGGAAGATACAAGCCAAATTCCAGTTTGCAGTGAATCTGAAGTAAGTCTGCTTTAGCAGCTGGTCTTTGACTAGGTGGCCAGGCCCTAAGATGTCTGTAATCTTTAAACTGCCACCAAAAATCAATGGAATGATGCTTAGTTACACCGCCGGAAAATATTTTCTCTCCCTGCTTCCCAAGATGCAAATCAATTGAAAATACACATTTCATCTACATCTGGAGCACTTTGATACACTGTTTCCTTTGATGGTAACTTGTTCTATACTGCATTGACCATCAGGCATTCAAAACGCATGTTGTTCATGAGACATCATATTAAAGAGGATAAGAAGCAGTTGTACCATGATAACTCAGCTGGCATTTGGCAGTAACCACTGCATTCATTTCAACAAGCTTGTCTTTTAAAAGTCTATTCTTCCCCCATTCCCCTGGGGAATTCAATATGACTATAGCTAGATGCATAGAGAATACAAAATACCTTTCAACATAGCTGTGAAATTCTAACCCCGACTCGTAATAGAAAAGGTGCAGAAAAAACATCTGGGGAGCTACATGACAAAGTCTTCTTAATATCACACACAGTCTGGTCAGAACATTTGGAAGATGCATTATCTAGATAAGCATTAACAGAAAGGCCTATCAGAGAAATTTCACCAAAACTACCACCTTTTATTAAACCCAGGGGAGATTTTAAAATCACCCCATTATCATGATGCCTTTAGAAAGCCTGTTTTCTCTGGCTAAAACATGCTTGAATGTAACATGAAAGAGATCTGGCTTAACCCTAGCATTAAAATATGCGGAGAACCGCCTTAATGGCAGAGCCAGATTGAAAGAAATATTTTCATCTCGGCAGACTTCACAAAATCAGGAGTAGTGTCTTTTGATCAATGTCAGCCTAAATGCCAGCTGCTTAGCTAGCATTTGAGGATTGAGCTCCATATTAGACATACTTTAGCCTCACCCACACTGGCACTTATTTAAAAGCCAGGGACCCCTCATGGAATTTTGGAATTTTGAAGTCTGGAACATCTGGACTGTGCAAAGTTAAAATAAATGGTCCTAGGCATGCAAAACAGTTTGCAAGTGGAGAGAGAGAAAATAAAACTCTCCAGAAAGATATGTTCCTCTGTATCTAAGAGAGATAATAATCACTGTTTCAGTGCAAAACAATAATGTGAAAAATATCAACAATAAAAGAATTTGAGAAGACACTGATATTTTTTAAAGTGAGGAAAACATGATGTTCACAACCATAGTTAGAAGCTATTCCAGCCTAATTTTAAAACATAATTTCTGTTGAAATCACAAAAGCACATTTGGCATTTTCTCAGTGTCCTAGCACTCAGTAGGGTTATTTACACCTTTAAGATGAGTAAATGCTTAAACATTGAACTGATTTTGCAATATGAGTGGAAAGGTATCTGTTATTTTAATTTAAGCAATTGCATGCACAGAAAAAAAAATTTGCAGATATATAAGGTAAGATACATAAAAATATAAAAACCAGACCTCTTACATAGGAAGGTTTGGAAAGGATACTACATAATTTGTTTTGAAGAAAAAAACCTTTTAATTAACAAAAAAATCTAAGAACAACTACATTAATAGCAGAAGAATGTGTAATGTTATCACATAGCTTAAATTTTGTGCCTATCAAAATCTCTCTCTTCTAAGTCGTGCTGAATTCTGTGGAATGACCTCTCATTCAGCCTACTGATCAAAATTAATTAGATATATTAAAGTGGACTGAAACTGTATTAAAAAGAGTTTTGAAATAACATTACATGTGGTATAAAAGTATTAACACAAAGATGGGTTAAAGTTTACCTATTGTCCATATTGCCCTAACAAAACGTTGTGCATGAAGCCTGACACCCAAGTCTCTATCTACTTAAGTAATTTTGCCCACTGAATTAACTGAGACCGACTATCAAAGGTGTGAAAACATCAAGAACCGGTTGGGTCATGTGCCTTACAGCTGCAGAGAGGAATTCCCTAAACATGAGGAATCCCCCAAGCTATCTAGAGACCGACCATTTCCAACAATGTAATCCCTGAAGGCAAGGCCAGGATACGCTGGAAAGGCTCTGGAAGAGTAATCTGCACTTTGGCAACACCTATCCTAAATGTCATTCTCAAGGGAGACATTTATACATTTTACTGCAGAACAGGCTTAGGATCCATCTAGCATACACTACAGGTGTAAAAAATAGAAAGGCAGGACCAAAATTTATAGCGTACCACCCATGCAAACATACATAATCTACCTTGGACCAACACAATTCAGGAACAGTACAGAATCCAAGCCAATTTGTATTTTCACAAAGGTAGAATGGTAACAGGTTGAAGGTGGAAGAGGAAAAGGGCTTTTTATGATAGGGCTGAATAATGTTGGTTCCTGTCAAAGGCAATAAGGACAGGTGTTACTCAACAGTCCACCCACAATGCT
Organism: Fregata magnificens; assembly: GCA_013389945.1. NCBI lineage: Eukaryota > Metazoa > Chordata > Aves > Suliformes > Fregatidae > Fregata > Fregata magnificens. The sequence goes on along the minus strand of WAAD01038015.1, from coordinate 73,727 downwards.
TAAAATATATTATCTTAATTATGACAATATTTGGATGAATTGTTCTCAGTGAAACCCCCTAGAGATCTCCAACCTCAGCCCATTACTGTAAGCATAAGATAAAAGTAGATTCACTTTTCAAGTGGAATGGTTTTGGCATCAAATTAAAATTGAGTCTACGTACTAAACCAGTTTGAGACATAAATGCCTTTTTCCCTTAACATCACGGATAGACTGCAGTTTCAAACAGAAAAAAAAAAAATTCTAAAAAGGCAAAACACATTAATAACCCATCCTTCACTTTACTATTGAAAATTATCTGGTCCAGACTACAATGTTAGTATCAGGAACTTGTCTTCACCTGATGTCATATATATTCCCTTTGAATGTGAAGTTACTTTAACCACGGGAAAGCCAGTTTAGCATAGACTGATTTCCTGATAGTGGACTCAATAGTTGGGTATTTATTTATTCCTCCTTTATGACTGTTTGCTGCAGCAAGAGGAAAAGCTAACACCTAGTCAAGTGTAATATTGCATGTGAGCTTTAGTTCATTTTTTCCCTCAAAATTCCACCCAGCACAGCTTAGGTTGGTGGCAGGACTGTGTGCCAGAGAGGGAGGAGGACCATTCTTCACAGCCCTATTTCTTCTCCATCATCTGCTTAGATCTTGGACCTACAAGCCCAGGTGTTAGGGGCAATGTCTACTCTGCTTCTTTCTCCATCAGGAGTGCTGAGAGTGCAGAAGAGTAGAAACTTGGCTTTGCAACTACAACACACTTGCTCTAATTAAATTTTTATAGAAATGAGAAACTAGTTGTGCTGAAACTGTAGAGATTATAAACATTGTGTTCTATATTGTGCCATCAGCTTTTAAGCAGATGGCTCAGTTTATTCAGCAGATGTCCTGGTAGCGTGATCTATTCCAGTGTTTGACTACAAATAAACTGACTAGGTTGACCAACCCTTAAGGAATTAATGAAAACTTCTCATGTTCAGAATAGATCTCAACAGGAATATTTATGTATTACTAGTTTTCATGTGTATATATTACTGCCTCCATTCATGATCTCATAGCCTTTTAGACATATATTAGCTTTCCTCTCCCAGAACAAAGTGCCATCATCTCTGCAAATCTCAGCTGTATAATGTAGGAGTGAAAATTATGCTATGAATTTTTTATGATCATATCCTATTCAGCGTAAAGTTCAAAGGTCTGAGATACATAGGATTCAGTGGAATATATTTGTTGGTTATATTGAGATCTGATAAAAAAATATTTGTGATGTGAGCTAGAAACAATTTTAGCTTCTCTTAGAAATGTGTTGTACTAATTCCCTGCTCATAATGGTAGATAAGAACACAGGAAATGAACTTTTCAAATCTGTATACTTATATTACTCTTACTTTGGTGAGAAAACACAGTTCTCTGTAGGGCTGCTAACAGATGAATATTTTCTTTTTATGGCTGAGGTAAGAGCTACAAAAAATAGACATGGCTAGCAACCAGGAGCAAAGTGTACAAACAGAAGGGGAAACAGAACTGCTGAACCAAGTCAATAGAGTTCTAATGAACGCAAATTTTCTACCAAATAAAGATCCGGCCAGGCATCTGAAAACAGTTAAAGAGTATAAATGCAAATATTTTCATGAATCTGCCTTTTTTGCTGCCACAATTATTCTTCCAGTTACTGCATTAGCTATCTTTACATATACCTGTGATAATCAAGTGATGAAATGTAGTAATGTACAATAGAGTGAGACAGTCCTTTAAAATGCCCTTGTGACTCTCATTTCCTTATAAATGCTATAAGCTTTAAGGCTAATCCTGTTCCCATTGAGTACATGCTTTTGTTCTTANGCTAATCCTGTTCCCATTGTGTACATGCTTTTGTTCTTACACTGCTGCTTTTAATAACACCATGAACTAGAAATGACGCTTTGGAAAAAAGCTCTGATTTTCGGCACACCTCTATCCTTTGTCTGTATTTGCTACATACTGTATGACATGAAGTTCTACTATTGGTACCCTTTTAATGACATATATGGGGAACTATTCACATGTTTAAAATTAAGCATGTTCTTAAGTTTGTCAATGAACTGATGCTTATACCTGTGAAAGATTTTGGTTGCAGAGGAATCAGAGCTTGGGCATTAGAAAATGGGAATCACTACAATATAGAAACCATTAATTTCAATAGAACATTATATGTTATTGCAGTTTGTGGATCACTCATCCCCAGAGAAACTTGAAAACAGAATTGAGCTAATAGATATAATGGCCACACCTGCAGATGTTGTACAGGTTTACAACCATCCCATACAAAGCCTATAAATTTCCCTCCTGAAAATTAATACCAGCTATAACACAGTATATGTGCAAAAATCTCTGCAGGCTGAATAGCACCCAAAACTCCGGGTGGTTTACTTCAATGAAACATTAAAAAAAAAAAAAACCCAATCTAAATGGGCAAAAAAGACCAGCACACTCTTTGCACCTAGAGATTGTTGTAACTGACAAACACAGAAAAAAAACCATCTTCATTAACACTTTATACTCCCCTTTTCACTTTGCAGCAGAATCATCCATGCTTATTCTTGATAGACTAGACAAACTGCATGACCTCTTTTAATGCATCAAGCCTATTACTTTACGCAGTTGATCTTAAGTCCAGCTACACCTATCCAAAAGATACTGTCCACTCCGATTCTCTTCTGCATCCCTTTGGAATAATAATTTTTGAACACAGCCTCAGTTTACTATTTCTATTTTCACCAAGTTCTAAATATTTTCTGTTTCTACATTCTTGCTTCATTTTTCCCCGAACTCACTCCTCTTGGAAACAGCAGTTGGATGCCTTAGGACAGCATTTAAATCATATTAGCCAAATGGCTGCAATTGTTCTTATGCTTGTTCAGCCATCAAAGCCAGGAACAGTTGAGACTATTTTGGATGCTCCATAGAAAATAAAAGCTTATTACTATGGCCTTATTTTTCTCAGTTCTTTCTTTTCATGGACCACAGATACCTTATACCTTGAGAAGGCTTAGATTTCAGGCTGAGAAATCTCTGTAACTTGCTGAAGACAGTACATTACTATATGAATTAATTGTTGTTGGGGTTTATTTGTAATCTTCAACACCCAAACATCATTGATAGACATCTATGTTTTTGGTGACTCTTACAATATACTTCAAAGAAATTCATATTATGGAGTTGGAAATTTCTTTCTATCAGCTTCTGAAAGATGATGATGACAATGCTACAGAAAAGATTCACTCATATTCCTTGAAAAGACTTGTGTTTAACTCATCTCTAACCTTGGTTAATAAAATAAGCCTGACTTGAAAACTGCAAGGTTTTGTCTGAAGCTCAAGAAAAGCTTTTCTGCAGTTTCCTGCTAATTGTTCATAAAGAGTCTAAGGTCATGAAAACCAGATTTTTGTCTGCTGTTTCAGTGAATTGCTCTGATTAACTATAACTCAACATTACTGTTTCAGTCTCTCTCTGCCGTTAAATCGCCTAGAAAACTTGTGCAGAGTCTCTGTTGTTGAAGTCAAGTAATGGTTAGCAGGCAATTAACTATCTAACTACAGTAGCAGGACAGATACCTACTTCTGAGCAGTCCTCTGGTATTTGATTGTAGCTTAGAGATGATGCGAAGGTCCGTTCTTACTTCATAATTATGCTAGGATTCAGGAGAATTCCCTTGTTTCAGACAGGGGTGCCAGGTGTCAATGCCTGGCCAAGCAGAGGTGAACTGCCATAGAAGGTATTCTGCTGATGGACTCTCTGCACAGCACAAGCAGCGCAGCCAAATACATGAGGGTATACTAATCTTGGCCACCAGGTCACTTAAGTGAAAGTGGAGAAAAAGAAGGAGGCATTAGTAAACAGTTCTTAGCTACCAGGCATCTTTCACTTGCATACCAGTCCTTCCTTGCCGCTCCTAATCGCATCGCATTCTACTTAATGAAGACATGACAGCTAAACTCATAGCTTGAAATAAACAGCTGTGCATTAGCTCATTTCAGGACCATGCTAATGCAGGCAGATTGCTTCTGGACTCATATATCTGCAAGATTCTGTACTAT
>WAAD01038015.1:56835-69633 GCA_013389945.1 Fregata magnificens | reverse complement strand
TACTCCATACAGACTTGGGGTTCTGCACAGCATTGCATTGCACCATGAACACATACTAAAGCAATTTTACAGGCAAGAAAACTAGGTGCCTATGGATCAACAGGCACTTAAGCAACGAGGCATAGTTTATATGCAAATCACTCTTGGTCCTAGACTCCTAAACTGCAGCTCAGGTGGAACTGAGGTATGTGAATCTGTTTTTGAATCTGGACCTCTGTGTCTTATGCTTTTCAATTTTGTCTGAAGTGCATAGCAAAAACACAAATTACTGCCGTAAAAAGGATAGGAGAAAACTATTTTTTCAGTAGTGAAATACTACAACAGTGAGCCTGAAAGTGCTGAAAGTGAAGCAAGTGTCCAAAAAAAAAAAAAAAAAAGTGAGAAGCATAAGGCTGGGAAAGGAATAACTTGCTGTGCGAAGCTGCAGCAAAGCAAAACAACATGAGTGAGCTACAGTTTGCCCAAGCAGCTTGAAGCAGCCCCAAAGAAGCAAAAGTCTGTCAGTGAGAGAGTTTTCCCCTACAACTCTGATCCTCAAGTTTAGAGCTTTCAGGCTATAACCAAAAGGAACACAGGCTGTTATAACATAAACAGAGAAATTTTTAACTCAAGCTACATAACAGGCTTGCTTTTCAGTTACAAGGTGTTTCATTCTACTGCACAAGAGACTCACTTTTAACTACCAGAGAAGTACTTTTATAGAGCTTGCTAGTTTAACTTGTGATCAGCCTTTCATCCATGAGCTCCTGTCTCCCTGCTCCATCCTTGTCTCCTTGCTTTAAATTAACTCCTTATTTGCCACTGTACTCAAAGCATCTTTGACTGTACACATTTTCTGCCTGAAATAGCCTCAATTTATCATTCCAAGAAGAGAAAGAGGGCAGGTATGGAAAATACACACCATAAGTAACATTCCTATACAACTTTTGAGTTTCAGACTACACCGCTATAAGTCTTCCTGCTTGCCATGGCACTGACTATACCAGGACACACCACATCTAGTCTTCACTTGAGAACTACTCAGAGGATGCCACTATTATTAAGGCCTGAGCTGAGGTAGACCCAGTGGGCAAATAAAGCTAAAAAGAAACACAGCTAATGACCGTCACATCCACATCCATTATTTTTCTGAGATTTGGTTGCTATTTGAACACTTTTCTGTTCCACCTGATCTCTCAAGCAAGCTATGAATTTCAGCTTTCCAGGCATTCCCACTTCACCAGTATCATACCACAGGCAGCCTTGTGGGAGTTCTCACTTTCACTGGGATAACATGAGGGGTCTGTGGGTTCCCCTCAAGGCCACTGAGGTTTCTAAAAGGATAGAGAGGAATCTAGAGGGATTTACCAGCAGCGTGACAGCCACTGATTTTGGTGCAAGTCACACTGTTAGACGGTTTTGAAAATCCCAGTTTCAGCCTCTTTCCAGCTGTAGGCACCTAAATCTTTTCAAAACAGGATTGCATAAGAGTGCACAATAAGGTCATTTAAGGAGATCAAATAAGCTTTAAGTGGCATATGGCTATAAAATCGACAAAAGCAGCTGTTAAATGATAACAGCTTTTGGACATGAACTACAATAGCTAGGATGCTTTTTAACTGGCCATTTAGATAAGATAGAGATGAATAAAACAACAGTAATAAAAAACATCAAAAAGCTCTCTTCTAAGTAGAAATCTGTAACTAGAATTTTTAAAGTCACAACAATGAAATTTTTCTGTTATCTCCAAAAGAATTAATTGTACATTATTTTTCTGTTAGTTAGCTGTTAGTAAAGAAATGAAATTGTTTGGACACAACTTTAAAGTAAGTATCAAATCACAAATTAAGTTGGACAGAGAAACTCTCTGCTGATGAGGCTGTAATCTATGTTCAGGAAAAAAAAATAATTCTTGTTATCCAACAGTTCTTATAGTCAGATAAGAGCCTTTGGGTACTACAAATAAGGTTCAGTGAAGCTCGGCCAAAACACTGGGTTCTGGAGAACTCCCTACCACCTCCAGGAGCCAGCCCTCAGCCTTTCCTCATTAACCAATGACTCCTACTCTTGTTCAAGAAGTCCCTTCCCTACCTTCCCCACTGCAGTAACCCTTTCTCTCCTCATGCTCTGGGCTGCTGGGTAAGCAGGGAGAGGGAATAGCTAGACCAGAGCTGGCTCTCATGCAGAGGACGAGTGAAATGGAGGAATGGGTAGGTCAACCCTGCAGCTGCAAGGGAGAAGGGAGGCATGAGTGAGGGCACAGGGATACTTCCCTGCCCAGCAACAGCTGCTACCACACTTCTCTTGGCTTCTCCTCAAGGAGGAATGGAAGCAGATCAGCTGTCTGAGCTGGGTACTACTTGAACCCTATTTTCATGGCAAAGACAAGGTAGGCAGCCTGCTGCTGCTGGCAAGTGACTACTTTTACTATTCTTAAAAGTATCCCTGAGAGAAAGCAGCACTTGAGGAAAACAGTACAGGCAATAACCCCCAAAACAGTGAAAATGAAATACAGCATTTTTACAATTACAACATGGTCAGCAACAACAAATCACGCTACTAAGTCATTATCAGAGACGATTCTATGTATGCATTCATATTCTCATCACCTTCCTATTTACTTAGAACTGTCCTGTGAGACAGGGAGAATTATAACTGCTACTAAGACACAGAGATGGTAAGTGACTTACCTGACATCACAAAGGATGGGTGCAGCTAAGCCAGAAGTGGAATCCATGGCATCACATACCATCACAACATGAGGTATCCGTTCTATGCCTCCCATCATATTGCTCTTACATTGGCCTCAGCTGACTTTGTACCAGGACCTGAAAAAAGTTATGTAAAACTCACCAACAAAAGTGATCTAGTCGTTCATTCTTTACAGAGTTTATAAATAAATCTTCTATTTGTTAACCTCCACTGAGTTGAGTTCTGCCTTCTACCAAAGGTAGAAACTCAGAATCAGCAAACCTTCCCATGCCAAATGGATTAATTTTAGTCAGAATTGCAATGAACATGTAATGAAGAGTCGTGTAAAATAAGGTGCACCCACTTTTAAATGCCAGCAATGCTACAAATTCAGATGAGATGAAACACACTAACAACAACAAAAAAACCTTGCATTTCAGTTCTCCTAACCATCAAGGAATGCTCCCTGGATTTTCTGCAAGGACATCTGTAAAGTGTATTTAATAAAATATATAATTATGGTTTTAATTATTGTTTAAGTAATATTTTTCCTATTTTTTTTTCTGAAGGGCTTATATCTCACCTACTATCACATGGCTTTAGGCTCATGTTTGACATAATGATTTTAGAATGCCAATTTCTTTGTCCTAACAAACACTATAGTTTTGCAGTTTTTAAAGTCTAGGGTTTTGTCCTAACAAACATAGTTTTGCAATTTTAAACTTCTAGGACTTGCCCTAACAAACATTATAGTTTTGAAGTTTTAAACTTTCAGGTGAATAAAAATCAGTCCCAGTTTGGAAAGACAATTTAGAAAAATGTCTTAATGTCCTGCACTTATACAAGCACCCCTTAGTACAGGTTTCACCTAATCCATGAGTACTCAAATTTCATCCATTTCCTTCATTTCTGTACCAGGAGCTGCTTTCATTGTCCTTATTGCTACATTTATGTACATCTAATCTTTCATTGTGTTTACATAAAATTCACAATTATATTAGCATGAAGTTTAAATTCCCTTCCTAGTCAACATGGAAAGTCTCAGATTTTCACAATGCACCAAACTGGGAGGAGAAACACCCAAAAAAGTTCAGAAAAAAATGCCCTTTGTGATGTTACTAACTGCAGCTAATGAGCCCTGCATCACTGGTCACTGCCTCCTCTGTTCTACCAACACTGGTGTTTGTACAGTTGCATTGCAGGGTTGAAATGATCTTTATTTAATGTCAGACTCTCTCTATTTTTGTAGAGGGTTGGTTTTTTTGCTTAGCTGTTTTTCTAAAACCAGGAACCTTGTTGCTGACTGGTTTGCGGTTTATTCTCAAAAGCTGTTGTACCAGTGAGTTGAAAAGGCAACGAACTGCAGCACCAAAATGAATGTCTGAGGGCAGAGAGAGGTGGGAATGTCTAATTTGGCTTCATTGCCAGAAGTGACATGACACAAATATGTTGTTTTCAGTCAAGCAAAATGCTGAGCCTCTAGGTAAATATTCATATTTATTTTGGGTAAAAGGGTAATTTCTAGTCAGGCTAAGAGTCTACTGAAGTATGTAATAATTAAGAGAGGACTTAAGAGAATGAAAAGAGGAACTTTTCTGGCCATAAAATACTGCTTTCACCAGTCATCAGTTTGATTTGAAACAATAAACTTCAACGATCTCAACTATAACGACACAAGTTTATCAGAGAGGTTACAAATTCCAGTTCTTCATGGGTCTTTGAAAAATGAAGCATGTTTCAGAAATTTAGATCTACAGCAGCTTTAATTTTCAGATAAATATTTAAGAATTAATTTTTAAACATTTCAACAATTAAAAAACTGTGGGTTTAGAAGCAGTTTTGGAACAAACCTCAGTTTTGGTTTGGGATTTTTTTTTTCAGCTATTCTATGTACATGATATACATAATAGAAAAATATAGTCACAGAAGAATAGTAAGGATTATTATTATTTAAAAGTGCACACATTGCAGACACATGATATACAGCCAGATTTGGATAACCTTATTTATAGAAGTTTCAATTTACTCTTCTACTAAAAAACCTGAAACCAAGTACAGGGCAAATAAACACAGAAAGATACATTTAGCATTTCTCATCAAACAACTAAAAAGAGATGCACCATCAACTATAGAAATCTGAATAAAAATGCCATCATTTTGCTCTTTTCTACTCAAATTGTACTTTTGACTTTACAAACATACATACAATTACATTTTCACATTAATTAACTACTTCTAGTACAAGTGTAGAACAAAACACCAAATACCACAATTACCACAGCTCCAGACAGAGTTTTTAGTGTTTCAGTCACATCTTGACAGAACTATCCAAAGTGCAATCTTGTCAAAATGCAGAAATCCAGGGCCGCCCCTGAACTGTCTACAGGTATCTTTTAATCACTTCATTTAGTCATTAGAAGATCATGGAGCGGCTCATCTTGAGTGAGCTCACCAGGCAGGTGCGGGACAACCTGGGGATCAGGCCCAGCCAGCATGGCTTCATGAAAGGCAGGTCCTGCCTGACCAACCTGATCTCCTTCTATGACCGGGTGACCCGCCTGGTAGATGAGGGCAAGGCTGTGGATGTTGTCTACCTGGACTTTAGTAAGGCCTTTGACACGGTCACCCACGGCATTCTCCTGGAGAAGTTGGCAGCTCACGGCTTGGATGGGCATACACTTTGCTGGGTAAAAAACTGGCTGGATGGCCGAGCCCAGAGAGTGGTGGTGAATGGAGTAAAATCCAGTTGGCGGCCAGTCACAAGCGGTGTTCCCCAGGGCTCAGTTCTGGGGCCGGTTTTGTTCAACGTCTTCATCAATGATCTGGATGAGGGGATTGAGTGNGAATAGCGTGACCAGCAGGATGATGAAGTGATCGTGCCCCTGTACTCGGCACTGGTGAGGCCGCACTGGGAATACTGTGTTCAGTTTTGGGCCCCTCAGTACAAGAAGGACATTGAGGTGCTGGAGCGTGTCCAGAGAAGGGCAACGAAGCTGGTAAAAGGTCTAGAAAACAAGTCTTATGAGGAGCAGCTGAGAGAACTGGGGCTGTTTAGCTTGGAGAAGAGGAGGCTGAGGGGAGACCTTATCGCTCTCTACAACTACCTGAAAGGAGGTGGTAGTGAAGCGGGTGTTGGACTCTTCTCCCAAGAAACTAGCGATAGGACGAGAGGAAATGGACTCAAGTTGCGTCAGGGGAGATTTTGTTTGGATATCAGGAAAAATTTCTTTACCGAAAGAGTGGTTAGGCATTGGAACAGGCTGCCCAGAGAGGTGGTGGAGTCGTCAACCCTGAAGGCGTTCAAAAAAGGTGTGGAGGTGGCACTCCAGGGCCTGGTTTAGGAGTCATGGTGGTGTTAGTTGATGGTTGGACTTGATCTTAGAGGTCTTTTCCAACCTTAATGGTTCTATGATTCTATTTGGATGAAGCCTCAATTTTATGCCATGCCCAACTCACTGAAGTTGAAGTGCTACAATTCATTAGGTCTGCTCTAAAATGCAAGGCAATTATTAGCAATTGTTGTTGTTTTTGTTGTATAAACATTCCCTTCATTTGACTGGTACGTAATGACAACATGTACTATAACACTTCCTTCCATTTATACTTCTATTACTTCACTAATTTGCATCTGTCAGGATCCATAGGTTTCAAAATAGACTTTGTTTCTAAACAGGCTTACTTCTCCCTTACTTGTGCCTGCTATCAACTTCTAACAAAAATAAAACTTGAATTAAAAGTTAAGACATTAAAGAATAATTTTAACTTCCTTAAATGATACTTTTGTATTTACCAAAATTATGAGAGGATGCCTTTATATCAAAATGTTTAAACCTCAATTACTTTTGTCAGAAAATTCTTCGTGAAGTTTGTATGAAACCCACCTCTATTGAAACAAGTGATAACAGGGCACCATTTACCTCTAAGAACCATTTTCAGCCCAGCCTAACTCAGTCATCATTTTCAGTTCAGTCCAATTGCTTTCACGATCAAGTATTTCCATTTTATCCATAACAACAAAGTATTTACAAAATATTTATTTTCAAAAAGCTGATTTATTTAATTTCACCTCTAGGGAGGTTTTCTTTTTCTTTATCTGGCTAGTAATATTTCCAACATTGGACATCTCTTCACCCAGGTTCCCTTGGAACCTGACAGTGTCATGTTTGCTCTATATTTCTTGCTTGTGATAGGAATCAGATCAGTACTGTTGCCTTATCAGTAATTACACAATCAAATATATTAGCCAGAAAAGTATGTTGTCCCTTCATCCAACATCACATCAGACACTAAAATTATAGATCAAGTTCCAGAAATGCGCAGCATTTTCCTAGAGTGAATGAAGCCCCCTGCTCACATTTTCAAATCAATTTTTATGAGCCCCTCAATGATCGATGCATACAGAAAAATAGTATCTCAGAAAGATAATGCAAAGGTCCCCTCTGAGCAGGAATTTCCAGACCCTGCTCATGGAACCACATCACCTTCCTGAAGATTTATTTTAGTTGCCAGAGGAATGGCTTTTTGAGCATTTAAGCTAATGAAACATGTAGCGCACACAGCAACATGTTGATGGACTTGGACACTTGCCAAGGTATAAGCTTCAGCTACCCCATCTATTCCTGGGGCGTTTTACAAGATCACTTGCCTCCATAGGTTTTCTGAGCCCACCCTGCAGCCTTTCCTTCATTTGGAGCACTTCTAGGCTCTCTCTGCTTTCTCTGGCTCCCAAGTTTCAGGACTTCTAGCACAGTATTTATCTTAGAGATCCTTACTCATCTTTCAGATTGGGTTTGGAAGCAGTCAAGGGGGTTAAAAATTGACAGGGGATCACAGGCAGCCAGACACAGACAGTACAGATACATAAAACTTCTTCCCACAGAAAACCGAACTAAAATCTATATAATGCTGGCTTATTGATGGTTCGAGTCAGGATCTCTTATTATACATCTATCTGTGCATCTCATATTGCTGGTCAAAATTTGGCATCAGTTTCATGCTGATCTAGCTCCATTACCTTCACTGGAAATAGCTGTGGATTACGTTGTGAGAAAAAGAAGGTCTTACTGTATCAAAGAGAATTTGTCTGGATTAGAAAAAATTAAAGGTTTTGTATTCTAATCTAGGTGCATTTTAATATACATCTAAATGACCAATTCTCTTTAAATGGATTTCATTCCTTACCTATTTCCAGAAAAGACATAAAAATGAAATAAAAAGGTAGAGATGCCGTAACTAAGACTGCTCAGGCACAGCCCTGATGAGGAAATACAAAAATCATGAAAGCCAGATAAAGGGAGTCAAGCCAACACATTCATATGCCTGTCAGCCAAGTAGTTATGCATCCTCCGCCTAAGGTGATGAATCTATAACCTCGAAGTGTAGCATAGTGTAACCATATTGTATTTCCACACAACAAAATCTTTGAACTTAGGCTGAACCCTGTTCAGGAGCTTTCTACTGAGAAAAGAAACTGCATTTGCATCGATTCTCCTAGCAGCTATTCTCTTCAGAGCAATAGATTGTGCATTCTTGATGGTAGGCCTAGAGAGCTGACTTTTTTTCCTGCGTGGTATTTACATAAACAGTACGAGCTGTAAATTTCCAAGACTGCAGACGCTATCTTAATGATCTTGCTTTCAAAACACTTTTTTTTTTTAAAGATAGTAAATTCATGTCAAGAATTCCATATCTGCTGTTCTATCAGAATATTTTATATTGAAATATGACAAGTTTAAGTGATTTCCCCTACATGTTTACTCTAATATCAGATACACAATGTCAACAATTTTCCTATGTGAAACCAAACCAGCCCTTGACTTATATTTACAGCAGTGACTGAAATTGAAACAACACTGGGGTTTAACTGTAATTAAATTAATAGCAAAACCTTTGATCTAAATAACCAATTCTAATTTAATTTTTATTTGTACATTTTAGTCATTTGCCAAAAAAAGGTTTACTCTTTTTGGATAGTAAAATTTGGTATTTCCTTCTGCTGCACTGAATGTATACATACGTATTTAACTTAGTGGTTATATATGACTACTTTATGTTTACTTCATTCCTAGTGTTTAGTTTTATTATGTTAGAAAATAAAGATAATGATTTTTTTTTAAAGTTGATATGCATCAATTATATTAGCATGGAAATTGGAATCTGCTTAAAATAACCAAAACAAGCATTTTGAACTTTTATTTGTTAAATAAAGTTGTCTTAAATATGTCTGGTTCATGAGAAAACTGAAGTATTAAAAAACTAATTTCCAATACAAATGCAAATTAAGTAACATAAGTATTTTTATGCACTTAGTGATTTAAACATATTATTTCCATTCTTCCAGGACTTTAGGAAGAGTAAATCTCACTTTCTCACATCTAGCTCCTAAACACAGATTGGAAAAGGGCAGAGGGGAAGTTATTGCTTTTTCTGTTCTCCCAACTGGATTTTAGATTTTCAATGAACTAATTATAAACTACCTGAAAAAAAACCCCAGAAAAATAAAATATTCACACACACAGGGAAGGCAATGTCTCTATCAACAGCTAGTTTAATACTTCAACAAACTAATTCCAGGAAAACTTTGGCAGGATATCTATGTTGCTCTTATTACTATTTTCAAAGGGAAATAATTTTAATAGTTTATAGCAAGTATAGTCATTATATAGATTATGATAGCTTCAAATTTGGTATATATATATGCACACTTTTTTTTTAATTACTAAATACATGTTTAGAAATTCAATGAAGATGCAAACAGATTTCATTTTTATCTACCCTTCAACAAAAAATATAAAATCCAACTGCTGCACTCTTAAGTCTGTGGGGGAAATCTGAAAGAAGTGGTTACATGGCGAACTGTGACAAACTCATTCGTCAGGAATCATACGTATTCTCAGAAATTAAATGCATGAAGTGCATTAATTAATATCTTGCATTTACATAGATAGTCTTTCATCTCAAAGAATCCTGAAGCACTTTGCACATGTATCTGAAATATATCTTCACAAAACTCAACCAGAACAGTTTCATGCATTAGCTCAAAGAAATCCTCTAAAAATTAGCCACTTATCCAGCATCTCTTTTTCACAAAATAACTGTTAGCTACTTCTCCAACAATTCTGGCAAGCAAAATTTAAAAACTCTCTTCTACTAGTAGCGCGGGAAATTAAAAGCATCTCGCAAATTACTCCAGTCCCTGCTATAATTTAAAAGTCCCTCTGGGGCCACGTGACATACTCTTCTTCGATCTCCCCTTCCCCTTGTAAACCACATAGTCCTTACCCCCCAAATTAAAAACATACAGCTTTTTCATCTCCAGTCTCCACAATGGTAGCTTATGCAATTATGCCGTGCCTTATAGCATCATCAGATTGCTCCTATTATACAATGATTTGACAAAATTGTTCCGTGAAAAGACCCTTCTCTTTGTGAATAATTTTCATTCACACATGATGATTCTCATTGAACTTCTGGTTTGAAAACTTCTGACTGATTGGTGGGGATTCTTATTACTTAGCTGCTTACCCTTTATCTGCTTCCTTAAGAATTTAATACAAGTCAGAGATTTGTGGAGTTTATAATCTATCATATTATCCAGTAAACAAATGGATTCTTCTTCTTATACAGGAGTCCATTACACTGTACACACAGAGCAGCTGTCACATTGTCCTTTCTTTTGTCCATCAAGTCCAGAAACTCATCTCCTGCAGTGGCCAATCACCTCATCACACGTCAAAACCATCAGACTATTTTACACAGTAAGCAAAATTTCCTTTCTGATCTCTGCATTGCCCGAAGTCTGCTTACAGTTGTCTTACTAATTCTGGTGACAGTGTAGCTTTTGGTCAGGATATTTTTCAATTTATCACAACCTAGGCATAAAATTTAGGCTCCACAGTGTCTTGCTCTTTTATAGTAAAGGAATGGGGGAAAGAGCAGCAAGACACATCTCTCCTCTTGCATCACCAGTGAAGCAACAAGCACATTTGCAGTCCTTATGCATTGCTAGGTACGTGTTTTGCTATAGTTAGTCAGGTATTTCATCTTCCCTATAGTCTGCAAAAAACATGCCTCCAGGGAAAGAGGGAAGAAAAAAAAAAGAGAAAAGAAGTTAAGTTTTCTTTACATTCCTCTGAGATACTTAGTGACGTTAGGCCCTTACGAAGTAAAGATTAAATTTTTGAAAGAATTCTAGCAGACCTGTGACAAAATCAACCAAACAGGAAAACTACTCACTAAGCTCCTTGTAGTTCTGCATAATATTCCGCATAATCCCACATCTCCCCAAAACTCTCTGGCCTCAGGACTAATGGAACAGTTGCAGATATCTTTTTTGTCTCACAGTGATGAACCAAATGTTATTTTGCTTTTTAGTATTTGACTTTCCATCTCAGGTCAGTGCTCTAACATCAGTCAGACTCAAGAGAGTAACTAGAAGTGACATAATTTGCAAAATATACCCTGCAGCACAATGAAAAATGATGTAGTTAAATAAGAACAAACAGTGTGCTGGGTAATTGGGAGCTGAACTTATTTATCAAAAATTGAATGACTCCACAGATGTAGTTAAGTGCAGCTTCTGAACATAACTAGCAAATAGAAAGGCATTATTGCTGTCTAATGTGTTATGTGCTAATTTCTCTACTTAAGGTAAACTGAGATTATCAAAAGACTAGTAAAGGAGCTTCAATCGTTTCCCACCTTGACTGGCAACAAGAGCTAGCTTGTTCCTGGCCTTAAAGGGCCGTTCCAGCAGCTGAAGCTTGCTCAGCTGTCAGGAAAAACCTGGTCTGCCCCTTTATTTTTGCTACAGCTCTATGCATGAGAAACTAGAGAAGTGGTGCTGATGGGGGGGCTGTTCTGGCATTAAATAACTGGAATATGCTTCTATGCCCAGGACATCCTCCACTGGTCTGTTAACTCTGTTTACAAGGAAATCATTCCAGATGTAGAGCTCTAAAAACCAGTTGCATATTCCAACTCAATCCTAATTCAGATAGTTTTCATAATAACAAACTATTGACACTACAGTTTCTCTGTTTTTTACACTAACAAAATGGTCTTCATTTACATCTCTCTTTGGTATGAATTCTCACTTTGAAAACTACTGCCAGTTTTAAACCAGAACAGGTAATTTACAAAAAACCACACACAAGTGCACAGGAAGTTGACAAAGCACACTCTGTTTCATGGTGAGACAAAGTTAAGTCTTAACAAAATGAAAAGGTAACAGAAAACAAACCAAAAGAACTCAAAAATTTTGTGACGCGCTATTTAATACCAGTGTAGAAGTCATATTACCAAAGAAAATTTTGTGACATTATAATAGTGGAACAAAAAAGAAGCTACCAGCCAAATGAAACTATTAGCAAAAATATGACAGTTCTGTGCCATGGACTATTTTAATACAAAGACCTACCTACTTACAGAAAGCTAGCAACAACGAACTAATGATACAATGGGGAGGTAATGTAATTCTAAGATATTAAGTCACCATTCAGGAATAGGCTCTCTGTATCATGCTGAAGTTTTCATTTACAAAGATCATTTCTCCTCAGAGCTCTTTGACCTGTGTCTCAACAATGTCTCTTTCTTCCCTTGCTACATTCCTACTTTCTAATGACTTCTGTTCTGACCTTAGCATGTTTTTGCATACTTCTTGCATATTTTACGAGGCCAGCTGCCATCCTTCAACATTCCACTCCCTTGTAACAGATATCCCAAAATATCTTGTGTTGAATCCTTCTAGAANTGATATTAAAAAACTCCTTTGAAGTTAGTATACCTACTTCTGTTTTAACATGCAAATGTAATTGAGATCTAGCCTGAAAACCAGTAATGTTCTAGTCCCATTCAAAAAGCTTACCCAGGAAAGAAAATCCATCAAGAAAGGAATGACGAAGAGGTCTAGATTAGAGTACGAAAAGAACACTGTGCTGCAGTTGCTAAATGCTTTCCAACAGAAGTCTGCTACAGTAATTTCATTGTCACGGTTCAAGGGATTTTCTCTCTAAAATTTTACTTGCTACTGTAGCTACACCATTAGCTCTGAAAGCACTTAAAAGTTGAATCTTAGCGTCAATAGGCTACAATGTGTGGCCCTCCATTTTTTTTTTTTTTTTAATTTGC
>WAAD01038015.1:32439-55897 GCA_013389945.1 Fregata magnificens | reverse complement strand
ATGATTACTGTTTTCAGAATTAGCACTATGTTTGACATTGAAAGCATCTGAAGCTAAGTGGAAAATCTTCCCCCCCCCTCCCCCCCCCAAAAAAGAACAGTCATCATTAAGAAAATGAGGACTAATAAATGGCTTCAAACCTTTCAGTTTCTGAAAGTCTTTTACTAAGTGACATTCTCTTCTTAGAAGTCATTTACGTGAAGTATTAAATTGCCAGTCATTTGGGGTCATATAGCCCTGATCATTTAAACTCCATATGATTCCTCTGTAGGAACTATGCACAGCACAAGGATGCTGTGTGTCTCTGGGGGACATTATTTTTACATTTTGTTTGGATTTCTTAGAGCTTCCTGTGGTAGCTTGGCAGAGTGGGGTCCCATGACAGGTATCTCTTTGATATTCAAGTAGTAATGACAGGTGGAATTGAACTGTATCTTTTGAGAACAAGTTAGCTTTGCTTCCTACTGGTACTGGGTTTAGAAAGATACCAGCTTAAAAAAAGGTGAATTGCTAAGCACAGAATAAACCTTCACATACAGCAGGAGATGATGGAGAAGAAACAGAAAGCTACCAGCCAAAATCCACTGGCAGATATAGACCAGAAATATTAAACCTTGTGATCAGCAGTTTTATTTGCTGACAAAAAATGGTATGACAACCTCTTAAACTCTTTTTTATTGCATTCCAATGTTTCTCAGTTATGTGATTCATCTCAGTGAAGGCATATTTTAGAGAATGACAATGTTTATAGCTAGATGAAAGGTGGCAAGACCATACAAGAACAACCATGTGAGTCAGAAAATTATTTTTGGATTAATTGTTTACTTGCCCTGCATATGCATTTCTATGTACAAACAATATCTGATTTGAGTGATGGCAAATGGCATGTATTTGAGGCTCACACTAGTATTCATTCCTTGAGGAAAGTAAACTTGGTTTTGATGCCAGCAGCTGACTACTTCACAAAACTCCTAAAAGTTACATGAATCTGTCACATTTCTTCTTTTCAGAAGAAAAAAAACCCCCAACACATTCGTAGGTTCAACGCACTGTGTCAAAAGCATAGTAAACTGATTATATTCTCCCCCGTCTTTGTTAGCCATACTTAACCAGTCATCGCACAAAAATATTGCCATGGTAACATAAAGTGATAGCAACAACAAATAGCAAAGACATAGGGAGAACATCATTTATATATGGTCCAGAGGCTTTTACTCATTTGGAACATTGCTGAGTGATTCTGAATAACAAATTACTTAAAATTATTAAATTTGCAAATAGCAGATGAGAGAAAAAAAACCTCAGGGATCTTTTCAAAGAATCCTCTTCTCAATCTCTTTCCATCTTTATGCATTTGTAGACCCCTTTCTCTCATTCTCCTCTGCTGTGGAGTGCAGAAACTTTCCATATCTGCCACCTGGTATGTAAATCAAGAGTGTTCAGGATGTTGTATACTTTCCAAGAAACTGGAAATGCAGTTAGTTGTGAAACTCTAACATCTAGGTGAGAAAATAATTCCTGCAAAAAGCGACGTAGTAGATGTTTTTTATGAAGAAAACAGATCTGCCCAAGAGCTGATATGCTAGACAGCAGGGCAAATTCTGTTGTGATTTATGCATCTTGTAACCCAAATATAACTCAGACAACCAATTCGTGGCAAGCCATAATGGCAGCCTGGAAGAAGATTACTTTCACTGTTGCTATTGAAGTAGAGAAACTGGATGTTTGATCTCAATTAAGATCTTCAGAAATCAGACCAGTCTTAATGGATATAAAAATAACACCAAAGCAAAAAAGAAAAAGAAAAAAATTTCAAAGATCTGCTTCATAGCTTTGTCGTGGACTATCTCCAAACAGGATATAGATGTACAGAGGTGACACAGACAGTGACAGCATCAGGTTAGCAAGAGATAACAAACCAGTACATTAGGGTGTCTCAGTACAGATTTCAGGACAGCAAAGCATTGTTTCTGTTACAAATGTAATACTCTGCACACCTGATATCTCACAGTGCAGATTGTGAAATGACTGCGGGCCTTGCAAGGGTCAATTTGGCACAGAAGCCTTTACAGGGATATTAATTGCAATGGTGGTCTCTATGAAAGTCAACAATCTCACTGCTACAGGGTTTAAACGGTGGATAAAAATAAAGTAATGCCCAGAGTATTTCAGTGACTAACAGGCTGAAACTATTTCTGTTGCAATTCCCTTAATTTTTAGAACTCTAACACTTTCAAAATACAAACCACTCTGTTTTAACCAAGGAAGAACAGCACACTAAAATTCTTCCTATTAGTCTTGGATCCAAACATCAATACAGAAGAAACACCTGACACCAAAGCCAAGTGTGTTACATGGGGATATTCAAAAGTCATTCAGTACTCAAAACCAACATGAATCTTTCTCTCTCTCTCACTTGCTCCATCTCTGGGGAATAGTTATTTCTCAGTGGGTGGAATTATGATGTTTGACTTGGCAGGACAGTGGAAGCATCACATGGCTTACAATGAAGGCCCAGAGTGCTGTTTCTAGTACTGGTAGCTGATTACGTCACCAGAATGTTCTCAGATGTCAAGAGCAGGTATCCCCACTGCTGCATTATAAATAAAATAATTTTCAGCCAGAATTTGGATTTAAAATGAAAGTAGCAACAAGCAACCAACTACTGCATCTCTAAATAACAGCACGTAGGCAAGGAAAGAAAATAGGTAAACTGAAATCATACTTAGTCATGAAAAGCAGGTGAAAGAGGTTTTAAAAACAGAACATCGAGCAGTAAGCAGAACAATTTCAAATTAACAGCACATAATAAGAGTATGAGCATTTAAAGACACCATTCAGAAATTGGAAGGATCAAAGAAAACAGTCTTTGAAAACCATTTAATGTATAATTAGGTTAAGCATATGTATTTGGAGAACCTCAATATAACTCAGAACCTATTCTCAGACTTTAAACCAAAGCCAATTAAACTTTTCCACAACTTGGGAAAGTTCTGTTAATATTTCCATTCCTCTGGGCATTTCTTGGTTCAAGAAGCTGAAGATTTAATATGGAAAGAAGAACAATTCTTTCAAGTTTTTACTGGAGAATTTGAGTTGTCTATTCATGTTCAACTCAAAGGCAACCAAGCTGGTCTAGAAATCAAAGGCCCCAAGTTCCATACAATATTCCACTAACTTAAGCTTGATCAGTAGTAATGAGAATTGATCAGTAATTTTTCTACTCCAAAGACTGTCAAGCTGGCTTCCTGGGTTCAGGATGGAATTCCTGGACAAGTCACTGAAGACTGATATCTCAGGTGGGTAGTGGGGCACTCACTGGTGATGTGGGAGATCGCTTACTTCAATGAACAAAGGAAAGCAAGGAAATGAACCCAGGCTTCCCAGATCTCATATCTTTATAAGACTGTACTCCTCAGTGCCTTGGAGCTCTTTTTCTCAAGTTTTACCTTGAGAAACTTCCAAAGGTCTTAATTACATGTCAGTGGAAAAGGAAAAAATTAAAAATCATCCCTATTCTTTTATAGAGTTACATAAAAGTTTCTTGCTCAAACTCTTATGAAAGTAATTTCTGTCACCTTTCTCTGCTGCTCAATTCATGAAGCTTGCAGTGAATTCTAGGATACTTCTATACAAAGTAGGATCTAGAACCATAGAATTTTATATCTCTGCAAAATAAGGAAAGAAATAAGTACACAGATACACACATAAATAAATAAAATCAATTTTATTCGCTTGGAAGTAGCCACCACTTCCATAAACCTCTAAATATAACTGAGCAAAACAGACCACTGTTTGGCATTCTTTGGTTGTTGTTTTTCCTTCTTTAGAGTAAGCCAGGACGCACTCTGCATGTCCACATGCAGCTTTAGAAAACACAGTGCAAGAGGAACAGTTACTCTCTCACAAATGCAGGTGCTATACCAGGAACAGATAATGCTCAGTAACATTCACCACCTTCTAAACAAGCCAAGCATCAGAAACAAGACAGTGAGATGGTGTAATGCTGACTGCCAGGCAGGTTGCTGCTGAATCCCTAGAGGATGTTTCTGCATCGTGTGTAATGGGGTGCTGCATGCTGTGTGCCTATTTGCATAGTAATTTTGTGTGGACCATCCCTGACCACCAGCCTTCTATCAGAGCTAGAGGAAGAAGAAACCAACCTTGCATACCAGAAAAGTAGCCATTGGAATGAGAAAGGAAAGGAGGGCATGAGTGAGAAAATTGAGAAGGGACCTTGAAGGGAGAACAGAGGATGATTTCAATTCCTTCAGTATAAAATTAAAAGTAATACAGAGACTGATTGAATTCCAGATCCTTGAAAATCAAATTCAGTTCCTAAAACACAAGCCCAGATGGTTGACTGATGTAAACTTCATTGCCTTGAAGGAAACAGTATCAATGTATACCAGCTGCGGTTTCGGCAAATCCTCCTTCTGAGGTTCAATCAACACTCACATGTTCTCAGGTCAGTGGACAGAAATTTATAAGATTCATTCCCAACATACTGTGATGACAAATAGACACAATTACCCTTTTCTCCTCATTGCTCACCACAATAAATTTTCACTTCATTTTTCATGCCAGAAAACTCTACACATTAACATCACCAAACCCATATTTTGGCAGACTGTGAGGGTTTCCACTGAATCTTGCCTGCCAGCTTCTTTCTGTGACTCACCACAAAAAGTGATGTACCAGGTAATGCAAAGGGAATTTCTGATAATTATCTGCATCAAAGAAATGCAGTTGATTTGGATTACAAATGAGAATATGATCTGCATCAACAGCCCTATAATTAGACATCTTCTCAATACACTAGTACTAGAGAGATCTCTCTTTTGTGTCTCAGCTGTAGGTCTAACCTTGGCTAGGAATAACAATTTCTAGCAGAAAGGGAGGATTTCAATCTCACACATTCATTTAGTCCTTGGACTGTACTCTGAGAATGCAAATTAGGCTACCATTTGAGTGAATGACATCTGTGCAACTTGTAGAAATGCACATGTAACTGAACAGATATCATCGACTTCTGTCAAGTCAGCAATGATTCATTTTGAACAACAAGTAGCACATGAATACTGAACTACGACACAGAAAGTGTCATGTCCTATAGCTTTGTTATCTAGGCCTTATGTGCTCAGAGAAGCCTAACAACTTGATCAAGGATGTGATGGATGGCAAAGTACTGTCAGACTAGACTCTCTCTGTTAGTTCCCACCAGCACATCCGATCATTCCCCAGAAAGGAAATCACTCCGTACAACATATTTCTCTGGATATCACAGGGCTTATTTCTCTACCTTCAGGTTTGAAGACAGAGTGAACACAGGGAGTGGAAAATGTGGGAAATAAGAACTATTATGTTTGGCATAACAGATGAAGGGAAATGAGGGAGTAGAGGTGCTTTGAGTTCCTAGAGGTGAGGGTTTTTTAACTTTCTCTTCTCCATCACCACTAGTAAAAATTTATTTCCTGAAGAGAAGCGAGGAACATGTAGGGAACATACCACACCAGTACAAGCTTTCTCCATGAACTGACAATACTTCCAGGTAAATGAATCATGACACTGATTTTAAATCAAGGCGTAGGTCACAATAACCAGAACACAGGGTTCACTGCATACTTTATGTCTGAAAAAATTCCAAACCTGAGCAAAATACTTTGATATTTCTGGTAGGAAGTAGAAACATTTGGTCAAATCAAGATTTTGCTGGAGACAGTTGCATATATATTATTCAGGAACTGAAGCTTTTTTCTTTTTTAAGAAAACATTCCAACTGTAGTGCTTTAACATAAGTATACCATAGACATTTTAAAAATCTAGTACAGACAGTGAGGTGAATTGAATACTGCATGAACAGCTGGGCCCAGGGGATGGTAATCAGTAGAGCAAAGCCTAGCTGGAGGCCAGTAAGTAGCAGTATACCCCAGGGTTCAATACTCTTTCTAATACTATTCAACATATCCATTAGTAATCTGGATGATGGGGCAGAGCGTACCCTCCGCAAGTTTGCAGATGACACAAAACCGGGAGGAGTGGCTGATAACACGAGAGGGTCATGCTGCCGCCCAGAAGGACCTGGACAGGCTGGAGAAATGGGCTGTCAGGAACCTCATGAAGTTCAGCAAGGGCAAGTGCAAAGTCCTGCACCTGGGCAGGAACAACCCCAGCCACCAGTAGATGCTGGGGGCCACCCAGCTGGAAAGCAGCTTGGCAGACCTAGGGGTCCTGGTAGATACCAAGCCGAACATGAGCCAGCAACGCGCCCTTGCGGCAAAGGCGGCTAACGGTGTCCCAGACGGCATCAGACAGAGCACTGACAGCAGGTCGTGGGAGGTGATCCTTTCCCTCTGCTCAGCACTGGTGAGGCTGCACTTGGAGGGCTGTGTCCAGTGCTGGGCTCCTCAGTACAAGAGAGACGCAGACCTCCTGGAAGGAGTTCAATGAAGGGCCACAAAGATGATTAAGGGACTGGAGCACCTCACGTATGAGGAAAGGCTGAGAGAGCTGGGACTGTTCAGCCTGGAGAAGAGAAGGCTCAGGGGAATCTCACAGATGTATATAAATACCTGAAGGGAGGATGCAAAGAAGACAGAGCCAAGCTCTGTTCAGTGGTGCCCAGTGACAGGACAAGAACCAATGGGCACAAACTAAAACACAGGAGGTTCTCTCTGAACATCAGGAAACACTTTTTTTACTACGAGGGTGATCGAGCACTGGCACAGGTCACCCAGAGAGATTCTAGAGCCTCCATTCTTGGACATATTCAAAAGCTGTCTGGACATGAGCTTAGGTGGCCTTGCTTGAGTCGGCGGTGGAACAGATGACCTCCAGAGGTCCCTTCCTACCTCAACCATTCTGTGATTCTGTGAATACACAAGCTTCTCCCTGGGAGCTGCAGAGATTCACAGGATTCTCCTGTCATCATTTGTCACCTGAAAACATATCACAGGGCTTTGGCATGGGAAGTTGTTCTTGCAATAGAATTCAATAACTGGTGCACTTCATTAGCAAATCTGCATTTTTCAAAAAAATCTTGATTCATTTTTATTTCCAGGGTGCATATATAGGGAGACTGGATGCATTATGAGAGAGCACAGAGAATGAATGTATATTCCTCTAAACCAGGTAGAATTGCTAAAACGGCTAAAGTACGTTGCTAAAATATGTAAAAGAATTTAAAAAAAATCACAAAATTATCATTTTCATTCAGACAAAGGGAAAAGGTATAATAGAAATCTGTTTCTCTGCTCTTGTTCAACATATACTTCAGAGCAAATGAATAGTTTCTAGGGACCTGTGTAGTTTGATGGGGTTTTTTGATTGTTTGGTTTTAATCTCAACAAAGGTAACAAGATCTACCAAAACCCCCCACCCTAACTCACGTGCACAAACAGGAATTTATAAGAACCTCCACCTCTCTGGCTTTTTAATGTTTTATTTCTTGTTGCATTTTCAGGGACTTATTAAAACCAAATAACAAGTGTTCAAAGAAAAGAGCAAAGGCAAATTCACATCGATTTGGATGCTTTTTGAAAGTGTGAATTCAAAGGCTACATACTTTGAGCTTTCAGTGCTCCACAATTAACATCATGTAAGCTGCCATTATCCAGGAATATGCTGGGAAACCCTCTGTTCTGCAGACATAAAATCTATTTGAACTGAATCAATTTCTGCCACAAAAATAACAAAAAACATCGCTAAAAACCCAACTTAGTTCTAATCAGAGAACAAATAGAACAGGCAAATCTATACATATTATTCCTAAAACTCAATTTTTTTACCTCGTTGTCTCAGATTTTATAAGATCATCTGATCTAATCCAAATCCTACTCCACCAAAACTCCTGCTCTTTTCCAATCCTTTATCCCCCTCTGTGCAAACAGACCGTTCTCCTGTGAACTGCAGAAAGAGGCTTTCCACCTACAAAGTTCAGTGTGGGTCTCATACAATAGCTAAGAAGCAAGGCTTGTGAAAAAGAAAATTGGATAAACCAAAGCAAACTCTACCAATTTGTTTCATACTTAGAGATTTGTTTTTCCAAATATGCTATATGTGTTTTTGAGAATATTCTCTTGGAGATCTCCAGTAGTCCTGTTGTACGACAACTAGACCTGGCTTTCTAGAAATGTTCTAAATCAAATAACTTGATTTATTTGATTTTTATCTTTCTAGATTTTGATGATGATATTATAATCTCTGGTAAGTGTGGAAACAGAATAATTGCATAGTGCATCAGACCACCCACCTCAGAGATAGTCCTGTTAGTGACAGTATTCTAACGGTTGTCAACCACAGACTTGAAGAAAACGCTTAAAAAGCAGAATGCATAAAACAAGTTTCTTTGTTTCTAGAATTCAGTAGTTTGGGGAATTACTTAGCCAGAGGTTTTATTGGTACATTGTCCTAATAATCACCAGTAGAGGAGATTTTGTCACTCATCTGTCTATTTATTTTACTACACACTGGCAAAAGGATACTTAGAAATCCTTTTAAAACTTTATTCAAGACACCATAATTAAAAACAACTTTTTTTCCTAAATTATTCCTAGCCAAACTTTACCTTAGAGCAGATGCTAGCCAGCCCATTTTAAAATCAATGCAATTCTAATATAAGAGGGGCAATCTGAACTTCCACTGGAAAACGATGTTATGCACAACTATCACAACTATTTTGTGATTGTCCTCCTTGCACAACCTCTGGAAGCACATTTTGCACCACTAAGTAGCGTTTAAACTGAGCATATTATTAAGTAAGCTTACATGGGTCTTTGCAATCATATTTTAAAGCATGATCGCTGCACAGATAAGCTTACAACCTAAATAAAGGCATACAACAATCAAAATAACACAACAATCTTCAATATTACTTATTTAATCGTCGCTCAAGTAGAAGAAAATAGGGACTCTCAATATTTTTTCATATTACCTTTAGTTCATTGGGTGTGCTGTTGAGTCCCCTGTTCTGGCTACTTCAGGAAAAATTCAAGCCTTTCATGCCAAAAGCATAGTTATATTTCTCAAAGCTTCAAAGGCCCCCAGCGGCAGAAGTGAAGTGCTGCTAGGGACTGGGGGATGCTACCAGTTTAACCCTATAATACTTACATTACCGAAGGCTTTGGACAAAAGGGATAAAGGACACCAAGGAAAACACCATCATTAATGGGTCTGGGACTCCTTTATGCACAGCCACACGTACAGACTGCAGGGTATGGAATGTGGTGCAGCTCCAGGGTGAGTCCCCAGGTGTTATTTGGCTTGGGAGAAAAATCCCTACCCTACTATTTGCCTGTAGTTAGGTCTTGGGCAGAACTTGTCAAAGAACATACCATGTATCTGAGCTGTGTGTTGGGCCCAAATTCTGGTTTCGTCCACACCTTTAGTTACAGAATAATGAAAGGAAACAAAGACATGTAACAGAAGGTGTCCATAATATCAAGGTTGCTTTGGAAGCACATGCTTTAGTAATCTAGCACAAGCACTTCAACATAAAAACCTTACTGATTTTCACCTAGGAATGTATAACCTATGTTGCAATAGTTTTGATAATGAAAAACATAGGAAAAGATATTCAAGAATAAGTCATGTGGGATCTCTAATTGCCCCAATAAACCTTTCTGATGACTTGCACGAGAATCTGCAAGCAGACATGTCAGATACGTCACCAGTCTCTAACCTTTGCTGAACAGTTGACAGTTGTGGTCCTTACTGCTTTAATTGAATGGTTGGGTTTGGAGGTTGATTTGGGTTTGGTTTTTTTTTCTGAAACACATTAAGGATTTTTCTTTACCTTCTCAAGGTCTAAACACACTCTATATGGTAAGAATTAAACTGACTAATTTTTGTTTGCAGGCTGACAAGATTCACATTCTGATTGGCTTTCTGGCAATAATAATAGTTCTGTCAAAGCTTCTGAGGCTAATTCTGGGTTTGCTCATTTATATTATTTTATTTGTGTATGACATGCTATTAGTCATCATTATCTTGCATATTAATAAACACACAAGTCTAGAGTTTACATTTATGTATTCGTTGAATGATTTCATTTCATATTAGCAGCAGGGAGACTCCTCTTGTGGACAGACAAGAAGAGATACACTTAAACCACTTCCACATTTTAGGATGTTTTAAAATTTACTTTTGAGATGCAAAATTACTCTTTCAAAAGCAACATTACTGCCAAATTGCAGAAACATGCCTTCCAAATGGCCCCGAAGCTCTAAGACCACATTAACTACAGACTAAACTTCAGAGAGTTGACCTCCATTTACGTTCAGATTTCCTAGTTTGTACTCAAGCAAGAAAAAGGAAATGTGGGCTTGATTCTACTGTCACTAACATCAGGTTCAGTTCAGGAGCAAAGCTGATTTTAGAGATGGCATGAAAAGACACAGAGTGTGGATTATTTGGCCTTGAAAATTTATACTGAGGGATCCATCCTTGATTCATACCAGTAAGGCTTGAGAACTCCATCACAGACTCATAGTAACTTTGTATTTATTTGAAGGATCTTTCCTTTATTTATTAAAGGATCTCCATAAATCATTTCTATTCTAGAAGCTACTTGGCACTGTTTGTTGTGATATCTGTTAGAGCTGGTCAGCTCTAATTTGTTTTGTAAATAACATTGTAGTGCTTCAGTTCCCAGAGTGCATGACTGTAGCACTGAAAATAAGTTTGGGAACCACTAAGCTATGTCCATAAATTGAGAGTTCTCTGAGCTAGATTCCCACTAATGTGTGGGAATATGCTGGTTGTGGTGGCCTTTAAAAAGATTATAGATAGAGAAATGTGGGTGGAATGCAAGTAATTTGATGTTCCAACTGTATGAGCATCATCTAAAATTCACATAATTCTTTTGCTCATGCCCATTTTCACTTGACCAATTCATGTAAAGATGGAAAAAAAAATATTACAATGGAATTCACAGAGTTCTAGCTTCTCCCAACTTTGAGACTGAGAGCAACTTCTGGGAGTGCCACATGTCCTTCTGAGATTATTTGAAATGCCTCTGACAAGACTGTAAATAGCATAGGTTACTGGTTTCTGAGTAGCTAATTGTAAAAGCTTTTATTTTGAAGATGAAGTTGGAAAATTTCCCAGGTGGCATGTTCTAGCCTTTGCACCAACCTCAACAGCTTTTGGGGAAAAATAGATAGCACTTTAAGAGAGAAAATAGTTGCTTTGTTTCTGAAAAAGGCTTTTAAGACTTCCTGTTACACAAAAAAAGAAAATCTTCCTTAAAATGGTCCCACAATAACATAACTTCTTACTCCTATCTTATCTCTTTACGTCTTACTGAATAAAAGTATATATGGAACATGCAACTAATGTCCAATTTTAGGACTCTAACGGGACTACTGTGCACATGATCCAAGCTCATAACAGGTCAAAGGACACTTGTGATTCAACATAAGTAGACACATTTTGCCAGCTGGACATACATCATCCCACGTTGTGTAACAGGACATTTGTCAACGTTTGCAGCTAAGACAAGGTCTTTCAAGTGCGCGGACTTACAGTTCCACCTCCAGTGTCACTCTGATGACCTCAATAAGCCAACCCAGCATAAACTGATATAATACGATGCATAATCACAATGTGAGCAAGAGAGAATTAAGTGCAAGGAGTTCTAGATATCAATAAGTAAATTGTAGAGTCAGTGCTAACAACATCCTGCCAATCTTCATTAGTATAAGAGAGCACAAACTTGGCTGTGTTCAAGATACAAGGCACAACAAAATTAATTTCTCTAGAACTATACTGGGAGGGAATTTTAGCAACACATTCGTCTGCTATTCAATGGTTTTTACCATTGAAAAGTTACTTTAAAGATAGATCTACTTTTCAGGTCCTGATGTGTGAGATTGATGGTTTTCCCTATTCATTTACTCCTTCTAAATGGGTCAATGTATTACTTTGGTACTCTGTGGTTTTTTTCTGAGTCAACAGACTTTTCCAGCCCAAAGAACGTGTGAGGTAACCATGAAAAGAGATAAGTACAATCTACTGCAGCTCTATAGCAAAACAGTATTCCAGACATCCTAAATGTAACCTGGGAGTACTAGAGCTCTGTAGAGGCTCCAGACCTCCACGGTTTTGTGCACATACAAACTGTAGTAGATAGGCTTTGCTCAAAACAACTGTTTTTCCAGTAAAACACTCTGGTCAAGTCTTCTCAGGTCACCCGTTGAACTAATCGGCAGTTCCTACAGGCCTACCTAGCTTCCAAAGAAAAACAATTCTTTAGGACTGAGATCATGACCCTCAGTGGTGGCCTCTTTCAGCCAATGAAAACAACATGCAGCTGCAAGTTTAATACCAGTTATAGTGACTGGATTGCAGACCTATTGCCCCAAGTTCTTCAGGAGAAAGTGAAATGGGCAGGCTAGCATTTCCCTGTTGCCTCTCACAGCATTCTCTTCCCCTGTGTGGTACTGCCTATCTCACTTTCAGCAAAAGTTCAGCATTCATGCCTATCCGCACAGAAGAATGAGTTAAAGGATATCAGCTGACAGAAAGCCCTGGAACGATAGACTGACATGCTTTTCTAAAAAGTCTTCACTGTGCTGCTGCTAATGTTGCAAATAAAAAATAAGTATTAAAATTGCATATAGCATCTGAAAAGCACACGTGAAAAGCACTGCACTTTCTATTTCCTCCCCAGGGACCATACCTCTTACCCTAAGGACTTTAGAACTGCACAGCAGTATTTCTGACTCTAAAACTCCTGAGCTCCTGGAGACAGCCTGCAGCCCAGTGAAGCTGGATCAAATATGTTCTAAAGTAACATTAGCAAACTTTTAAAGTGAGCTCTTTAAACTCAAGAGTCTAAGAGAAAAAAAAATTTAGCTTGCCAGGTGTTTGATTCTAAGCTCTCAAAGTTTTACTATTTGACAGCACTTTCTCACTATTTAAAAAAAGGTTTTATAGTGGAAAAAAAAATCCCACACACTTTATTGTATTTTCACATGCAGTTTACTCATAATTGGTAGTAAAGAACGAGCAAAGGAGAGATATTCCTGCTGCAGGGCCTACACTTTCACCACAAGTATGCAAGTAAAAGTTAACCTTTTTCACTGAATGGCAGCAGACATCACAAGGAATTAATCTAATCTCTCCCTGTATCCTCCTCCAGAATAAGCTCCTTGAGTTTGTTATTTTGTACAGAAACACAAACAAAAATCTTATACAACGAGGAAAGTATTCAAAACTCATAAANCACGAACATAGGAACACACACCCTACAAAAAGTCTACAGGACAATCCATTGGGTAACGGGCATATCTGACATCTTGTATACATTTGTAAAGTATGCTATCAAACTAATTTTCATTTCCATGTTAAGGATGGACATAGCAATTGCCCCCTCTCCAGGCAGTCTGCAGGCCAAGTGCCACCCTGAGTTATACTAATCCAAACCCACAGGACGTCTAGCAATTATTGGCATCAGCATTTGGCCTCTCATAGTAAAATGATGATAGATCTATAAAGGGTGAGGTTTGCTCTACGACACTTAATTTGTAATAGTCTTCATAGTGCAATTCTACTTCTTTGAAAGTGACTGTGTAAATCTCAACTGGTCTATTCCAGATCAATATGCCTGGTGTACAAACGAAGACTCTTCCAGTCACCCAGTAACTATGCCACCAACATGACCAGAGATCTGTAAGTTAAGCAGTTACTTTGTTTCATATATGTCCTGCTTTCACATAATTTCTGGTAATAAAAGGTCCTGCAATATCAAATTAGGGCCTCAAAACACAGCTATTTCAGCAGCTGTTCTTTATTACCACTCATGTTGTTGCTGGCTGCCGAGAATGGTGGGAAATTTCTGTCTTACTGTAGACAGGGTAAAGCAATGCTGTGCAACATCTTTAAATAATGCTATGATATGCATAACACCCCCCATTTTGACAAATAGATAGTGCCTAGCAGTTACTAATTGGAGTTTAGTTAAATATCATGTTCTTGGTATATAACAGTAGTACATAGACTCCCATAGTATAGTAGCAGAGGCAAAAAGTACTAAAACCATAGTTTTGCCACTTAACACAGCAGAACTGAAGAGATTAAGCATGTGGAACAGCATAACTCTGTAGGAAGATGCCATCTTTTAAAAAAAAAATCTGTCACTAAAGGAAAAACCAGCATATTTTGAAACTTAATTCAGGCAAGAGATTGGAGAACAGTCAGCAGTCATAACAGCTCAAAGTATAAGTTAGTCTCCCCAAAGGCAAATTTTAGAAATGTTCCAGATACATACAGTGTATCTTTATTGTTATTTTGTGAAAGTCATCCATGGGAGATATTTTCTCAGACAAAAAAAAAAAAAAAAAAAAAAGTGTTTTTTTGGCCATCTCAATGAGATCAGAACATAATATAAAGTGGCATTTAGAGATTGTCACATACACTGTAGCTCCTTAACAAGGTAGTTAAAAAAATAACCAAGAAAAAAAAAGAAATGGCAGCAGAAACACAAACAAAAGCAAACCTCTAATACAGGGGGACAAACTTACTTGTGGAGAGTTTATGGGGTTTGGACTAAATGATACGGGTCTGAGTTTAATTCATTATACTTGCGTTTATCTCTGCTCAGTTGTGGGCTTTGATGCAGTCTTAATCCCCAAAGTGAGTATGCTTATCCAAACTGCCCCTCAAAACTTCCAGAAGGTTCATTTCTGATTTATAGGGACAGAATTTTGAGAAGAAAAACATCTAGGAACTCCATAGTCAAAATAGCATCCTCATGTTTATGATATGCCTAATGCAGAGTAAATAATATTTTCACATGAATCAAAAATATCGAGAGAAAAGAAGCTTCAATATGTAGTTTAAAAACAGGCAAAAGAAAAGCCTTTTGAGGGTTTTTTGGGTTTTTTGTTTGTTTGTTTGTTTTGGGTTTTTTTAAGCTGAAGGCAACTGATTTTACATGAGAAAAGTCAATGGATAATAGTCATCTGGTTATTTAGGATGGGGCAAAGCACGCTTCATTTCAGCAATATTGTTTTTGTAACTAAATAGAAAAAAAGGGAAGATTTAAGCAGGAAAGCTCAAAGGTTTGTCTAAAAAGAAAAAAAAGCCTCATTTTTTCTAAATGATATCATTTAAAGGTCCATAGAATATGAATGAAGTCTTGGCTGTCTGGTGCAAGCTGCTTCTAGGCTCTGTAATCCAGGAAGTGGCTTTCCTGTACTAACCCTGCAGTGAAAGTTTGAAAACAACTTTTATTAGATGCAGCTCAACTAGCCTCTAAGTTTTCTTTATGTACAGGATAATTAGAGATCAGTCAGTTACAGGTGTCTAGACCTGCTTTATGCCAGAAGAGATCTAAGATCAGCAATGCTGTATAAAGATGCACACAATTTGAATATTTGACCCAGCCCTACCCCAGTATGCAAAGTGAGTGCTGATGTACTACTATTTCATTTAGAAAAAAAGTTGTGAATCCAAACAGGAGGCCACTATTATAGGGTGTTTTCTCAACCTGAATCACTAAATCAAAGATTGCATTAGGAAGGAGATGCATGATCCAGACGTGGATATGGAGTCATCTATAAGCGACCAGTTCAAAACTGTTACTTTTGAGCTGTGAGAAAGCTAGTGCTATCTGGTTTCTTTTTGGTGGCCCACATGAAATGAGTTCAGAGCCTCAGCCAGGAGAAATGCTGCCCATGTCAGTAGATAATGTCAGCAAAGATCCGAGTACTGGATGAAAACACAGACTGAACCGAGGTGACCAGTTCAACAGGATGCCTGTATATTGACGGAGGAATTAAAACAAAATCTGAGCTTCTGTGTATTCTGATCTGTAGATTATTAAAATAACCTAATTCTCCAGAATTATCACTCTCTCACCTTGTGGTGGGTTGACCCTGGCTGGATGCCAGGTGCCCACCAAAGCCACTCTATCACTCCCCCTCCTCAGCTGGACAGGGGAGAGAAAATATAACGAAAGGCTCACGGGTCAAGATAAGAACAGGGAGAGATCACTCACCAATTACTGTCACAGGAAAAACAGACTCAACGTGGGGAAATTAGCTTAATTTATTACCAATCCAATCAGAGTAGGGTAATGAGAAATAAAAACTAAATCTTAAAACACCTTCCCCACACCCCTCCCTTCTTCCTGGGCTCAGCTTCCCTCCCAAGTTCCCTCCCTCCTCCCCCCCGAGCAGCACAGGGGGATGGGGAATGGGGACTGTGGTCAGTTCATCACACGTTGTCTCTGCCGCTCCTTCCTCCTCAGGGGGAGGACTCCTCACACTCTTCCCCTGCTCCAGCGTGGGGTTCCTCTCACAGGAGACAGTCCTCCACAAGTTTCTCCAATGTGGGTCCTTCCCACGGGCTGCAGTTCTTCACAAACTGCTCCAGCGTGGGTCCCCCACAGGCTCACAAGTCCTGCCAGCAAACCTGCTCTAGCGTGGGCTTCTCTCTCCACAGGTCCACAAGGTCCTGCCAGGAGCCTGCTCCAGCGCAGGCTTCCCCCAGGGTCACAGCCTCCTTTGGGCATCCACCTGCTCTGGCATGGGGTCCTCCATGAGCCGCAGGTGGATAACTGCTCCACCATGGACCTCCATGGGTTGCAGGGGGACAGCCTGCCTCACCATGGTCTTCACCATGGGCTGCAGGTGAATCTCCACTCCAGCACCAGGAGCACCTCCTCCCTTCCCCTCCTTCTTCACTGACCTTGGTGTCTGTGGAGTTATTTCTCTCATGTTCTCACTCCTGTTTCCAGCTGCAATTGCGCAGTTTGGTTTTTTTTTTTCCCCCTACTTAAATCTGTTTTCCCAGAGGTGCTACCACCATCGCTGATGGGCTCGGCCTTGGCCAGCGGTGGGTCCATCTTGGAGCCGGCTGGCATTGGCTCTATCAGACATAGGGGAAGCTTCTAGCAGCTTCTCGCAGAAGCCACCCCTGTAGCCCCCCCTGCTACCAAAACCTTGCCATGCAAACCCAATACACCTTTTACCAACATCACAAATATATACTTGATAATAAAATGTACTAATTAAACAATACTTTTCAACTGCCACTAACAAATCAGTTTATGAAGAAGTAGTAGCAGATCAACTTATATAGAGAGAAACCAAGGCTAATGCCATGGCCAAAAAGAGGCCTTTTTGTGCTCTGTGTCCATTAGACAATGCATTAAGTAGTACACAGAGAGTGAGCAGGTGTCTGTAATTGCAGAAATATGTATAAAAATGCCATGGATTCTGTTTCCATAGTACTGTCTCCCATAACGGTTTAGAAAATGGAAGGAAAAGAGATCACTGTTCCATTTTCTTTTTCTTCACAGATGTTATCAGGCAAGGTAGGTGTGAGTTGGATATATTACAAGGCAAAAAAAAAAAAAAAAAATCTTTAAAAAAGTCAGAGGCAGAGAAAATTAGGAACTGTTCTTTGCCTCTCCTCTGTTACCACAGGGTGTCTTTACAGTTTTAAAAGATAGACAACAAAGAAGTTATTGGAAGAAGCTGTGATTCTGGAAACAGCAGCAGAGGCAGGAGCTGGTTAAAAATTTTAACATCAGTTTATAGCTTCATACTTATTTTTGCCTTTTATTGGTATCAAGAGATTTACCTTGTATTCACGTTGCCTCTGTATTTATCCCCTTTCTTTCCTATTTTATATTTCAGACTCTTCATTGGCTGGGACATGTTTGCAGATGATATTTTTTTTGCAGTGGATGTGGTTTTATTTGTTCGAATGGTCTGGCAAAATTCAAAGAGGCTTATGGCACAAAATAAGTAAAGTTAGTTAACTATTATCTGTAATACATAACCCTTCTACATTGAAAGGTCTTACTTTAGCAGTCCATCAGTATGACCAGTTCTACATTTTAGCTTCAATAAAAAGCTCTGTAAAGGATTACTAAGTGAAGCCAATTCTGTAAGGTCGTAAATGGGACTTAAGTGTTGATCCAACACATGAATTAATCACTGGTCTGATACAAACTTGCTCTGCTGGTTCTAACACATTTTCAGGGTTTTGAATCTTTGTATTGCAGCACCTAGCCAGCATTTTGGTTAATTTGAAAGAAATGCAATCCTTCTGACTTATCAGGCTGAACTCAGATTTGTACTTGTGACTAATTCAGCAGTGCGTAGGTCTAGCATCAAAGGACATGGAACCAGACTCTCAAGCTCCAAAATGAAAAGGCAAGAGACTGGAGACACCCATAAAATCCTGGGCTGGCCCTCTGAATTAGAGACCTTTCTAAAGAGGCTTCAAAGTACATGGTAAGATCCATAAAGGAAAGCCATAAGTTTCAAGGAAGTTCACCAAGTAAAATGTGTTTCACTTTGATACAGGGTCTTCTACAAGATAGAGAGACTGAAATCTCTTTGACAACAATTTACAGTATCTATCAAGAATAGTAATTATACAAAGAATTTGCCAGAATTGCCTCTCATGTACATGCACAATTCTGCTCTAACAGCACAAAAATCGTACCCCTTAAGCTGGTCTTGCAGATGTAGATGTACATAATGTGCTTGAATCTAGCATACGTGTGTTCAGATACTAACCTCCATAACACACAAGCTCATTTCCCTGCATTTTCCAAATGACTAATACACTAAAGAAGTCTAGACTGAAGCACATTAAAAACAAAAAACAGGCCCATCATGAATAATAAAATAGCTACACATACTGTAGGTATGCAGGCCTTCTTACAGCCCCTCTTCTAAATCCAGACCTCCCTACATAGTTCCAGACCTATTTGATTTATCACCTTCTGCATCCTGTTGCACTGTATGTCATGTGTATGTATAAAACACACACAAACATAAAAATTTATATAAATCTTTTTTATAGAGAGAAATCTCCCCAAAGGCAGCATCCTGTAGACTCTAAATCAATTTATTTTAATCTAATCTTCATCTGTAATGGTTTTCTTGGCTGCAGCCATCAAGGAAACATCTTGGCAGGTGGGAAAGAATGAAAACATATAACATTTGTTTCTAATGATTCCTATGCACCATATAGTTTTGACTTTCTGTCCTGGTTTCAGCTGGGATAGAGTTAATTTCCTTCCTAGTAGCTGGTATAGTGCTGTGTTTTGGATTTAGTATGAGAATAATGTTGATAACATACTGATGTTTCAGTTGCTGCTAAGTAGTGCTTACACTAGTCAAGGGCTTTTCACCTTTTCATGCTCTACCGACTGAGAAGGCTAGAGATGCACAAGAATCTGGGAGGGGGCACAGCCAGGACAGCTAACCCAAACTGGCCAAAGGGATATTCCATACCATATGACATCATCCTTAGTATATAAACTAGGGGAAAGCTGGCTGGTGGGCTGTTGCTTGGGGACTGGCTGGGCCTCAGTTGGCAGGTGGTGAGCAATTGCATTGTGCATCACTTGCTTTGTACATTCTTTTATTATTATTATTACTATTTTATTTTATTTCAATTATTAAACTGTTCTTATCTTAACCCACAAGTTTTCTCACTTTTACTCTTCCAATTCTCTCCCCTATTCCACTGAGCGGGGAGTGAGTGAGCAGCTGTGTGGTACTTAGTTGCCGGCTGGGGTTAAACCATGACACTTTCCAATACAGAAATGCCTGCAAAACCCGTGAAATGTGACTGGGCTTGGAACTGACCTCTGATGTAAACTTAGATCTGCACAGCTGAGAACTCTCTAAAATATGCACATAAAGACATCAGAAACGCCTTAAAACATCTTTAAAAATCATTGAAGCAAAGTCACGAAGTGAACTTCTCTACCTAAAGACAAAGCTGAAGTGGAATTTTTCCATATAACCATTTCCTACCAGAAGGGAAGCCTTTTCCATATTCTAAGACTTTTCCTTTTATCCTCTGAACACAACTTTCAAGCCATCCAAAGTGGTTTTCTTAGATGGCAGACTCCTAGGAATCTCCCCATATTGTCAGATTTCCACTCCCTGTTGCCAAACTCAGTGCCTTACTAATTGCCTGGGGGTACAGTGCCTTGCTTATAGAAACAAATTATTTTCTTGATGGAATAGCAGGAATTGCACCTGCAGAGACT
This sequence comes from Fregata magnificens, assembly GCA_013389945.1. NCBI lineage: Eukaryota > Metazoa > Chordata > Aves > Suliformes > Fregatidae > Fregata > Fregata magnificens. The sequence continues at coordinate 35,871 of WAAD01038015.1, read as the reverse complement.
CAGCTTGGGAAGCCTGGCAAGCAAGCAAGTGGGCAGCTGGGGAACCAAGCTGCCCAGCAACCGACAGGACAGGCCTCTGGAAAGCTAGGAAGCCTGTCAGGTTGCACATCAGCTAGTAGGCAGCTAGCTGGCAAGGTGGCTGGCTGAAAACCAAGAAACCAGGAGAGGTTAGTCTGTGTATCTCCTAACTCAGCTTTTGTCAGTAACCCTGATGAATCAACACACTCTGATAGAAAATTTCAGTTCTATGGCATCAGCATTGAATAATGAACAAAATATATTAGAAAAAAAATGCTACCCACAACTTTCCTAGATCCCTGAACCCTCAGGAAGAAAATCAGCTCAAGGTTAAGACAATGTTTCTTGCAGATGTTGCACTGTGGAAAATAACTGAAAGCAGAGCAAGAACAAATCCCCAGCAATACTCTGGTCACGTGTAATATGTCTGCACCACACTGGTCAAGATTGCTTTGGGGCTTGTTCTTTGAAAGGCCACGGCTGTAATTCACATTCGTTCACACACCTCATAAAAACGCAGAGCTGAGTTACTTACAGTGTTAACCACTTATTCTTTTGACCACTAAACCAATAAGAAGTCAGTTTGATTTTAATTTATTAACTGAAAGGAGCTTAGTGGTCACAGATTAGTCCTCTCTGGGAGTCACTGCAGAACCCAAGCAACACTTGGTCTGGCACAGAATAGCTCTGCTACCAAACTATGCTAATGGGCAGATGAGCTAGAATAGATACCAAACTCTACTTGTTGCTGGAAGTGGTACTTTTCAGAGCCACAGGCAGCTTTTTATCAGAGGGTCAGATCATGCCAAACAGGAATGTGTATATGACCACATGAGAAAAAGGTTTCATCTCATCTATTACTTCAATAGGTTTGCACCTGGCCCAGCTTGCTTTTTTTGCCAAGTTGATCTGACTGCTGTAGCTGGCAGTAGAAGAGAAACTGCTTATGTTTTCACTCAGCTTTCTGGTTGGCTGCTTCTCTCAATTTAAACTGGCATAACATATTCTGACTTGAAGAAGCAGCTACTGAACATGGAATTATCTATCATATTTCTTACATGAACATTGTTAGGTCAAACCTCTCTCAAAATTAAACCTTGAACAAACAAAAAATGCATGGAAAAAATAGACGTGACAAAGATTAAATACATATATTATGGTTCAGTTTTAATTTTTGAAAGTGCTTTTAATAAACATAGAAATTAGAAGATATCTATGTAGTGTCTCCTAAAACCTCTCTCTCTCTCTCAAAAAAAAGCGCTCTAATCTCACACTCTACTCTAAACATTTCACTCAGTCACTGCAAACACATTTGAATTTAACTGGTAAAAACAATGATTGCCAAATTATCAAAACAAAGAACAAATTAGGAAACCACATAAATAGATACAATTAAAAACAACTAAACAGAGCAGCTTTTCCAGCCTCCCTCCCTCCCTTCCCCCTGCTCTGAATTGGGTCAACAAGGAATACATGCAAAGAGAATGTGCTGCATTCACATCAAGAAATCAAACTTATCATCAACCATTTTCATCACAGTCACATCATGAAGTATTGGTCCAACCACTCCCCAGCCCTCCAAAATTACAGTCTCCTGTCTCCTGAAATAATATACCTTTTCTCCTAGTACATTAAATAAGAAAACAAAATTGGAAGAGAACTGACCTCCAGTTCATCAGAATTAAAAAATCACTCCCAGACAGACATGGATTTTGGTTGCATTGATGGCTATATTCACTGCAATCAGGCTAAAAAAAGATAAAGGAGTGTATGACAGCATCACCAACTTTCCAGAAGAGTTCTGCTAGAGAAGAGGAGCATACAAGCTGTTCTACAGAACACATACCGACTTGAAACACAAACTCTTTTCTTCTACATGTTGTACTTGAGCAACGGTGTTATAAGAATCCAAAAGCATAAAAATAATGGAAAAAAAATAACTGTTATTCAGCAGCTATTGGTTATGGTTCAGAGTTCTGAATGAAGGAACAGAAGCAAGGTAATTTTAAGGAGAGTGTTTTTAAGTAGAAATAAAATAATTGAAGCAAGAATGAAAAGAAAAGCATCTGGGATGATCCTAGGATTTATAAGCCTTCCAGAACACTGTCATTTTCACCCTTTGCCATCTCTGTTGAATACCTTGCTCTAGTATAGCTTCTGATTAGAAAGCCAGAATGGGAAAATGCAGGATATTTCCACTTCCCAAACCCACCAGTCACTGTTGATAGGGTTCCGTTCAACACAAAACTTTTCTGGTTCACTTTGTCTTCTATGAGATATGTAGGCTCTTTGAAATAATCAGAAGAAAAAAAATATAGTGAAGATTTACTATTAAGGAAGCAATAAAAATGTGAATATTTGAAAGCCAAGATTTTATATCAAAGATCTTTTTAAATCCCTAAAAACTTTTTCTTCCTGAAAATGTATTCACATTTTAACACTGTAGACAAGATACCTTCATGAGAACCAGTTTCCATTTCCGACCCTGATACAGCTCTCTTAGGAACTTATGGGCAAGGAATGCCACCTTTCCATACCTCAATCTACTTTTACATTGAACAGAAAAATGATTGTAACCTGCTTTGATAAGGTGATACCATTTCATTATTATTTTAAAAACTCAACCTGCCAAGCAACCAGTTTCTCGTCCTCTCTGGACTATTTTCACTGCCTCAGGCAATGGACATCATTCAGTCTAGTTTTCTGTGTGATTTTTAAATATCAGAACCTGAAATTCCACAGTGTTGCAGAGCAGAACACTTTAGATCCCCAGTGGTGAACAAAACATTCACCCATAACATGAAAAAAAAAAAAAAGCCACTAGTCTTTAATGGCATAATATTGGGTTTGGACTCCTTCACATATTCTTTTCTTTCTGTTCCCCCTCCCATAACAATCTGCTCATTTGAGATTTATAGTAGGCTAAACCACCTACATTTCAATAAAGGAAGGGAAATGGGAAATAATCCCAAATTTACTAATATTGCCTAACTGCTATCTATTTTTTAAATACATTTCCGCTTCTATCTCATAACAACTAAAAAATGTATGAAGTATTAANTCCAAAACAGTAAGAGATCTTAAAACACTATGAATGTACAAGGCCCCCCCCCGATCACTATTAGCTCTTAGGTAATGTGAAGAATTTAAAAGGATCTTCAGGATCCTAAATCTAAGGAGGTTCTAAGACTTATTAAATATTTTAGTGCCCCAGTGACCTCCAAACTATCTATAGTACACACGTTTCGGATCATAAGCCAGGTGAACAACAAGATCTCTTTCAATTGCATTGCCAAGTCTTTCACCGCAAAGCATCAAATGTAGTCTTTGTACAGCAAAGAAGTGCAGTTCGTCTGCTGATGATCACTCCCGAATGGCCTAGATATTTGAAAATGATAGGTACCCAACATTTCA
>WAAD01038015.1:1761-31448 GCA_013389945.1 Fregata magnificens | reverse complement strand
CCTCAATCTACTTTTACATTGAACAGAAAAATGATTGTAACCTGCTTTGATAAGGTGATACCATTTCATTATTATTTTAAAAACTCAACCTGCCAAGCAACCAGTTTCTCGTCCTCTCTGGACTATTTTCACTGCCTCAGGCAATGGACATCATTCAGTCTAGTTTTCTGTGTGATTTTTAAATATCAGAACCTGAAATTCCACAGTGTTGCAGAGCAGAACACTTTAGATCCCCAGTGGTGAACAAAACATTCACCCATAACATGAAAAAAAAAAAAAAGCCACTAGTCTTTAATGGCATAATATTGGGTTTGGACTCCTTCACATATTCTTTTCTTTCTGTTCCCCCTCCCATAACAATCTGCTCATTTGAGATTTATAGTAGGCTAAACCACCTACATTTCAATAAAGGAAGGGAAATGGGAAATAATCCCAAATTTACTAATATTGCCTAACTGCTATCTATTTTTTAAATACATTTCCGCTTCTATCTCATAACAACTAAAAAATGTATGAAGTATTAAAAAAGCTGTAGTTGTAGACATACTACTGACTTGACCTCAGCAATTTAATTTTAAAGCCATTGCTTGTAAGTTTATCATGCTTAACTGTCTTCATTCTTACGCACTACCATTATATACTGAGTACAGTAAGAGCTACCATAACTCCAAAACAGTAAGAGATCTTAAAACACTATGAATGTACAAGGCCCCCCCCCGATCACTATTAGCTCTTAGGTAATGTGAAGAATTTAAAAGGATCTTCAGGATCCTAAATCTAAGGAGGTTCTAAGACTTATTAAATATTTTAGTGCCCCAGTGACCTCCAAACTATCNTTCATTGTTACAGTGCCCCAGTGACCTCCAAACTATCTATAGTACACACGTTTCGGATCATAAGCCAGGTGAACAACAAGATCTCTTTCAATTGCATTGCCAAGTCTTTCACCGCAAAGCATCAAATGTAGTCTTTGTACAGCAAAGAAGTGCAGTTCGTCTGCTGATGATCACTCCCGAATGGCCTAGATATTTGAAAATGATAGGTACCCAACATTTCAGGTTCCTTTGAAAGCCTCTACTTACATTTGTCAAGTAACATGAAGTAAAAAATGTCTCAAAGTCTGCTTTGCCTTACAAATATTTAGTGCGATATAGCAGGCTGTTTGTCTGCACTCTCACTGAAGGCTGGAACAGACTCACTAAGTCTCCCTGGCTATTAAATACAAAAGCTGGATAATTTCAATCATATCCAGATTAGACTAGGAGCCCCTGAATAACTGAATCCTTAGCACTGTAACAATGAAGCAATAAGCAATTTCTATTCTTTTAATTCCTCTAAGCTACTTTCTCTCTTCTAATATATTTATAATAAAAACAAGAACAAGTTTTTAGCATTTAAACTTTCCCTGATATGTCAGTGTCGCTAAGAGTGTGTCAGAACCAACACCCATTTGGAGCTGAGCTAACATCATCTTCAAGTAAGAAAGCCGTAGATGGGGTTAGAGGTAGCCCGTTTATTTTGCTAGTAATTCATTTCATAGTAAACTAGCTCTATCCACTAGTCCATGAACATCACATACAGTTACACTCCCATTTCATGCTGCAGTACATCAATCTGACACCGTCTCTCCAGGGGAACGGTCTATATGCAGTCCAAATGGCTTTTCAGATAAAAAATAAGGGCAACAGGCTTTTATCTTGGGATACTTGGGTTCAAACCCTTGATTAGGTCACAAGTTAAAATTAGTTTGGTACTCTCGTCCTTCCTCACATTTGTGCACCTCACACAACTGCTACTCATTCAGGCACCGTCTGATGTGACTACCAGTCCCTGCTCAAAGGGAGGCTGCACAAGGCTACAAAGGAGGACAATACTGTCAGTCAGGGATTCAGGTATGTTGACATGAAAATGGAAGAAAAAAGGGAATGTGAAAGAGGAGAAGAAAAAATAGGGAAGAACTCAAAGTTCTCATTGTTTTTTGGCAATATTAAAAGCCAGTTTCTTTCTATTATCCCAACCCTTTTTTTAAAAGTGCCAACAAGCATGTTGAGGTTGAGCTGCAGTTCTGACATTTAAGAGTGAAGGGCCTTCTTATGTGCCTTGACTACCTACAGACCATATATAACATCTGCAGCTTGTAACTGGCTACTCACAGGACAAAGTGAATAGGTAAAATCATACTTTAAACATTTTTGTGATCGTGATTAAAGAACCATCTTTTTTCAGACCTATATACTGAACCTCTTGACATTCAGAACTACCTGACAAAGAATTGCCACCTATGAGGAGCAAAAAAAAAATGATGAGTTGGTAGCAAGATTACAGTCGTGCAACGGAAACATGGGCTTGAACTATTTACCTCAGGCTCTCCGTGGTTTCCAGCTTTGAAGATATTCAGTCAGCTAGAAGGACGGACAGTCTAGAATCTTGTTATTCCTGCTCAGAGCTGTCAATCCACACTAACAGTGAAAGACTTCACATACTTTGTAGAACATAGCAGTAAATCAGTGCCATCTGCATAGAACACAGCAGCACCATCTGCATTTTAAAGGTCTCACTGAAGTACATTATTGCATTATGCCAAATCAATAGGAGGAAATTGTCAGAAACTCTGCTGTACACCCAAGTGCATGTTAATTTTTAGCTTATCCTACTTCCTGCTGTACCAAAACTATCTTGCTGTACATATGGATATATTAAAAAAAAGACATTCAGTTATGAGCAAAGTGTGTTTTACACTCAAATCCACGTAAGATACTTATCTTAACAGTATCTCCAAAGTAAAGAATTTGACTGCAATATAAACTGTAATGTGTTTATTCACAACCATATTCCTGTGAGACAAAGCAGCGTTATCCCTGCATTACAGATGGAAATTGAAGTGCAAGACAGAATAACTTGCCCAAACCTGCACAATAGCAGTTCTGAGACAAAGCAGAAATTTGAACCAACCAAATCCTAGACTAGCCTCTCTCTTTGGCTTTTCTGAGCTAAGCTCCTACTAGACAATATTAAATATCGTTTTCTCAAATATTATATGATAAATAAGAAAGAACACACGAAGACTGAATTATTTAAAACCATAAATCAAAAGCACGCAAAAAAAAAATCTGATAGCTACCATGAAGAAAAAGACAATTTCCAAAGAAATAACCTTTACCAATCCTTACACTTTTCTTTGTGCTGGACACGATTTTTGGGAAAAGGATTTGAAATAGATATGATTTTCTCCCCCAAACTTACCTACTCCAACAACTGGATCTTATTTCACTCATACTCCCACTTGACTTGTACATGTTTATGTATCATTTCCTGTATAGAAGTTAGAAAAGTAATGGATGTTTGACATATTAACTGACACTCAACTTTGCTAGTGCTCCTGTATTTAGCCAGCTGATGACTGAATGCTTAAATATTCATTCTAGGTTTGCATATATCACTAACAAAAACATTGATTTTTTTTTTTTTTTTAATGTGTAATCTGCAATTAATTACATGAACCATTGGATATGCTACTTACACTAATTAAACTTCAATAGGCACTATTTTGCAATACATGGATAGTTAACATGCAACACATTTTCTTAAATAAGGCACTTCATTAAAGAATATTGCTAAGATCATTGAAGTGTTTCATCTTCAGTACTGGATGCAACTTGCAGCAAAAGAAATATCATGTGTTAATGGTGTGAATACCTGGGATTGTACTCAGGTTGTATTTGGTTGACTACTATCTTTGCCTAGACCTTGCCCATTAAGCATAATTGGACAGATATAAAATTCATTTGGGGCATTTGAATATAATTTGCAGAAAATTATTTCATGTACTGTGGCTCACAACAAACTTAGAAATCAACAGAGTCATCTGTCATGAGCTCTTTTAAGACCAGGTTAGATTTTTCTGAAACATTGTTCTGATCCTACTTTGAGACTACACTCCTGCATTTTGATGTGTCATTTTTCTTTATTAAGAACATTCAGGGACAAATTTTCCAAAAGTGTTTAGGCATCTAGTGATGCAGACAGGCAGCTTGTGTTATTTTTCAAAATCACTTAGGCAGGTTAGACAGCTAAATCCCACTGAAATTAGTAAGAGTTAGGCACCTGACTTAGGCACTTTAAAAAATTTAACCAATGCTTATTTGCATTTTCAGGCTTCTAATCATCTTTGAACATCTGTGTGATAAGTTTTGATTTATTTAGGCTGGTTCCCAGTGCATTACTTTCTATCAGCTCACTTAAAGATCATACTTCATTAAACAAGTTGCAGATTTTTCCTGCAGACCATGCTAAGAAGACTTACGAGTGAAACAGATGACAAGTTTTTCTTCTAGAATTTGATTTTTTTTTTCCCTTTAAATAGGTGAAGAGACAGTGTGGGCCAGTGGATAATGCAAAAGGACTGCTTTATGCTAAAATCTGCTCATTGACTCAATGAGCCTTTTAATAAAGTTTAATGTGGTTTAACACAAAATAAAGAGTGAATTTTTAAAAGCTGACAAAATATAAAACACTCAATGTATAACTCGATCAGATTATTTTGCTCATCTCACAAAAAAAATTGATTTCTCCATAGTTAAATGGAGAAATAGTGAAATTTGAATTAAATTTGAGAAGTACATGATAAATACCTCATTTTACCACAAAATATTTGTCCCTCTAGATCTTTAGTTTATAGTTTTTAATTGAATGAGGAACTTTGGCTTATGAAATATTTCAACAAGACTAAAATTTTACAAGATCGAAATGTATCCAGTTTAATCGTGAAATGTATTCATAGTGATATTTTTCTAAACTAGAAAAAAAAAAATTCGGCTTGCTTAGCTTTAAGATGACGTTCTATGGAAAAGGGATTCATCAGAGTAGGTCACAACACCCCAGTAGGTCCATCACTCCAGCTTAATAACTTTTGAATCCACTAGCAAATTTCCACCATATCTGATTTAAAACGAGTGAGATCTCAAAGAGAAGTTCCTGTAAGTGCCATGAAAATTGACAGCTGAGACACAGGTGAGACAGCCTAATAATTGTTGCCACTAACAGAAAGACTACAGGTGAGTCCTACAATTATCTGCATTCTCTTTGATCTGCAGACATGGGTGGCTGATGCCCAGCCAGCAGACAACTGGGAGAGCTTGAGGGTATTGATGAAGGTGGCTTTCTAAAAACAGTATGGGGGATGGAGGTACTGTGAGGCAGCCAACGTGGGAGAAAGGTAAAAAAGCAAATACGTTGGAAACCAGGCTTCAACAGTGTGATCAAACATCACCAAAACATATTTTTCATCAAATGACTTAAGATTTTCTTGAGAGACTATTTCTGGCTCACAGATGTGTTTTTAGTCTGTGACAATTCTGATTTTTTTATTTAATTTTCAAACAAAAATACCTTCAAACATTTTTAAAATAGCCAAGAGACTATATGGGATTTTTTTTCCAAACTGTTGTTTTGCCTTTTTTTCAAAAGGATCTTTTCCAGTATACAGTTCTTTTCACTAGAGAGAATGAAATGAAAGAATTGGCTGCCTCTGATGATTCATAATTGTACATTTTGTGGCTTCAATGACAGGATTTTTTTTCTTTTGTAACAGGCATTAATTTGTGTTGCTTTACACAAGTCTAAAGCTGTCTTTCTACATATGTATGGTGCAGTTTATCTCAAGGTACAAATTTAATCATTTCCCATCTTATGTTTACATAAAGGGAGCAGTGAGAACCAAATGTAAGATGTTATATATTGTAAAATAATAATCATTCTAATAGGTGGGTGCTGAAGTTGATTACTGACTTAAAGCTTGTAGAATAAATGTACTAGGAGACGGCTAGAAGCAAGGAAAGATACATACAATACATCAAATTTAATCAGGCAAATGTATCCCTCCAGGCTACTTTGCCTGACCTAAGCTTTCCACTGGGAAACCGGAGTTCAGAATAGTATTTCTGCAATGTAATTTCAGGTGCAACAAAGTCACATTATAAAAGAAGCATGGAAGCTATTTCTCATGCTGTGATTTGCATGGCTAGAGAAGCAAAAGGCAGGCACACTGTCCCCCCAAATCCATAGTAAAATAACTTATCTCAGACTGCTCGAAAGCCTCTAATTCCATTTGCCCACAGCTGTACAGTGTGCTCTCAAGAATCATCTTTGATTGAGTCATATCTCTGACAGGGACAGGAAAAAACTGTCTGAAAATTTATGTTTTCTAGGTTTCCGCTGAAAGTGTTTAATATGCTTGAGCCAAACAACTACTTGAGTTGAAGACAAGTTTCTATATGATTTCTAAAACTGCTGATTTAAACTAAAATTAGATAATCCTTCTTTCCGCAAGAAGTGGTTCTACAAGGTGGCTGGCTATAGCTGCTGCTGCAAAAAAAAAATAATGGGCCATTACTCTGTCCCTTGGAGGGATTTCTGCAACTAGCAACTGGGGGCCTAAAAAGGAGCATTAGAGTGTTTTTGTTCCCAGATGGAGGAAGGTTGTACCTCCTCCTACCCAAATGTCCAGCAAACATACAACCTTAACTGTAAACTCACATTTCTGTAGGCAATGGCAAAGTGCTGTATTGACATTAGAAGTGAAAAGGACAGTTAATAAAACAGCACTATCTGGTTGAGGTCTTCTTTAAAGTTACGCATGTGAGTGTGACCAAGATGGAGATATTTAAGGGGGTATCTCATGTACGTTAGTTTGAATATAAGCTTGTCAAAGAAATAGGTAACTCAATCGTGTTAGCCACTGGGGACAGGAGAGAAACAAGTCTTCCTAGAGGTCCATATTAACTGCTTTCTTCCTCTCTTTTTCCAGGTCAGCTCAGTCACCTGGGTAGTCTCGGATAAAAAGGAATCTTCCTCTGTGCAGGTGCAGCATGAAGCCTTACCCAGCATGACAAAATATTTCAAGCACAACAAACTGGAGCTGCTAGCCTGTTAATTTTAACTCATTATTGACTACTTTGACAGGAAACACATTAAACAACCTTAGCTCTCAATTAACAAGATCTTTGATGTGGGGCTTATATTAAAGTTTTATTAAATTTTGTTTAAGCACGGTTCTGTAAATACCTTAACATTGCATTAAGAAAAGGATGGCATAGTAAATAAATACACATACCACTCAGCAAAAAGTAAAAACAGCCTTTGATACTTTTTTTTTTAAGTATCCTGACAAAAGTAATAATGCGTCATTTCATCTATAAATTCCAAAATCTCTAAGAACTCCTCAAAATTCCTTCTACGTGGATAATGTAATCACATCAGTCGGTGCCACATCATCCTCCCAGTAGCCCTGGGTTTGGCAAACAATATGTAAAACAGGCTTTTCGGTACCTTTTTAAACTTGCTTTATTTTTCACTTCCCCTCCCTTTTTGCCCCCACTCAGACTCAATTTATAACAGACTACACTCAAAAAAAAAAAAAAAATTCCTATTTGGCTACTCAAAGTTCTTTCCCACCGCCAAATCCAGGTTTTATTAAAGAGAACATATTGCTCATGCAACCTCACATTCAGCTCTTGGCATAAATAATTTAACCACAAGCTGACTTGGTTAGCTATGCCTACAGAATTGAAAGCCGTACCACCTAGTTTATTATAGATGGGAACTCCAGAGGGGGGGAGGATAGAACACATTCAGCTTGCAGCGAGACGTCCGGAGAAGCTCCATCCTTAGCTTTCTTTACAGAGTCACTGCAGGTCTAATGCAGAGGAGTGACAGCACCTCATCAGTGCAATTTCCACTGCCTTCTGCTGGCATTCTGAGTGCCGCTATGTCTGAGTTTTTGCCATGAAAGATCATTTCATTTCCCAGAGGATCAGAGCTCAAGAGGTTCCTGAAGACAAGTTTGAACGTTCTTTGTTTGGATCTAATTTAGCATTCACATCAACATTAACTTCTTTCTGCACAGCACCATTTCCAGTGTAATTGCTTCTGCTGCATCCTACAGACTTACTGTGCAGTTAGACACTTTTGTAACAACTGTAACTGAGCCAAAACAGTTTCCCAACAGACTAATTATTATTTTGTCTATACAGTCCTTGTACTATAGAGAACAGGGCTGAATATTTTCCTTTTAAATACAAGTTTTGCACAGAACTGAAAGGTTCTTTTTGGTGTTCAGCATATATAAATGTTCCAGTAACTAGGTGCTGCTTTTTATATTTCTGTATGTACATCCTGAGAAGGTATTTGACTTCCATTCATAGAGAAGTTTCACAGGGATCCCACTTCTCTAAGAATAAAATAGGCAAAGGAACAAACCCTAAGCAATGTATCATTCAGCCATCGTTAATCAACATATGCACGCATATATATGTATGTGTATATTTACAGATATTTATGTACACACATACATATATATGCATATGAGTATACAAAAAGCTGTCCCAGAACATTTCTGCATAAAACATAAAAAAGTGTACAAACCACTATAAGCAGTAGGCAGGACAAACAACAAAAGACATCCAGAATCTGCAAACAGGACTTGGGAAAGCTTGTTCAGTGCAATCAAAGGTTGGTACTGTAAATTGATATCCACCATGAAACACTGTGTACAGCTGAAAACCATCATGGTATCATGTGTCTATCAAGGACAAACAAATGTTAGTCCTTTTCCCAGTGGATATGACAAGTTTGGATTCCTCCAGAGAATAGCACTAAGCCCAACTCATATGAAGAAGTCCATCAATATTAGGTTGTCACTTCTAGAGCCCACAGTAATATGCTTTCTAGACTTTTAATAATCAAACTTCTGGCTCTGAGTTAGAAGTATGTAGTTTTGCTCTTGAAAACTTTGGACTGCAAAACATCAAGACAAACTGTTCCTCCAGTTCTATATCAAACACAGATGAGAAACTCTCACCATATGACACAGATACTGACAAGACCAATTCACCTCCATGTATGAGGCACCAAGGTATTACAATGAAAAATATAAGGAAAAAAAAAATACACAGTGGCAGGAACTACAGCTGCCTGATGAGAAGATTCTGACAGCTCTTTTCAACAATGAAGATTTATTCAGAGGTTCAGGAATTCATAAGTTCAGATGCTTGGTCTGAACTTCCTCATTTGTGAATAAATATAGGGTTTCTATGGTCACATCAAAGATAACACAAAAGCTAGAGGTAAGGGAGCTGTGGTGAAGATGAGAATCTGATGGTATTTTGATATTCTGCTATTTATTCAGAGTGAACCCAGGAAACAAAGAGGCTGACAGCTTGTTAAGCAAGCAGAACTTAGCAAAGACAAATTGCATTCCCTGTTGAGGTTGCTGAAGATTCTAAATTCAATATGAGGTTTTGGTGAAAAATTAATTTGGCACTTATTTACTACCATCTGTTCCAGATATTCCAAGTGGGTACTAACAACCTATCACTGACATGTGAAGGATTTGAAGCTGTAGAAGTAACCAGTATGGAAGATGATTCCTGTCTCCAGGAAAAACAATCTGTCTCAAACATACCATATCCAGCGTTTCTGCCCTTCTGAAAGACTTCAACCATGAATTAAATACAGGATGCATTGGTTAAACATCATACCAACTAAAATTGTGTAGTTTCAAAATTCAACTATAATTCTAATACTATCTGTTTTGCACTCCTCCTATACTAGTAAAATATTTTAAAAGCAATGGATTGGAAATGAGGGGAAACAAGGAAAGTGTAGAGGAAGCACGCTCAGCATGCTATAGAAAAAAATCCACAGGCTGAGCCCATTTTACCTTCTTGTTCAAAGCTGTAATTGTCAGTGAGGTTAATAGAAATTAGGTAAAGCTAAGTGCAGAATTCATCCCACTGCTGCCGCCTTCAAAAGATGACTAAACACCTTGAACCACCATAAAAGCAGAAGCTTATAGAATATGAAACCCACAGGCACCCAGAAACTCCACAGCAGCGCTGTTTCTGAACATAACAGTACCCAGCAATGCCAACACATTTAGACAGCAACACAGCGTTCTCAACACTAATCTGGCTTGGTATCACCCAAAACGACCTGGCCCAGCCCAACCCTATCCTGCACAGCATGCACAAGACTTTCACTCCAGCAAGGGTGGAGGAGGGGAAAGGGCTGGCCACAGTCTTGTACTCCTGACTGCTGGTGCTCCTCTTTCTCCCCCAATACTTCATGCAAAAATAACAGATCACTGTTACTTGTTTTGGATTCATAGGAGGCCCAGCTCCCTGGGAGCTAACATAGGAGGGAAGGCAGTTTAGGTGCTGACTATTGCTGCTCTGTGCACAGAGAGGTGGCTGCCTCGGAACAGGCAGGCGAATGAGATGAGACCCTGAGAGAGGTTTCTCTCAAGGACTTCACTGCCCTTCACCTGAAACGTTAAATAGTATTACAAGTGGCATGCCTGTATCATGAAAGATTTAACTGGTGAAGCATTATCATCACCCTCACTGTCACCAATTTTCATGTAAGTCAGAGACATCCAGCCTGATAAAAGATATAAAAGCCATCCAATTTAAAAAGGAGCAGTTTTATAACTTCAGAAGACAAATTAGAGATTGCATCTGAGACTACTTGGTGGGAACTCTTTGAAGGAAGATCTTGATTGGCTAAAGGTTTTGCAAAGTGGTTTGGCTTAGTGCCTAGGAAAAGAAAATGAACTCTAACCACTGAATTTGTGGACAGATTTCACACTTGACAAGAAAATTCTACTTTGAGCCAGTCACAAAAGTTAAACAGCTAGGGTTTTTTTAAAGAGCTCTCTGCTCTATGAGAGATAACAGTATCATCCACTTTTTCTGTGTTTACTCTATTCCAGTGATCAGTATTAAACTGCAGACAGTACTTTGCAGGGGGTGTAACTAGGCCAGAATCCCATAGATTTACAGAGGAATGTAATTAATCTGCCAACAAACTGTAGGTTAACTTCTCAGCATCTATTTAACAACAACCTAAAGGTAACCGGATATCCCATAAACCTGGCAGCAATAGCCACAAGTGCCACCTCTTGTAAGGGTGGCTTACAGATCACGAAAGTGAATCAAAACCTCCTTGATTTTGTTAAAATTAGGGGGGAAAATTGAAGTGGGAATATTATGATCTTGATGATACGTGTAAGGCCATTCGAGAAGTGCCTTTGNTCCCCCCCCCCCCCCCCCGTCTTGCTTCATTGTGCCTCACCCATTTCTTTATACAACACTTCTACAAAGAGAAAGAAGGAATCACTTAATGTGTCACCACTGTCTAAAGTTTTTAGTAAAAGACATAAACAGACATAATCAGAGACAGGAATTTTAAATCTAATAAAATTTGTCTGCTACCTCTCATGTAATTTGACTCATGCCATACAGAGCATGCTGATTGATACATCGGGTGTTTTTATCCCTCCAACTGAAGGGTGTCTTGACTGTTACAGGACTACTTTTGTGCTTCAATTTTACAAAAAGTTCAAAATAAAGCTTATAGATCACATTCACTAATGTGTTCAGCCATTTCAGACTTGGCCAATTTGCACTGTTAACATACTGTTTCAATGCAAAGGTTACTTAGCTTAGATATATCTTAAAAGTTAAAGTTTCATTGTCACGTTTTTCTTCTTCACATACAAGCAGTTTTGTTTATTCCAAACTCAGCAGCCAAGCTATTGATTAAGTTGGCTTAGGTCAGCCCACCCTGCAATTCCAGCCTCAATTCTTACATTGTTTTCCAATAGCTTGCTTTATTGACTTCAAGTTCTTGTTTTTGAATTTAGGATCTTGCTTTCAGCTTTAACCCTGTCCTGTGTTCTCTGCTCAAGTTTTATTTTACTGTTGCCTCAAACACTCCAAAGAAATTGCAGCTGAATGTAAAGATGTGTCTGCTAGGCTAAAAGGGAAAAAACTAAATTGAGCATCAGTAAAAAGGCATACAAGGCCTGTCACATGCTAGTTTCCGAATATATATTTTCAATCTAAGTGCATATTATGCCATATCAAAAGCAATCTTGAAAACAACTACTTGTACCATTTCCTTGCTCTGCTAAAACTCTGTAGGGAATCACTGATCCTCTCTGCGTAGCTCATTTGGTAACCTTTGATATCTAGAGTCCTGAAATGTTTTCTATTTGTATGGGTGAATTAAAGAGAGCAGGTCCAATTTTCTACCATCTCACACTTTGTTGAATTATGTTTGTGCTGAGCAAACTGTAAAATCTCGTTATTACTGTTGGGTAGCATTTTTACTTACTTTGTCCTGTGAAGAATCAGGCACACAAATCAGTCTTGAGGTGATTCTGGGAGACCCCTACCTGTGAATCTGAAGGCAGAAATGAACTGTTACTATAGGGATAGTTCCGATATATGAATTTGCATTTTGCAAAAATCCAGTGGTGGTTACATTTGCAGTTCTGTACTGCACTTCTGCAGCTGAAGTTAGCATTCTGTCAACATACTTAGTTTGTTCTATTTGTTTTACTGAAAAAGCACAAGAGATTTGTGTGTGAATAGTTCTAAATATATATGTTTTCAGTGAACTAAAATATTGTTTGGGTTGGTCAGTAAAAGCTTTCAAGAAAAGTATGCTTCTGGATGTGTTTGTTTCTGCAAAAATAAATATTCTATTACTTGTGTGGTTGACACTCAGCTTTGTTGTAGTTCCAGATGAAAAAGAGAGTATGTTGATTAGAGAAAATACAGCTATGTTCCATCTTCCCCCCCTGCTTCAATAAAAGAGCATTTACATATTAATTCCACGACTGAACAGCTGCATTCCNAGCTGGCATAAAACTTAAGGTGGATAGAGACACCGATTTAGCAATTCTTCTGTATTTCCAAAAGGAGTACTCTTCATTTTAAGGAGTGCACATAGACACTTCTATACAGCCTATCACAAGAGCATTCCAACTATCCAGTGAGCAAAAGGGATACTATTATTTCCATTTCCCAACAAGGCAAACAAAGGCATAAAGGGATTATTTACTAGATTTAGAAAACTATTTACCTATAAATTTACATAGATATTCTATGTATAGAGCTAGGTGATTTGCCCAGGATTACACAAGAGATCCATGGCAGAGTCAGAAACAAATTCCATCTCCAGTTCCCATTTCCATGTCTTATCCTTTACAATAAAGATTCACGCTTTTGTCTTCTCTGCTATTTTGTTATATAACTTTAAAATACATTGAAAACAGGGATACACGGTTGTTGTTTTGTCAAGAACTGCAATGAAGGCTTAGGTGTGTTTTGTGCATCTGTAAAAGTCTGTGAAGATGAAAGGCAAAGCCAGCTTCTGTGAGGCACTGAGCATTAACAGTACCATAACTTATTATTTTTGAAGCACAGGACAGTATTAAGCCAAAAAATGATAAATTTTTGTCTTAGCTCGATTTGTCACTCATGTTTCCAAAATCTGTGAACTATCTCTGCCATTGGTGATTTCCCCTCTCATTAAGAGATGCGAATGAAAACAGGTAGCCTCCCACCGTGGCCTCAGATGGAAACATTGGTGGAAAGCAGGAAAATCTCTCTTAATTCTCAGGACATTTCATACTTAATCTTCCTGGCATCAAAAGTGTCAAATTAATCCAGAAATGTTACATTAGGACTGACTGGCAGGACTTTTCCTGATGAGGGTCTATAAGAATACTAGCACTTGACATGAAGAAAAGACAGAAAAATACACAACCGAAGGTCCAATCCTGGAAACACTCGTTTCCACTACTGGACTAAGCAGATGAACAGAGTCTATTTTTATAAGCAACAAGGCTGTAAAGTTTCACAGTATATTAATCTAGCCTAAGAAGCTCTCCTGCTTCCCAAGTCACCCCGTCACTTTGGTCACTGACTCCTGTTTGTACAGGTACAACTGCTTTGGGACCACGTGGCAAATTCAATCAGTGCAATTACACAAGTTAAAAATAACTCTCCAAAACGGTGTTGGTTTTAATTCAGCCTGCCTGAATTCAGTCATTGGTGTTCTGCTTAATATTCACTAGCGCTGCAAGCAACAACAGCAGAATGCTTCATGACAATGTTTTAAGGGAATGCCATTTATCACTGTTTTAGGGAGAAAAAACCAGCATTATTGGTCTTACTAAATATCATTAATACCTACTGGCCTTGAAGTTAAGGACTTGGGAGCCAGCTGTTGCCCAGAAGAAGTAACTGACAGTCTGTAGCAGGTTACGTTGCCGCCTCCTCAGCAGGTTCAGAGCCACCAAGCATATTTGACCAGCCTCCTAGCCATGGAGGACTTTGCATGCTCCACAGCCTGCAATGCGTGGTGGAATACCGTCTTTTCTACAATTCATGGAATCCTATGCACAACACCCGATTATTTATGTTTTCTGTAAAAATGCACGCTACATGCTAGCAATACAAATTAGGAGCTTGCTTAGCTGCCTTCTTGAACTTCCAACAGTGTTTTTATACAGACTTTTGCTCATTCCTCCTCTCCTGTATGTTTTTCTTCTTCTAAATCAGAACTTAATGGAACTTTTGAAAGATGTAGTGAGAAGTTAAAGGCAAGGTAACATTTTTTAAAGCTTATTCAGCTGTAGCTGTGAGATCACACAGTAAACTACCAGGAACCAAAATCATGCAGAAGAGAAATGTCAACTAACAGAAAATGTATTTGAAAGAACAGCAGTGAAAAAGAAGAAAAAGTAAACATAAAAAGGATTCTAACATTTCCAGAAATGCTACCACCTTTATGTTAGTCTTCTGAAGGACTCAGATGAGGTCCTGTGCCACAACAGATTACATGATTTTTTAAAGAAACCATACTTTGTCTTTGCTTTTTTCCTTTCCTCCTGTTTTGTAACAAGAGGCCCTGCTCAGACTGGCAATTAGCAACAATATCAACAGTATATCATGCTGTGTTCAGGAAAGCAAAACTGGCCATAAAAGAGAACATATAGAGAAAAATCGTACCTTGTCCTAAGTTCTTTCAAGGATGATTTTCAGATTTGCTGTTTTCCACAATACAGCATTCTAGCACATGGAACATTTTATAGTGAGTGAGAAGGGCTGTTGCGTTTCTTCTACCATGTTAGCCAAAGCAACCAGGAGTCAGTGGGCCTAAACTCGATGCACTCAATGGTCATTGTGCCATTTCCACAGTTCCCTTCCTCTACCGACCCCTGTAGATTTAAAAAGAGGTATAATGATTGTGACTCTCACATTTGAAAATCATACTCTACATTTCTAAAATACTCTTCCATGAACTTGCTGCAGGAGAGTAATTCAAACAGCTTCGGCATAAGTATTACAAGCAAAGTAACTCTCATCAAAATGCCTCAAATTAGTAGTATAAGCCTGGCTTGGAGAACTTCAGCATCAATTATACACTTAATGCTACAGGATTATAATGTCTGGAGGAAGCTTGCATTTTCATCAAACACGAGGCTCAAGTGATGTCTGACTGAGCAATTCAAGAGTGCTTCTTTTAACTAGAATACTGAAAACATGTGCTGCCAGAAACCTGGCTATAAATAACCATTTACTACTTCATTTAAAGGAAAAATTTTTCTTGCCCAAAGTACCCATGTCACAGTCATGATACCAGCCTGGGTCTAATTAACAGCATTATTTTACTAGTTATTAATATATTGTATGGCTCTTAGAAAAGCAAACTAACAGCCTCAAAGAAAAATAGGTTGAATATTATTTTAAATCAGTTATAAGGACACAATCGTTTTGTGTATAGTCAAGTTTCTATGTAAATATTGATAAATGAAATTTTCCAAAAAACTACATTTTTAAAATCATGAAGTATTTGTCATCAGTCTTAATTTCTAAAAGTATTAATTCTGCTCAGGAAGTTAAGAGGTCATGGACAATTTTTCAGACATTTCTTTATTTTCTTTTTGGTTTAGGGTTTGGGGTTTTTTCCTTCTTTTTTTTTTTTTTTTTTTTTTTTTTGTTATTGCTCTCAGGTAAAAAAGCATGCCAACTGTTTCACATCTTAGGTTCCCGCCACGTTGCAGTTATATTCTACTCCTAAAACAGAAGATCAAGATTTTATGTGTTTAAATATTTTATGTTTTTATACTTTTTTTTTTTCCCCTGGGTAATTCATGTTTAATGTGTCTTCCAGAAGGTTGAAAGGGTAGTATATTGTTCAGCATAGACAAACCACATTGCTGAAGAAAAGTTCAAGCAAGTTAACTGCTATAAAAGTTATTTTTATTGATATGTTGTACTGTTATAGACCAGCAATGCATTACATCAGAATATTTTGCAAACAAGCTATTAAAAGACAGACAGTTCCAGAAATTTGCCAAATATGACATGAAAAAATGCAAGGCTAGGGGAGAGCAGAAAGGAAGAGTGAGACAACACTGCTTATAATGGAAACCACTAGTGCTCACTATCCAGTCACTCGTGGCCTTCTTGTGGAAATTATACTAGCAGAGAAAAACTTAAGAATGTATCTGTAGAAGAGCATACCCTCCGCAAGTTTGCGGATGACACAAAACCGGGAGGAGTGGCTGATAACACGAGAGGGTCATGCTGCCGCCCAGAAGGACCTGGACAGGCTGGAGAAATGGGCTGTCAGGAACCTCATGAAGTTCAGCAAGGGCAAGTGCAAAGTCCTGCACCTGGGCAGGAACAACCCCAGCCACCAGTAGATGCTGGGGGCCACCCAGCTGGAAAGCAGCTTGGCAGACCTAGGGGTCCTGGTAGATACCAAGCCGAACATGAGCCAGCAACGCGCCCTTGCGGCAAAGGCGGCTAACGGTGTCCCAGACGGCATCAGACAGAGCACTGACAGCAGGTCGTGGGAGGTGATCCTTTCCCTCTGCTCAGCACTGGTGAGGCTGCACTTGGAGGGCTGTGTCCAGTGCTGGGCTCCTCAGTACAAGAGAGACGCAGACCTCCTGGAAGGAGTTCAATGAAGGGCCACAAAGATGATTAAGGGACTGGAGCACCTCACGTATGAGGAAAGGCTGAGAGAGCTGGGACTGTTCAGCCTGGAGAAGAGAAGGCTCAGGGGAATCTCACAGATGTATATAAATACCTGAAGGGAGGATGCAAAGAAGACAGAGCCAAGCTCTGTTCAGTGGTGCCCAGTGACAGGACAAGAACCAATGGGCACAAACTAAAACACAGGAGGTTCTCTCTGAACATCAGGAAACACTTTTTTTACTACGAGGGTGATCGAGCACTGGCACAGGTCACCCAGAGAGATTCTAGAGCCTCCATTCTTGGACATATTCAAAAGCTGTCTGGACACGAGGCTGGGCAACCAGCTTAGGTGGCCTTGCTTGAGTCGGCGGTGGAACAGATGACCTCCAGAGGTCCCTTCCTACCTCAACCATTCCATGTATCTGAAGAAAGACAAAGCAGCTTGTGAACGTGCACAGTGTACACCACTAACACATCTGGTGGAAGGACACAGCAGAGCGGGCATCCCTTTTTTTGAAGCAAATAATTGTTCCAAACTCTATGTTCATGTTCTCCCTGGTGGACTTGTGCTGATTTAATGGGGTCTGATTGCCTGAAAGAATAAAGAAACTTTCAGCTCAAGACAGGTAGTTAAATGATCTTGGAGATCATCAGGCTGTTCATATTACAGCAAAGGCTTATGCCTCTCTCTACACCACTCGACTTTCACAGCGTACTGTCATGAAAGAGGCAGGAAGGACTAGGAGATGTCAATATACAAAGTGTTTGATGATCTCTTGGCTTCTTGAATTAATATAGATGTTTACGCAAAGACACTGACACAATATCTAATGTTGCATAGGACAACATTGACTGTGGAAGCGATCAAAAGAAGTTGCTTCCAGAAAGCAAGGGCTAACTTGAAATGACACAGCATACTATGTTTCTCTTTTTAGTTTGGCTGGCGGGTAGACTTATACTGATGTCAGAGAAAGAGTATTTAACAGAGTTATCCTTATCAGCAACCCGATCTGAAAAATATTAGAGAAGACCAACCACATAAAACAGGGCTAAATTCCTGCCAGACTTTTGAATTGAAGCCATCGAGCTAATTGACTATGCACAGAGAACTAACTACAAATTAAACATCACTTTGCTTTTGGAAAGCAGTAATTTACTGCTTTCCCTTGACTAATCCAAATATCCTATATGTACCTGGACACCTGTTTTGGCAGAGCATGAGGGAAGTGCTTGAAATATCATCTTTTTCTCTGCCCCAATTGCCCACTTTCACAAAACAGTCCTCAGGCTAAGGGAGGACTTCTGGTCAAACGAGTACAGTCACACGTTCACAGCTTCCACATTAAGATAGCTGGCCATAAACCAGCTTGGATCTGGAAATGGTACAACTGCTGGGAGGCAGACTGCATTAGCTCAATCTCTGTGCTGCTCTAATACAGTTACCTGGCAGGGTAAAAATGTATTTGACTTTCAAAAAAACTGCACAGACACACACTTGGCTTTTTTTTGTTTTTCTGTTTTCCAGGCCTAAACATTAAAGGTTATCTTCCCAGAATTTTGAGAGAAGAGATTAAAAAAACAAACACAAAGAATCAGGAGAATATCATATATACACATACCGACATACAAGATGACATTAAGGTAAGTAGAACCATGGCAAAGTTTTCAATGCCAGAGTGAAGACTCTTTTAGTTAAGTATGAGGAGCTAAAAGGTCAGCAGAGATGCAGAATCTTCAGCTTCCACAGCAAGATGCCAGTTCTGTTCAAAAGCATCGGGACAAAAATCTGCATAAGTTCTCCATGTCCAGCATCAGATGCAAAGCGATGGACTTTACTATTCTTCAGAGAGTCTTTACGCTAATTTTTAAACCAACCTAACAGAAGATAAAGGTATATTTCTCATCTCTCTTCAAATACATCTTTCTGATCATCAACACAATTACTGATAAACACCCTTTCCAGAATACAATGACATGTAGAAGACCACAGGAAAAGGGAAAGAAATTACTTCCTCTCAAGTCTGTAACTTTTCTTATCACATGGTTGTGTAACAGTAGGGACAATGGAGGAAAAGCTTGGGGGGTGGGGGGGGTGGGGTGTCTCTGCATGTTCATCCGTGTTCAGCAGTGACCTAAATAAACCCATTTTACATGAAGGCCAGCTGTAAATCTTAGAAAAAAGAATTAATTTCCATTCTACCTTGGAAGCATCTGCCTATAGTCCTTCTCCTCCCTTTTCCTTAAGATGATTGACCTTTTTTTGCATGCTTTTATCCCACAGTTACTTTAAAAAGCATAAGACATGAGACAAAAAAAATATTTAAAATTATTCACAAACACAAGAGGAACTAGGGAACCCAGGAAAAAAAAAAGAGTTTGGCTAGATACAAGAGAAGCTCAGATACGCTGTTCAAAACTGTTACAAGAAAAGGGAATCTTCTAGTAAATGACCAGTAGGCGTGAAATTACATTATTTATTTCTTTACTAAATTATCAAGGAATAAATATGGTCTCATGAAAAGGAAGACACATAGAAGGTGATCTGTTCAAAATATGAAGTTATGTTTCCTGCTTCTTCAGACAGAGCTTCATCTGTGATGAAACGACAGATGGTCGCCTCTAGCATATATTCTCATCACACACCACTGCCACTTTCCTTTTTCTCCACTCTCTTTCCACTTACCCTCCATATATTCTTCATCTTTGTTTTCTCTTCTTTCTCTGATCATGCTTCCTCACACTCCCTCTCATTTCTCTCTTTCCCTTTAAGTTTTACTCATTTAATAGTTTTTCAGTTTTACTGGCTTTCCTCCCTATTTTTTCTGCCATCATAAGATGTAGTGCCTAGAGCGGAGAGTTGAAACAATTGAGATATTTTAACAAGCTGAGCTGGTTGAACAACTAAAGGCTATTTTCAAAAAGAAACCCATCAAATTTTAACATATTGGTTTTGTTTAGAATTTCAGTATTATTAAGACTTCACTGAAGGTGAATGCATAACAGAATTGCTTTTAATTATTTTCTTTCACAGCAATCTTGCCAAATTCTCCCCCCAGTATAAAATCCATTTAGGGACCTTTTCCTACTTCTGCCCTGCACTCCTTACAGAACCCTAATATTACTCAGATTCTTGAGATCAAGGTGCCTTCCCAGCATGCTTCAGTATGAAAAACCACAACTGCATCAAAGTTCATGGATTTATACCTGTTAGCACTAAAGCAAACATGAGTCTGACTTCCCTCCAGATGGCAAGCTGGGAATCCTGTGTATTTGATCAAAGAATCCTTTCTTTCATCTTGAAGTAGATGCAAGGTATAGGTATTCACCAAACAGGGTGCATGTATTTGCTTAAGCAATTTCTCTGAACAGTCAGGATTTACAGGGGTTAGCTTATCGGGTGCCTCAATTGTGTGTTTATTTAAACAAGCTTCATGGTACCTGATCTGTACTGTTTGGCAAGTGCCTGAGAAATACGTGCCTGGGTTCAGGTGCAGATCAAACATGTCCCAAGCTGACTTTATCCACCTCACTTTTGAGCTATTTGGTCTGAGTTACTGTTCTGCAGGATTGATTTACTCAATATGAAATTAATAGCAAATAACATCTTTCTTATCACAGTTATCATGCCCTACAGAAATAACTATGGTATTCACACATTGAACAAACAGAAATCGTTCTTGTACAGAACGATGAGGGAAAACATGTATAAAGCAAAGACTACAGACAGTCATATAAAGACCATTGTTATATTAAGTTATATAAAGATTATAAAGTCCTGGTACTAATCAATGCATTTGTGCCACCATTACCAAAGCAAGGTTATGGAGCCCTGTGAGGCCTGAACTCAGCTGAAACATATGAAGAACAAAATGTAAAAATATCCCAGAAACTCAGGTCTTGAGCTTTGATCCCAGTATGACAAACAGATTCTGAAGTGCCACAGAGGTATAAAAGATGCTATAATATAACCACACCTAAGTTATACGTCCTGAATGGAAAAGAAAAAAAAAAAGTCTCTAGATCCCCTAGATTAGAAGAATGGATAGATATGAGTTTATGTGAATAGTGTAATTACTTCTAAAGCACTAAGAAAGCTTAATCAGCCACAGCAATAGAATTCTGACTTAAAGTAGTGACAACTTCTGACTGAAGAGCGAAGTGCAAAACAGATTATATTCCAGGGCACTGTAGATAGGTACTACCCAGTGTTCATCCACTTGTAAACACTGTGCATATTTTCTGGAAAATCAACATATTTTGATCCCCTCCAACCAATTCATTAAAGCCTCAGCTCACTTAGGGTTTTTAAAAAAAAAAAAAAACAAACAAACAAAAAAAACCCCACATCATCATCTATACACCACACTCCCTGCCCCGAATTTGTTTTACAAGTGTAAGAATATTTATTTGAAAGCAGAAAATTTCATAGGCTACTCCTATATGCCTATTTCAGAAAACTGCAAAATCAACATGTTATGTCTTCACCACCACCACAACCCTCAATCCCTATGTTCTTATTTGTTACAAATTCATATTTACTGGAAATAAAAAGTCAACTGAAACTTCGAATTAAGCAAATTGCCTGGCTTCTATGTACAAGCTATAAAACTGCAAAATCAAATCTACAGGTGAGTGAATAATTCTTCCCTGTTATTCCACAGAGATGCATTTAGGATGGATGTAACTTTATTTGAAACTTTACAAGTAACTCAGATTTTGTTACTCACAGTGAATAGTAACCATACAGCTCTTGCGAAAGCATGATTAGATTTTCAGACTAGATTATATATGCTTTACCTCACTGGAAGGTCTCAAGGATTTCTCCTTAAGCATGTGAGAATATTTTCACACTAAATTACAGCCTCATTTGAAGTGAAAAGATTATAATACAAAAAAAGGTGCAGATGTTATATAATTGACTGGGATATATCTTGAGAGAAGAAATTTTTTTTTTTTCCTTTAAGAAAAGCATGAGAAGTTCTCAACCAGTTTCTGGGGAGCCAGATTTCTCAAGAACACATTATCTGTCACTGCACTCAAGTCCAGCTACTGGAACAAATTAAACCTTTCTACTGCTGTGCTCAATCAACCTTGTGCTGTTCCTCCTTCTCATTTCTAACACATTTTTCTCTATTTCAGACAGAGAAAAATCTAAAGGTAATAGTTTTTTTACTAAGTCCCGACATCTGTGCCTGTGGAATATAGGAAAAGGAACAAGGAGAGGAGGAAACGTGGTAATGTGATANCAAAAAAAAAAAAAAAAAAGATAGTCAACTTTCAGAGACTAATGAAGCAAGCAGCAATAGAAACTGGACATGGTTATTTTCCAGGCCTACCATGCTGTTCCTGCCTACTCAGCTACTTGCCATTTCCTTCTGCCCCTGGAATCTGCGCACAGGCTGTAGTGCTGGCCTTGACCGTCCACTCAAAGTTTAAACTCAGCATCTCTTTTTGCAAGACAGATTTTGCAAGCGCAAAGTGGTTTATGTTTTTTATTTTCTTTAAAACAGACAACATATGATAAACATATTTATATCATTTTGATCATTTTAATCATTTGATTAGTTGATTTCCAATGCAATAGGAGAATAAGGCCATGATAAAATAAGAAGCTTAAAAAAGTGAAATACAGAAGGCCTCAACACATCTGAATGTCATTGCAAGCATACATTTGCTTGTATACATATTGCATTTGCTTGTATACATATGCAAGCATATATATGCTTGCCTACACTAGGCAAGATTTAATTCTAGAATTCTTTATCAGTCACATAGCGTAGAAAGTTTAAAGACATTAAAGGATGTTTATTAAACTGAAGGGGTATTGGTACCTTCTGAGAACTCAAATCCAGACCGAAAGAAGATACAGATCTAACTCACTTAATTCTTTCTTATAAATTCTTATAATTCTTCTTATAAATTATTCCTTATAAAGCAAGAAACTGTAATATAAAAAGAGGTGAACAGGACTCCTGTCCTCTGAATTAAAACTCAGGGAGCAAACCCGAGGGTATCTTATCACAGTTGTCAGTAACAAGGCACAGAGAAAGCCTGTAGGCCCAGTTGTACTACTGCTATCAACTGCAAAATATCAGCAATTTTAAATGTCTGAAGTGCATGCATATACTACTTCCCTAAAACCGTTTTAAAATAAGTCTTTTATCTTTATTTATTTCCTTCATCTGTAACCTGAAACAGTGTTGCTTGCTGTTGTATAAGACAGTGATAAATAAAAAGCCATAAAAAAAAAATTTCTTCCATCCTTAAATTTTGTTTCACATGAAATTCTGTCTTTACATTCCTGCAGAGTCCACTGACCTGACTTGCATAGTAAATGAACGAAGAGAAAGTTTCCTGAAAATGTCTGTTGACGAAATGGCAATGTGCATTCATGCTTCCCTTTAAGCTTGTGGTCTGGGATCTAGCAGAATTTAGATCTGTGTTCTCTAACACAATGTAACATCAAAAATGACATTTATTACAGAGCTTCTAAATAGAGTGATCTGCCTCATGAATAAAACTTATACGTTTCCTTCTGTCCCAAAATACATTTGGTCGCATTCATTTGGGATCCCCTAGGCCCATCTACAATATCTCTCAACATATCTAGTCTAAATACTAGAGGTTTTGCTGTCATCCTGTCAGCTACTGCAATGCAGAAAAAATAAAACATTTTATAAGCCTACATATAATTTTAAAAGAGACATAAGATGTGCAAAAAAGACATAAGAGAACACAGACATAAGATGCGCAATTCTACCACCACATACCTGAACAACGCTTCCCTCCAAACGTTTTCCCTTTGCTGCTCCCCTCAGAGTTACTTCTGGAGTGATACCTTGTTCGTTATTGCCACATGGCAAAAAATGACACAATGGCAACCTTCAGTATTGCTCGGGATTTGGATTCAAGCTTAAGACACAAATATTTCACGCAAATCTTGGGGAGCTTCCTCTTCATCCCCACAGCTTGTTGCTGGGCCATTACCTACTACTACGGTGAGACCAGTGCAAGAGGTAAATGGAGGCCGCTGCGGCCTGTCACTCCAGTCCCACACGGCAGCCGTACCAGTATCTCCTCCCAGAGTCACCCGAGATTTGAAGCTGGGAGATTTTAAATGTAGGATATTCAGAATGAAGTGATGTAGATTTCTTCTATAGGCTGTGGCAATTATTTTTCTGAACGAGCGCGTGGGACTACAGCACTGCATCATCATCTTCCATTGCTTTTCAGGAAAGCTTTTTCCTCTTATTAATCATTTGTGTTCAAACTTCGTACATTCCTTATTATTTTTTGACTCTTCTGGTGACAAGCACTTAGCTGGCCTTACCGTCATTTCTAATGTAGCCTTTGATACCTGCTACATAGCATAAATTACCACCGGCAGGATGCCTGGGATACCGTAGGCCGGTCGGTTACAGCCATCTGGGCCTGCAAGGTTTCACAGGCCAGAAGCAAGCATTTCCTTTTTCTGCCCCAGAGAGGGGGNGGGGGGGGGGGGGGGGGGGGGGGGGGAAGAAAAAAGCCACAAAACTGGTCAAGGAACTTCTCAAACCACACACTTACTGTTTATAAAGATCCCTTTACAAGAATATGTAAACACCAAAAATCTGGAATGCCTGAGGATGGAAAAGAAAACCGTGTTACCACTGCCACAGAGAAAAGACAGAAACAGATCTTTGGCAGGGGATTTCAGTGCGTTAAAAACACTAAAATCATGTAGATTAGAAAATATGGTGAGAAGGAGACTAGCAACTGACTGTTCTTTTGCCTTAAAAGAGCAGGGGGAAAAAAAGAGAGAGGCTCCTTTCAGGCTGTAAATAGAAGAACAGCACTACAAAATCTTTTAGTTAGCACCCAGCACATCCAACACTTACATGGAAGAAGAAAATTCCAACTTGAAAAGCCAATTAACTTTACCTCTTCCTGTTGATGAACTTGATCTAACCTAAACCAGATTATCTGGTTTGACACTAAGAATTGTAACATATTGATTTTGAAGTCTGACCTCTAAAATATTTCTAATATGTCAGCTCATGCTGTCCGTCCGGGTCATTTTCCAATGGTCCAAATCAATAGAATATTTGTTGTTTGTTTTAAAGCTTATTGAAAGATTCTCTTTTTCACGCTTTAAACTGCCAGATAGCTAAATCAAGTTACAGCTGTCAATCATTGGAAAATCCACTCCTTACAGATGACTGTCACAATAAAAAAAAAAACCTTCACATGTACTGAAGAACAAATAGGAGTGCAAATAAACTGCAGTTCCAGGCAATTTAAGTCTTTGAGACCCATTCTGAAAAGAACCATCTGTGCGACATTGAAGTGGTGTGTTTTCTGTTAGGTCAGTCTTTTGTCTCATTCACAACACAAAAAGAGGTAAACTATCCACCGCCAAGAAGATTTTTTTTTCTATTTTATGACTACCGTATCTTGCCCTGCCTACTGTAGCACTTGAGGCAAGTGGTGCCACTGATTGTGCTTCGTTTATTTTTATGTTGCTCATTCTCTCATCCACACATGTTTGGGCCCATCTACCTGGGCCCTGGATGAAGTCTTCTGAGACCAGAACCTTGTAGGGTTTTTTTCCTGCACATTTGTAAACAGTTCAAAAGAGTGAGGCACCTGCTGCCTGGCTAGTAAACAGTGGTTTACTGCTAATAGTAGTAACACAGAAGACATGGAAAAAGTTTGGTTTTGTTTTTTTTTTTTTAAAAAAAAAAAAAAAAAAAAAAGGTAGCCATCTCTTCTGTTCTTTTGCGATAGACCTTCATGTTTCAGGTCCCTTGAGCAAGTACAATTTTAGATTAAATAGGATGGGAATTTGTAATCCTAAATCATCACTGATATCTCAGACATTTTGACATGAACCAAACTCTGCATTGCCATTGCTGGACAGCTTTAGTTTGTACCACAGTGGTTCACAGGCCATGAATAAAAAAACAGGGCACAGATCATTTGCTTAAAATAGAGTAATAAAACAGAAATGGTTTGTCATGTTCATTGTTTTTTTATAATGACTTCCCCCTGTTAATTGTTCAAGATAGGCCAAGATTCGATGGTTCAAGATTCTTGAAACCCCTTTGAGTCCCATTAAGGTATGAATGCTGATGACACTTCCATCGAAGTTGTGCTTGTTGCTAGCAAAGAATCAAATTCTGTCTTCATTTCAAACATGCTGAAGTAAACAGCCTAACTTAAGAAACTGGGACTGCAATTCATTCTTGTAAATACAATGCTTATCACAACATGGAAATAATTTGTTTATTCTGTTAAGTTTATTATTTGTCCTATCATCATAATATTACAGAGTAATCCTCTGCAAAGGTGCAATAAAAAAAAACCATGAAGAACTCTAGTAAATCCTGATTGAAAAAGAAAAATAAAAAATAAAAATAAAAAAATTTAAGGAAAAAAACCCAAAACAAAACAAAACAAAAACAAACCAAAAGAAGGATCACAGATTTCTCTTTGGGAAAAAGTAGTGCCTTGGAGATACTGGACCTTGCTGATCCAAGCCATTGGTGTAATTTCAGCTCACTAATGGGGACATTATCATCATTTGTTACTCTGTGTTCACGCATCAGTGAAGCTAGCTTTTCTGTTTGACTCCAGGTGAGAAACCAGTCTTACACACATTGCAACTACAATATCTGTGATTTTAAACATGCAACATGCTGATAATTGAATAGTAGCAAGGACAGAATAGCACATATAACCTCAATCCCACAAGATAAAATAGGTAAATACCAACTAGAATCCAAAATTTCTCTTTTGCCTTTCATCTCATTTATCAGGAAATGGCAAAGGACTACAAAATAAGATTGCTTAACCACAACAATATTTTTGTAGTTTGTTAAATACAAGTAAAAGCAGTTATAAGTTCCACAGGATAATGTGGGAAATATCAGGCTCAAAACATTGAGAGACTGAATTAATCCTCAATTTTCATAACTTTGGTTTAATATGAAAGGAGAAGAAGATGCCCTTGTACTTCAAGATGTTATTGCTTTAAGTTTCTGATCTTTTTTCTATCCTTACTTACATTTACTTTTAAACAAGTATTTATTAGCTTTTACCACTTGAACCAAATAGGAACTAAATTTAAGAAGGCCAAGTTCTACCTGGAGAATGATCAGGAAGTGACAGAAGTAGTAACAGAAATCTGGCCCTACATATCCATCAAATATTACTGCTGCAAAAGCCATGGTGATACTGCTATCAGATAGGAGCCCTATTGTCTATGCCCTTGAAACACAGAATGGTCTCAGCAGGCAGTAAGATTCCACTGGGAAGAGCAAACAAACAAACAAAAAAACCCACGGTTCATTTCTATCATTTTCCTATCTGTCTTAAAATTTACTCCAGTGTTTTCACATAGGAAATGTTCTCTATTTTCAGTGATATGACCCACACCTCAAATAGCTCACAGCTATAAAGCCAAGCTTCTGTTCAAGCAACTACTCTGATAATCCAAATTCAGAGATCATGTGGGACTGAAAACACGAAGACACAGCATCGGGCTGACATGCAAGATATTGGCCTGATACGACCTTCCTTCCCCCTTTCCAGTGCTGCTACCATTTTTCACACTTACTGCTTTATTTGTACCATCCCTTGTAAAAGTGAGCAGTGAGTGTGGATGTTCAAAAACTGGAAGGAAAGGGAAGGAGGGGGGAATCTGCTGCAAAACAGGGACAAGACCTGTGAACGGAAATTAACAGATGCCAAAAAGGAGGAAAAGTACAGCTCCACAGAGTCCTGTGGAGGGAAGCTTGCTCCAAAATTCCTTTTTCTTTCTGAGATGTTTATGGATCTTGCAGAGGGATCTACAAGATAAACTTCCCCTGTCTTACCCACACATACCTGATACTTGCACAGTAGCTCAGTAACAGCATCTTCAAGGTAAAAACCAGAAGTTACAGGAATGAAAGTACACCACATTTTAGTGCTTAATTAAAGAAATGAACAGAAGCTTTGCCCCTCCTTTGTCACAGAAGAAAAAAAAAAAAAGCCCAAACTCCAGCTTCTGACCACCTTTACTATTCTTTTTCTAATGCTGACTAGAAAGTCATAAAATCCATGAAACCCTTTGAAGCTGACCTGCTTCATCACATTAGACTTGAAAGCCAAACGCCATGGAGACACTATAAAAGAAAAATCAGAGGTTTGCATTTCCTCATTCAAGTAGATACCAAAATAACATTGCTGATTCTAAACAATAACTGAAGTGAAAATTTAAAAAATACCTGGCAATACCTGACAGAAATCAAATACA
This sequence comes from Fregata magnificens, assembly GCA_013389945.1. NCBI lineage: Eukaryota > Metazoa > Chordata > Aves > Suliformes > Fregatidae > Fregata > Fregata magnificens. The sequence continues at coordinate 3,332 of WAAD01038015.1, read as the reverse complement.
GCTATAGAATCTCTGCATTGAGCAAAGAAAATAGAAAAAACAGATGTTACAGCAGACAGAATATCCTGGGTTTAGGAAATGAGACACAGCAGGGATCACAACGTTTAAATCGGTCACTACTTCTTTCCTGGTTATTTCATTTAAATAATGCATTCTGATATTTGCAGTCTCCTTCCCTTTGCCTTGCTGCACACACAGCCATGTCATAATTTTATCTTCTTAATTAGTACCTTTAAATGAATTTACAGAGGAAAGTTATACCAGCAACAACCCAGCTGCTAACACCAGAGTTCTCAAGAGCATTCAGCAGGAACACAGCTCTGACTTGCTTATTTATTTATTTTTGCCAACAGGAATCTAGCACCAACAGCTCTCCTTAATCAAGTTTTCCTTTTCTCAAGTGAGCAAGTACATGAAAAGCAAGGAGACTGGAGAGAAATGCAGCCTGAGTGGAGGACATAGAAGAAATGAGTGAGTAGAGACTAACCAAACAGTACAACTGTACTTACTTCAGTGATTTTCTGCATCAGGATAGTCCTCTCCTCCCCTCTGATGCAGCATTAAAGCAGTTTCCCCATATTACTTTCTTCTTTGGACACAGCTGGTAGCTCCTGTAACAAGTTTAATAAAATATGACCTCTGAGTTACTATACCAAGTCATTTTATGTCTGTTAGAGAAGTATCATCTTCCAGTGGTAGATATATGCCTATCACATGAGTACACAGAAGATGAAAGCAAGCAGTAGGCTCTGATGGAAGAGAAGGAGGGGGAAAAAAAAGAAAAAATCTACAGAAAAAAACCAGAATCCCCAGAAGAAGAGCCCAATTAGTAATTTTTTTCGCCTTCTGATTAACCTAAGGAGAGCCAATTAAGCATCAGGAATAAGAATAATAATTGAACTTACCAGAATACCTATGTACTAAAAAAACCCATTTAATTCTGTAAGCAGAAGACTCTATTCAATTAGATTTGCAAAAATAGGTTTGAATTCCAACCCTTTTCCCCTTGAATAACAGTCCAGTATACTTGTTGGAGGCTCTTGGGATATACAGGTACATAGAACAAACTATCTTTCTTGACATGTAATTAAATTAACTGAAATAAATTACAGGTTTTAGGTCTTAATAAAATAAAATAAATCCAAAACTAAACCCATTTTTTGTGTTCCATTCTTTCTTCCTATCATCATCTGAGGGGCTTTCTCTTTTGAGCATCTGGGAGCCATCATGTCAGGCTCCGGATATTAAATGTACATGACGTTCTCTGCAGGCCTAACGAGTTACAACAGAGGTCACATTCTCCACTGCCCAAATGTAATTTGAACAATTCGTTGCAACAAGAATTGTGACACACCTGTGTATAAACACTTCTGACAGTAAAAATTACAGTAAATTTTGCTATTTCTCTTCCTTTCTACAGCAGAAAGATCCAGAATGGCAATGTAGTAGAGTTTCCCTTATCACTGCTAGTATCAGAGACATTTTCATATTTACTGTTCTGATTAAAATGTTTCTGACCAAGTTTCATATAGGTTCATAGTAAAAACATATGATCTGATATGTGAAATATG
>WAAD01038007.1:2011-12723 GCA_013389945.1 Fregata magnificens | reverse complement strand
TCTGCCACCAGGCTGAGCAGATCATCCATCTGGTCGCAAAGGACACAACATAATGGTGGACTACAGTATATGTTGATGTTGTATGTGGGTCCCTAGCACACAGACGCACAAAAATAGATGCCTACTGAATGTAAACTTGCCATAGTAATGCATGTAAGAATGAATCTGACCCATGGGTGATGTGAGAACAGAAAATGTGCATGAGAACATGTATGGATAGGAGTAGGAAGAAGGCATTGCATGCCCTTAAAAAAGCATTAAAACTGTTGCTATCATATATTGTTTCCAACTTTTACGTTTTCTTCAAGAAAAATGCTGAAAATTGGGAAAAAAAGTAAGAAAAGAGTTGAAAAATAACTTGAAGTCTGAATACATGCTTTTTATGAGTAGAAAGTAAAGAGAAAATGCTGCATAACAGTGAGAAAATATGTGTTCATGTCATGTGGAAAGCATACAATTTTCAGGAAATTTAAACAAATTTACTTGTCATTATATTGCTGCACAAAGGATGTTGAGAAAGGCTGTATTAGTAGCTTCTGTAGCTGATGGCATTCATAAACAGTGAGAGTAAATGGGCGGGGGGGGGAGGGGGATGGGGACGGACGGACAAAACCAAAAATCCAAACACAGGGGTGAGCGAGAGAAGGAAAGGGGGAAGGCTGTCCAGTGGCTAGCTGGGAAGAGAAATAAGAGCAACCCCAAACAAGTGTCCTTGTCTGGGTGTTCTCTCCAGTGCAGCAGGTGGTGATGATGCGTATGACAATGACTTCCACCGTGCTTTTATCCCTACTACTGTATACTTTTAGAATATAAAATCATAGAATTCTTTGGGTTGGAAGGGACCTTTTTAAAGGTCATCTAGTCCAACCCCCCTACAGTGAGCAGGGACACCTTTAACTAGATCAGGTTGCTCAGAGCCCCATCCAACCTGACCTTGAATGTTTCTAGGCACGGGGCCGCCACTACCTCTCTGGGCAACCCGTTCCAGCACTTCACCACCCTCGTAAAAAATTTCTTCCTTTCTTTTCATCAGGACCTGCTCAAACCCCATTGTTTGTGCCTAATTTATGAGGATATTAGTGGTGACTGGAGTTTGCTTAATCGAGTGTGTTGTATGCTGAATGGTTTTCAAGCTTCCATGCATATATAGTATTGGATGCTACTTATTAGATGAATTATAGTTAATATACTTACAATGTTATCTACTTTGTTAGGCACTACGTTTTGCGTTTTCTCTAATACAAACTAAAACCTACAAAGTTAGGGGTGAGGAAGGGAGAGAAGGGGTGATTCTCACGCTATGATTGCTCCTTCCCACAAGAACAATAAAACAAGATAGAATAACATCCCCAACAATACTGGGGTTTTCAAGTGCAAGGGTATAAAAATAACAGCATGAAAACAACAGTATGAGAACAGCAAGCACAAAACTTTGCCACGCAGGCTTTGGAAAAACACAGGAGCTAGGTACAAGCTGTAAGACCTGTCGGCAAAGGCACGTTAGAGAGATTTCAAGTGGCTGACCCTTAGCTTTAGAAAGGCTAAGACACCTAAAGCACTATGCAACCCTGACCACTGTTCAGAAGGACCAACGTGTTGTGACCAGCATATGGGGGGGAAGAATATTGCAATCTGGTCTGCCTTCCAGGGTGGCCCCCCATTCAGTGTCCTACCCCTGCCTAAAATAGGGGTTGGGGGATCAGTTGAGTGTGGTAAAACACATTTTCTAATCTCCATGCTGATACTATGTGACAGTATAGCCATATGGATATCAGGACTAACTCTATAACAGATGTCAATAATATCACTGCTGGGTGTAAGGCTAAATATCAGTGAAGAGGCTGATGATGACCATCCACCGAAGGAGTCATACCAATTGGAGGTTAATGTTTCTTGTAGCCTTTTTTCTTTTCCCCCAAAGTAATGTTCCTGTTAGAGTTGATGTAAGCCATCAGTTACAGACCCTCCAATAAAGTGCTGTGCATATAAGCCCTTCTCAACATCCTCTGTGCAACAGAATGCATGTTACTTTAACCATTTCAGACAATAACAATTATGGAATTCAAGTCCTTATTTGCCATTGTATCACAGTAAGGCATGTCATGTAGTTCTGTAGCAATCTGGCTTCTTCCCTAGGATGGCCAGACTAGCATGGAAGAGATATGCAAGAGTTTTATCATTGGTAAGCTCGCTCAGCTGAGCTGACTTTCTTCCTACTGCTTTTCTTTCTCCTTTGGAAACGGAAGAGTCTGATACTGTGTGGCGCTAAAAGCTGCAGACAAAAGAAAGTTAAGAGACAAGGTGAAGCTCTATTGCTCTTTAAGAGCTGGATGATGAGAACTGGAGCCTCTTTGGATAGTTTGTAATATGTAGGAAGATGGGACAGCTATAAAGTGTGCCTGTTAAGGATTTTTGTTTATTCTTCTATGCAATTTTTTTATGGGTCCCTTTCCTGGTTTAGCACTATTAGTTGCTTTGAGTTTGAAGGAGCAGCTGGCTGGCTTTGCCTTTGATTAAGAACCCCCATGTGGGATAAGTCCAAAGGGAATCGAAACCTTTAACTAAAACTATGAAATCAGCACCTTTTCAGTGCAGCTTGAAGTGAGATTTCCTGTATCAGGTGAAGATCAAGGCAGGCAGGGGAAATCTGGCCAGCTCAATACTAACACTTTACAGGATGAAGGGTTTTCCTTGCAAATTGGAAAATTGTTTCCTCATGGAAAATCCTATCCATCCCATATGTATCCTAACTAGACATATGTGAGCTTTCTATGTAATTTAAAGCCAATCCTTAGATTTTATAGGCTGTAATTCTTTTGTATTTTGAAATTAGATTCTTTTCATATTTGGAAAAACTAAAAGAAATTAGGATAATCTGTATCCTCTTATTTTCGGAAGATCTGAGTACTCATCTCTCTCACTGTAGTCCCTAATAATCATGAATCTTCATAAACCATAGATCAAAGGTATTTTAAAAGGTAAATTCTATAGGATTGTCTTATTGAATTGTGCTGTTTTGCAGCTGAAATTCTGTAGAAATTTCTGCAAGGCATTAACTAACTGAAGTAGAGAGCCTTGCACAGATTAATCTAACTTGTCACTAGTGGTTCTAGGCACTTCCGTAAAAGAAATAATATTAATTAAAGTGGATAAATATCTGGATTGTTTCTTCTGATTGTTTTGATTTTAAAAAGTTCAATCTTAAAATTTATATGGAAGTAAGTATTTTGGCTTACTAAAATACAACTGGAGGTACAGATGTACTTACAGGACACAGCTAATGACGGCTATGGCTTTTCATGACATCTCTTTGGTAGGCTTCAGAATGACCTTGTCAAAGTTAAAAGCTCATAACATTCATATTTTGTTTTTATGGCATTATGATTCTGCATAACAGTGCTAAAAACAAAAACACAGTATAATTATACTGTCAATCAAGCCACCAGAAAAGGCATTTTCCACCAGCTTTGCACCTACTAAACTGTAAATAATTTATAAAATTAGAAGTCGTGACTAAGTGGAGGCATTTTGGGGCTAGTTAAGCACTTGTCATAGCTTTGTGGTTTAAGCGACCCTGCACAATGAGCTCTGGTTGCTTACTTCTATCCTGTGAGTGTGAAAGTGGTCATTTGTTCTTGTATTGTTGTGCATGCACCTAATAAAAATATCAAGCTGTCAATAGAGGTATGAACAGGTGTACAGTGTATGTTGTAATGATGTTTTATTCATCTGAATTTCCAGCCCATTTAGTCTCATCCAACGAAAGACAAAAATATTTTCTTCATTACCTCCAATTAATGTAAATGTCAAATGTTTGAATATATTATCACATGGATAATTCAGTCTGTTGGTTGATTTGTGGAGTATTTGCATTAAAGTGACAATTAAAACAACAACAAAAAAAGTAATCCACACCACATGTTCTTATCCATTGTCATGCTCTTATAGAGATGTTGAAGTTGTTTCTGTGACATCTCCTTTTGACTCTGGTAAACAAGTTTCTTAAAGCCTTTGAGTTTACCATCATTTATATCTAGTCTTTTAAAAATTTTAGTAATTGTTTTGTATTCATTTTTAAAAGAGGTTTATTAGCTGTCCATCGTTCTGTTACTGTATATAGCATGTAAAAATTTAGTTGACAGATACTAATGTCTCATAATGGAGCTGTTCAGAGGGTAGAAGACTGCTTTATAGATATATGAAAAATAATGTGTTCTGATAGGATAGAGACAGTAAAATAATTATCAGATGTTTATCTTCTCATAGCTCACTCTCCTTTCACTTTTCTTGTGCTTATTTGTAACTTTGTGCCTGACTGCTCAATTACAATGTGGAAGTGAATACTTCTCACCTATTCCTTAGTGCTGTCTTTACAGCTTAATTAAACATTTTTATAGTAAGTGGGACTGAAACTCTTAAAAACCAGAGAACATTTCAAAGGCCTGAAACATAGGTCATAAAAGTCAATGATGCCTAAAATTGGGCTTCTTAATCTCAATTGAAAAATTTGAATAGAAATTACTTCTATAGATGCAAATATACTGTAGTTGTCACTCAAAGTAATGAATAAACTATTCCTTTTGTTTGGTTGTTCATTTTGGTTTATCATATGGTACTTTATTCATTAGTGCACATTGCTTTTGGTCCTGCTGCAGCGTCATGCTGGAGACGGTGGGCCATACGTCCCACTGCAGCACTGTGGCAGACAGGAGCTCAGGTCCAAGGAGCAGTATAGATGTGTCAGCTGACATTGGGCCTGGATGAGTAGGACTCTGCTGCTTTCAGGAGAACACTGCTAGGATGTTCTGCACATATCTAGGAGAGCACACTTTGAACACTAGAAACAACAAAAAATTATTGCAGTCAGTCACATGCTAATTACTTAGCCCTTAAAAAACCTCTTGTTATTTGGTTCAGTTGGTAGATCTTTTGGTTAGATCCTTATCAAAATTTGGGAGCTATTTTCTTTATCTTGGTCAGATTTTTTTTTTCTGTGAGAGTTAAATTTTGTATGCACTTTATAAATGCAGATAATAATTTCAAATGCTTCTTTCTCACCATGTATAGCACACAGAGAAAATGTGAAGCAAAAATAACCCCAGAACCCACAGAAACTACATCTCATTATTGCGCACACTGCATGGAAGGAATCATGTGGTGGCGTCATTACACATTTTCCTCCAAGTTTTGCAGATGATCAAAATATGCTGTCTTGGCAATATTTGACATGTTGAGTTTGTTATTGTTAATACTCATGCAGGTTTCTATGGAAAGTCATTAAGTGTTGGCAAAGAACTACAGAAATATCCAATTGTATTTGCCATCCTTCCCTCCACTTGTAAGAACTAAACATTGGTGGTGTTTCACAAAAAAGAAATTGCCCTCCATGTTGCTCAGCTGTCATTTTAGTAGAATTGATGCCTGTGTGTAAGTACAGCATATCAAAATTGTGACGTGCAATCCCATCCACTTCTGTTTCATGAAGAGTAGACCTGTATAAGAATTTAGTTACGAGAATGGGAGACAGCTGATTTTGGAACAGGACAGTGGCTTCGGGAAAGGCATGACTTCACTATTGTGTAGTCATATATTTATGCCCATATAACGTGCTGAGATTCCATACCTTTTTAGACTGGTGAAGCCTACAGAGCTGCGAGTAGGATATGCTGCTTGTAATTTTCTCCCTTACAAATAAACCAGAATTAATTAATTAATTATTTTACAGTCACTGGAATTCCAAGGTTTTGCAAAAAGTGTCAGCTTCTTACTTTCTACGTTTTTTTCTGGTGATCCTCCTCTAATTCCAGGCTGCATACTGTGCTCTGATATTATCATATCAGAGTTTTAGAAATGATGGAATTTTCCATTTCGCCCAGCGTTGTGGGAGGAAAATAATTAGGGAAGATGAGAGACTTCCAAGATCACTGGATGGTCTGGAGTGCAGCAGATTTTGCAAGAGCATCTCAACGGCAGTTAGTTTAGCTCGTAATGGATGAAATTAGATGGAAAGTTGGGGCATAAATTCTAGGTCTTGGATTCAGAAGATGGCAAATTGGGTTAGTACCTCTGATTTAAAAGATAAAATAAAACTGGAATACTAGATATGGAGAAGTAGTGATAGAAATGTAGATGGGAAAATGCTTAGATTTTTTGCATACTTCATGTATGAGTTACCTGAGCGCTGCAAGAAATAATAAAAGGTTAATGTTGCTCATTTTCTAAAGAAACTCCACATCTCTGTGATCTGACTTTAAAGCTGCTTTTGTTATGCCTACAGTGGTTCAAATAAAATTTCTGAATTTTGAGAGGTTGGTTGGATTTGTTCAGTTACCATTGCATCTTCATAAACATTCAGAGAACCAAATAATGATCCAGCAAAGTATAAAGTAGTTGGCAGTTTTAAAAGTAACAGAGGAGGGATCTGAAGGGGAGTTGGGGGGAAGTATTCCTAGGAAGAGCATGCTTAAAGTTATTCCATTTCTGTAGCTGAGGTCAGAGGGGACTGTCTTGTGTGGTAAAAGCTTTAATGCTTCATGATCACGCAGAAAATTTAATCCCACTCTGATTAAAAATGCCAGCATCATGCAGTTGCAGAGGGAAGGATACAGCTTATGAATTTGTAGAATAAATACAAGAAGAAAATATTACAAAATGTATTCATGCAGGCTAACAGATTTTTAGAATAAGTTCATAGTGAAAATGTTGATAATAGCTGAAACTTACTGTAGAAAAATATGGAAATAAAGAAATGGGTTCAAGGTGTGAGAAGATCAAGCAATGTATTGTATGACTTATAAACCAGTCCTCATCACAGGATAGCGTTATACAATCCTACACAGCCTCATTATGTGTGTAATATATGGAAGACAATATACTCTAGTTGAAAGGGAAAGAAATTTAGATGCAGTAGGCAAAATCAGAAGTAGCGTAAACTAGAAATAATAAATGTATCTGTACATGTGAGCAAAGCTTTGTGGGACAATGTATTTTAAGTTACAGAGAAGATGCTTTCTCTAACGGCTTCCTCTAATTCTATATCATGGTAAATTAGAAGCATAATGAATCTTAATTTTGTATCTGCAGACTACTCTGAATTACCGAGGGAATGAAGGCAGGAAGAAAAAACCCAACCCTTCCCTTAATTCTTCAGGATCTTTTTTTTTCTTGGAAGTTTCACTTAATTTCGTTCACTTTGGTTTTGCTGAAGTCTTGGCTTCTAACATGTATAACTCATGAAGTCACTCCTGTATCGGGCACTGCCACAGTCTCTATGCATGCCTTCACTGTTGGGGAGGTGGGGTCATAAATACATGTAAGCCTACTGCCCTGCTACCCTTTCCTGTCACTGTGTCTTGAGGTGCTTTATGGAATAAGAGTTATTTTATGACAGGAAAAGCAAAAATGCTTCCATTTCGTGGTTGTTTTGAGTCACTCTTTTTATGTTCTATCCCTTTTATCCACGTTCTTCTGTGTCATTATCTTGGCAGTTGTTCTGCTTTGCGTCAGGCAAGCATCTCAAGACTACAGTTCAAGTGTGCCCGAAAAAGGAAAAANCTGTTGGTTCTAAATGCACCAATGATTTTCTCAGATTCCTTGGCAGTTAGGGATATGTGTAAATAATTGGTAATAAAAGGAAAAGATTGCAGTGGGTCATGGGAATTACGTATCTTCCCATTTCATTCAGGGAGTATATCATAAAGAATATACTTAACTAGAGCTTTTAGAATACTCTTATATACACCAAACAAGTTAATCTAATTTCCCCGCAGTCATTATAAAGAACTTTTATCAACGGGTTGAGTGAACAGTCATGACTACATCATAGCTGACACATCTTTCCATGCACAATAGTGCAATTTTTGGGAATTCCGCTGGATATCAAAACTTCGACACAGTAATTCATTGCAATTATGGACTATCTTTTCAATGATATTTTTACATCTAATCAATGAATAGGGTCAATTAGTTCTGATCATTTATAGTGCAACAGAAAAATACAGATAAGGGAAAAATAAAGAACATATTTGAAAATAATCTAACAAGTTGTTAGTGTTCAGATTGTACTTTACCAATGAGTATCCGAAGAAAACCCAAACACTGAACAAGAATAGGAAAAAGCAACGATACTTTAAAAATATCTATCCTTCTGTACTTTCTCAAGAAGAAATAGCAAGGAAGGTCCAACTCCAATGTATTTTAAGTAATTGATGAAGAACATTTTTCCTGGCAATTACTTTTAATGTCTGTATTTCAGTAGATAGTAATATTTGAGCCCTAGGCCGGGTAATCATATCTCTATTGTCTGCATTAGAATGTCTGCACAAATGCTTAGATTCATGTGGTTAATTCTATAGCCCTTACTCTCTTTGTAACGTTCAAATATATTTGAATAAGTATGTTTTCTTTTGTATTTTTTCTAAAGTTAGAGTAACTATACCTTAGTATGTGTAAAGAGATAAACTAATCGGAACGTTGTATCTGGTGCCAAAGGGCAACAGAAGTGTGCATGAGTGGAGATGGATAAGCTTGTGCAGCTTTGAGAATTTTTAAAGCCACCATGTTTTGGGGTTCTGGGTTTTTTTATATTAGAAAATTATTTCTGGCCTGCCCCTGAAAATGCTGCATTAATGAGATCACATGCAGCAGGAAGCTCAAATCTGAGTTGAAAAGTGAAAAAGATGGTATGATTTGCTCACAATTGTTTTAACATCTTTTTTGTGCTAATGGTTGAATGACTTTTTGGAGAAAGGGGCCTAAACATCATGTTTCTGCAGCTCTGTAGCCTATAGCAAGGCCAGCTAGCAATCTATTCAGTAACCCCTGCAAATTAGGACTGCTTTAGGGATGTGACATGTCCCAGCGGCCACCCCAGCAGATGAGCAGTCAGGAAGCAATAAGCTTCTACCATTCAGGGTCAAGGATTTATGACCCTAGAAATAACGTAAAGGATAAGTGAAATCTGCCTTTCTAGGTATCATAATACTAATAAACCGGACACTTTGCTTAATGTCAGTAGGTGTGCTTCCGATATCTGCAACACCTTCCAGGATTGTCCAGATGGACAATCATCAGCCTCTCGGGTTTTGAGTTTGTTTTCCTAAAGTAGAATTTCCTTTTTCAATTTGTGTAACTTAGGCAGTGTGCAGGCACACATGGTTATGCACATATACATAGATTATATTGATAGGTGTGCAATTCTTCTCTGCTTGTAAAAAATCTGTAACCAGTGTTCTGTTTATAAAGGTCATAAAACATTGCAAAGTAAAAAGGTTTGCAACGTGTAACAGTGGTGAGGTACGGGAGGTTCACCTATTGCACTGCATGTGTGCTCACATCCAAAAAAAACTTAACACGTTAGCAGAGCCAACAGTGTTTAGGTTCATCTGTTTTTTGGTGCTTTGGGAAGACTGTAAATGAAGAGTTAATTGAACAACAACAAAATACGTATCAAAACAATCCCACAACCCATTTTTCGATAATTGTTTCTTCTCTTAAGAGAACATTACCTCTCTCACAGATGGTCAGAGTGATGCATTTGGGGAAATCAGCCAAACTTGGCTTTCTTCCTGGTCTCTCTGCTTAGTAACCGCAGCATTTAACCCCAGAAGTATTATTTAACTTTGCTCCAGATACCATTTTAATCAACAATACTAGGCTTCACAGTTGGAGAACTCCTTTTAAGGTCTCTGAACACAATTTTATTTTTTTTTAGCGTTTTGGATTTATGGAAACAAACTCTGCCAAAGTAAAGTTTACTTACTTTCAAATCACTTGAAAAGGGATTCCTGAAATATGACTTGTAGAAAGGTTTAATGAATCATGTAAATGTCATATTACTAGGAAATGATCTTCCAACAATGAAATCAGTGGCATGAAGGAAAAAAGGTTTACTCCCACCTCATACATAGGAAGGAAGATATATTAAACAGTTGAAACACTTATGTAGAAGCTGGGTGATCTGGCTGTTAGGTTGAGTTCCTTCTCTGAGAATAAAATCCAGGATTTAGTCTTGGTGTTGAAGTACCTTATGCTCATAGTAGTATTTTCATATCAAGTGGCTTTGGTGTAAACTTGAACGTGCAGAAATGGTGAGGTGCTCAAGTACTAATAAGGTGGGATTGTAGAAGGACAGCTTAATACTTCATACATGTCTGTGTGGTGGCAGTGGGGAAAAGGAAGTTGTACATGATTCAGGGTACCTGTTCCTCTCTGCTCTCAGGTAGAGCGATCCTCTTCTGTCAGAAGCATCCCAGTGTTTGGTGCGGGGGAGCAGGTAGAGAGAAGGGAGACATCCATCTTGTCCACAGCAAGTTGCGAGTCAGGCGGAATAAAGGAGCTTGACATCTAACCTATGCTTTTCACTCTCTCTTCAACATTTGTGAAAGCTCAGAGCTTCCATGAAGGGTTGTACAAATAGCATTTTCAGAATAGTATGAAACTGCAGCTGAAACGATGATGTTCAGTGACGACAGCTCATTCAGTAGAAGCTGAGCTCTTGTAAGATGCGTGGAAAATCATCCTGTCATTACTCTTGGCAAGAGCTTCTATGATACTTCAGATGACCTGTAGTTTTGTTTTTTTACCCCAGTGCTGTTCTGTACCTTGAAGGCAGAGTTTCTTCAGAAAAGAAGTTTGTTCTTTTTCCAGTTACTGCTTTCATAGAGATTATTCCCTTTCTCATTGTTCCTAGGTGAGCTGGGCTTCCATGCTGC
>WAAD01038005.1:666-14901 GCA_013389945.1 Fregata magnificens | reverse complement strand
GTACAAAAATTAGGCTTGTACACAAACTCCTATTTGTCATGCTTTTTTGGTTTGAAACGAGAACTGAGCCACGATTCTAAAAGTTGTTGTCCTGTTTGAAAATGGTTAAACTGAATTGTACAATTTATTCTACACAGAAATAAAATTAAAGCAGATAAAGATCCTCTTCACTTACTGCTCCTGTCAAGTTCTCCATTAATGGTGGCACGTTAAGAAGAGGAGGAACATGCTATTCATTGTTTCTTTTCTGTTAACATAAAGGAGTTACTCTTGATTGGAATTTGGAAAAAGCAGTGATGTTTCTAGGGAATTATTCCTGACCTGATACTTAGTGCCCCTGACACTATAATTTTCATGCATTCTCCTGAATTTTATCCTTTTCTAAACTCGCTTAGTTTTGGCCCTTTCCCCTCTGTATCTCCATTACTGTGTATAAACATAAATAAACANCAGAACTTTTCTTGTGCAATGGTGCGTAAGGTGCATAACAATAGAGGTCAACTCTTACAACCTTTCTGCTCTTACTAGGTACAAAACTAATAAGCAAGTGTTAGGTTTTTGTGTCTTGGCTGTTTGTCTTAGTGCTGTTCTCCTTCCCAGTGTATCTGTAATATTGATTATAGCAGCTGTCGAGGCACGTTGAAATGATCAGTGTAAACTACTATCACTACTGAAGGAACAATGTGTGTGGCTGTGTTTTGCCTCCATGACAGTCTCTCCCCTAACACGTTTGCTGCTTCCAGACACGTGGGGTACCAAGCTGGGTAAGCTATTTTCCTTGGGTAGTTGTGCATCACGCCTAATTTTCTCCCTACTTCTCCCCGAGCTGGCAGTGATTCCAGAGGCAACAAAGCAGTTCATTGACAATCATCCAGGAAGAATTGCTTTGTTTTCTTTATTAAACTGTGAGTTTATAAGACAGAGACTGGAATGGGCTTAGTTCTAGTAAGTTAGAACAGCCTAGAGGGTTTTCTGTGCTATGCCAGCAGTCTCCTGTGTACCAATGGTAACGTCCCTACTGCAGTGTAAATCACTGGGTAGCTCAGCATACCTTTTATTTAGCTGAATATAAATAAACAGCAGGATACTTGAAAGAAATAACACTCCAGAGAAAACACAATCCTCGTGCAATTAGAGCATTTCTATTTAGATAATTGCTCACTGAAATTATAAGCTTGGATCTAATCCTCAAAGGATACAGAAAATTGGCAGTTCCAAGACGATCTGCTTCTTTCACTCTTTTTTTCCCCCCTAATACATGAATATATTTGTTTTTCAAACCCTAAATGCTGATTTTTTTTTTTTTTGCTTTTTTTCCTGCTATAGTGAGAGTGATACTGAAAATGACAAAATAGCAAAGGATGCCCTGGAGATAATCTAATTTTTGAGGGAATCTGTGTAGAGGAGTGATAACAAGCATGGTAATTTACTGCTGCTTGAAAGAAAAACATGACCTCATGCAGTTACATAGGGGCTTGCCCTAATTATGGGTGCAGGCAGGGTGGTCACTAGGGTATTGGTGAGACAGGCAGTAATCTCCACAAACAAGTATTTACCTCAATGAGACTGTTCTCTCCTACCCTCACTATGCTTTTTGTGAATATTTTTTTCCATTTCTAAGAACTGTATCTTGGTGCTTAGGCTAGGAGGTAGAAAAAGGGTTCTGTTCCTGACTGTCCTATTGACTTTGCATGTGAGTTTAGGCAGGCTAGCTCCATTTCTTTGCATCTTTTCCCATATCTATAAAGTGGGGATTACCAGCCATGGGTAGAGTGCTTTGAATTACTTCACATGCTTTAATTTGGTTTCTTTCTTCTCTTCTCTGTTTGTCGATTAGTTTTTTTAAATCCTTAAATTTTCTGTTAAACTGAGACCCTTAAAAGCCAGAAAATTGGGAGTACAAAGAGACTTCCCTGTTACACTACTCAGCCGGGTGCTCTGAAAAAATAGTGTTTTGGCCAGAAATAAACTGTTTTTAAATACTGATGCATAAAACAAATCTTTCCTGTAATCCATGTCACTGCTTTGTTCAGTTGTGTTTTCTTAAATGTCTCCTCAATTCTCTGTTTGCAACGCATTTTATGAGACATATTTGCACTTGCAGTTTATAGAAACACTTGCTGCCTTGAACACCTGCCAAAAAGTAGATTTTTTAAGGATGGAACTAGCATAAAGATCTTAGGGTATGTTGCAGTTCATAAGATTAAAATCAGAAGCTTTTAAAAATAACATTTCAACACATTAATTGCTGCAAAATGATTGAATTCATCGATAAAGCAAAATGTGAAGCCAGTAAAGATGTGTATGAAGTACCCTTACTGGTATTGAAAACTGGCTCTGTATTTATATGAGACGATTCCAGATCAGAAAAATCAAATGTTGCCCCATGTATGACTTAGAAATAGTTATTGGCTAGGGGAGCAAAATGTGCCTTGAAATAATTTTTTCTGTGTGCAATTTTTTTGTGTATATTCCAGAGCTCAGATTTTTTTCACAAATACATGACAAAAAGGGTATGTATCCGTATGCAGTTTCTGTGCACTAGGCCTCTTCCCCAGCTCTTTAACATTTAAGGGAAGGGAAAAAGTGTGGGTGTGAAAGCACGGGGGCAGTTTGAGAAGGCACTCTTTAAATGGTGTGGGATTGTGTCATTCTGTCTCATACATTACATCCTCAAACCGTCATTTACTTCTTAATCCTACTTTTGAATAATGAATATTCATCTAATCTGTTCTTGGTTTTCCATGTAACTCCCATTGCTGAAGAAGATCTTTCCACAGCCACAGAAAGCCACCCTGAATTTCACTCCTCAGGATGACTGTGACTTAGATTTGCAGGGGCTTGCTCTGCTGTGTTTTGAACAAGCCTGGAAGGTCTGGGTGCAGGAGGAAGAGATGAAACTGCTTATTTTCCTTTCCACCCCAGAGTGTGATGGCATGTATGGGTTCCAGTCCCTAGCATAAAGTAAAACTAATACAGGCTAAGCCTCTGCCTCAAAGGACTCTTTTTATTGATTCAGAATTGGTAAAATACAGCGACAGTCTGCTCAGTATCCTCCCCATTCATGGTCTGTTTGACACTCCCAAATGGGCGCAGAGTAGAAGCCACAACAATTGAGGATTCTTCTGAGCTGAGGAAATGCTTGTTGACAAATTTCCTTGATTTTAATTTTGAATCATGCTGTTAGATCAGGGCACAGCAGACTTAATGGCTGATGAAGTCATCCACGTTTTCCTTTGCTGCTTGCGGTCTGCTGAATGTTCCCTTGTATTACTGCAGGACACAAGTTTATGAAGTTGATGTGTTGTTATCAAAGCCTTTTAGTGTGGCCATTATATACCTCTTTTTTTTCTCCTCTTTAGCAGTCAGCCATCTGCAAGAACTGTTTATTGCATCCAAATGATTGTGATAGCATTTGGTTAGGGTATAAACAATAGCAGAGCTGGTTTCATTAGCAAAGGGCACGCAGAATCAATGTCTAGGTCTGATTCCTTTGTTCTTAAACTTGTATCAGTATAATTCATGTTTAAGTGGTTAACTTCTGATTTACTTGAGCTGAAGTGAAAACAGATACAGGTCCACAGACTGACAGTATTCATGTTGATGGGAAACCATTTATATTGCTGCCAAATTGTTGAGTTTTTTTATTACAGTGGCAGTGAATAAAAGCCAGAGTAAATCATAAATTTCACTACCTATAATATGTGAGAAACTGAGACATCTTATAGTAGCAGCCCTGAATTAATTCAGAACAGTCATTTATCTTCATTTTTTTCTACAGAGATTGGCTGAACGTTTTTAATACCCATAGCTTTATATGGGCACTGATTATAAAATATTGTTACCTTTCTTAGTGTTAAAACACTCTTCACTGATTATATAGTACTTGTCCCAGAGAGGAAAACAGTAGAAGGGCTCCCATGTCAAATTTTTATTCCTGTAGCCTCTCAAAGAATATTAAAAAAAAACTTAAAAAAAGTCATGAATCTGAACTTAGGCTGCTAGATTTCTACATTTCTGCAGGGAATGTATCACAGATGAAGCAGGCTTTCTCAGGGGGGATTATACCTCATTACCTGGTAAAGTTAATTGGTAGTGTAAACCCCACAGAAGCATCCACTTCATCTGCAGACACAAGATACCTGAGCTGTCCACAATAACCTCATTTTCTAGTCTTAAAAAAGAAAAAGGAGAGAGGCTTGTGCACTTAAATATTATGAATTTAACTAGGGTGAGTCTATACGCTGCTGAAGCAAATGATTCAACTTGGTGTGTTACTGAATGCTGGCAGGAATCGCACTTACTGTCCCACCTCACGCTACACTACCGTTTTGCCATGCAGCTTTTAGATTGAATGCTCCTTAGGGGAGGGTCACTGTGCACAGCATTGAGGAGCACATGCATGAAGCGTTGTATGCGGATGTTCAGGGAGGGAGTCTACCACCAAAACCAGCTGCAAACTTCTCTGTGTCATCAGATTCCTGTGAATTCCTGTGGAAGACAGTGGGACTGGAAGGCAGCGGCTTGCCTGTATGGAATATATACAAAAGATGGGAGTCAGAGGGACTTGGACACACCAGCATCTTCCGTCATATCGTATAAAAGGCTGCCTGATACTTATAACAATGTACCTGATTTTCCATTTGCATAGACTTTTCTGAAATACAGCTTACTTTTTCTTTGAATCTCCTTTAATAGGTATGTTGGTATTGTTACTGGAGCCAACAGAGGCCTTTTATTTCTATACATCTGTGGGGAAGGTCCCCTGCTCTGTTCAGCATCCAAGCTGAATGGATATTAAAACTGGTGCTGACAATATCATGTCATCACTAGTTCTTTGGAATAGGGCTTGTGATCATCACAATGTTGAGTGTTCCTTACAGTACTGCATTCTAGAAGGCATAAAATTACAGGTGCAGGAAAGAGGCTGGACTCCGTGTGAAAATAAAAGCAAGATTTTATTAAAATAAGACAATATTTGAAACAACAGCAGAAGCTTCTCAGCATTCACTGCTGTAGCTGTTGTTGCCTGTTAGAGACAACTGGATATTACATGCCTGGAAAGTCTGTACTGTTCTTCAAGGTTTTTATGATTTTTCTTACTGCCAGTGGTTAGCGCGTATCCGTACCCAAAACTGTTCTGAAAACACCCTTTCTCATTATAACTCATCCAATCAGAAGAATAACTGCTGATTCAGGTACTTCGGGCAGGTTTTGGTACACAGGGACTGCTTTGGTGACTAGGCAGTTTCAAGAAACGGCAGAGAATGGCACTGAGTCACGGCACCAGCAGCCCTTGCTCAGGCTGCAGTTAAAGGCCTTCATTAATTTGTTGTCCAGCAGTTTGTACCTGTGCAAAGTACAGGTAGAATGTCACTAAATCAAAAAGGTTGCTTTCACAGGGACAGATTTATTGAGATGGAATGAAAGGCCAAGAGGGTTGCTTCTTGCCTCTGCCTCTACTTTGCATTGCCTGGTATGCTGTCCCACATCCTGCTTACATAAGCAAGAGCTGCTGTGTGATTCCTCCGTCCACACTACAGCTGTTTTGGCTTTTATATCATCTCATGTACTTCAGCGGTTTTTGGGCCATAAACTGAAGCTCATTTTGCTGAGCTGGGGGGAGAGTCTGCTGCCCCCCGAAACGTATCTCTGCCAGAGGTTTCTGTATTGCAACAGAAGCTGTGTGAACGCTTCCTAAGCAATTCTACCTAATGGTGTTAATCTGCCTTTGCTGGAGGGTACTGACCTGGCGGATAATGATGAGAAGGTAGAGATGGGTGCAGACTTCAGCTGAATCTGGCGAAGATGTCTGTCTGGGGTTTCCAGTAGTTTGTGGACAGGTGGCCATCTTCCAGCCCTGCCAGTGGAACTGCTCCACAACCTATTTCTGTCAAATTGGAGAACTCTTCTACAGCTGTTTCTTGTAGGCTGTCAGATTTGGCTGAAATGTTTGGGGCAGTGCTCACACAGCAAGTCTGAGGAGATGGTGGCAATGGCATCATGTTGGAGGATGCAAATTCCTTCTAGGGACATGGGTGTTTACAAGGTTTGTGATGCCACCCCTGTGTAAGCAGATGTAGCCTGTATTGGTTCACACCAACAAAAAATGTAGCCCATAAACATAGAGAAGCAGGAAAAGCAGATCAGAATGAGGATAGAGGCGTTCTCAGTGTTTTTTCTCCTTTGTACCATTTAGCCCAGGCTCTTTCTTTTCTGCTGTTCTCTATAGTTGCCTGTTCTTTGGGACAGTAGCACAGAATTTGAGAGTCTTGGTGTTAAAATATAAGGTCAGGACCAGCCAGGATATGAAGAGAGATAATGTTGTTATGTCCCAGCAATAATAAGGGGCCTGGGAGAGCTAAAGAAATGAAGAAATGCCTCGCCACCTTATCACCTCACATCTTCCCTCCTCTCAGCCTGCTCTGGCTCTCACAGCCATGGTATAAAGGCTCCTGTGTAGAGTTATCCATTGGTAAATATAAGAAACCAGCTGGGGGAGTAAAAAGAAACGGAATATTGTGCACTGTGGTCTCAGTTATGAGGCTTCAATGTTTTGTTTGCCCCAGGACCTAAAACAGCTTGTGGTCTGAGAGCTGAGGTTGAGCTGGAGTTCTGCGCTTAGGGGGGGGCACAGATCAATAAGTGCATGTTGGTAACAAAGGAAGATCTGACCCTTGGCTGTCACTTCCATCTGGCAGCTGGAGGCCAGGGAGGGGTTTCTTGCAGTGGGGGAAGGGACCGATTCGTTCTGTAGAACTACGGCATGACTCTCACTGCTGGCAGGAGCCAGTGACGGAGAATGGCTGGTGCTGATTTGAACCACTGAACTGATGTCATTTCACAGCCAGTCTAAGTCAGATTGTCTGTCTTGTTTTCTGTATTGCTTTTGTGTGTTGATCAGGAGCACTGTACTTGCTCTGGTGTAAACACCAGTGGCTTTCAAGAACTCAAGAGTAGAGGAGGAAATGCGCACACACACAGGTAAGCATGCACGCACACAGAAGGAAATTAGGAGGAGTCAGCAAAGCAAGGAAGAGTCAGCAACAGAACGTGATAGAAGTGTAGGAAAGAGTAGCATCTTGAGGAAGTCTTATTAGGGGTCCTCTTTTCATCAAATACATGTTTTAGTGATGAACCCAGTGAAAGGTTTAGTAATCTTACAGCAAAGAAGCAGAAAAGGAGACGCACATTTTTTCTTGACCAAGCAAGCAATGTTTGGATGAAGTAGACCTTTATTGTTTTGAAAATAAAGTAGTGCTCAAAGCCATATTTGGTTTAGTGCTTTTCACTGCAGCATTAAAAAACCTAGCTTCTGCCCTAAAGAGCTTACAATAAAGTAGAGAAGGCAGAGGAATAAGGAAGCGTGTGAAACAATGAGTATTTGTTATCATTTTTCAAACAGATGGAATAGGATCAATAATTTGCAAGACTGTCTACAGTAGGGATTTTGGGGGGCAGCAAGTGTTTTTCAAATGGGTTACTTCCATCAAGGTCAAAGAGTATGTTGTTCCAGGGCACTGTATTTGTGAAGTGCCTAGACTGCCAGGGATACATGTTGTATCTAGTCTTTGTTGATTGTCAGTTAGCTCAACCAGACTAACCCTCAGGGATCTGTTCTCCTCTTGTCCTCTGGATGTTATTGATCCTGCTGTACTGCTACTTGTACATGTTCTTTCAAGGTATTGTTAGACTGGCTGAATAAAGTATTTCCGGCTTAATAGTAATATTTTGGCACTTACAACATTTTATTAGCTAGCCAACTTTCAAAGAGTAGGAATGAAATAATGTTTCTGGAATGGTATAATAGGAGTTAGGTCACAGAGTTAAGCTATTCTGGGTATGTGGTCCCAAAGGAAAAGATTAATGTTCGTGCAGGAATGAGAAGGGCTTGGACTCCAGGTACGGAGGGAGGGAAAGGACTGTCTTGCATCGTATGTAGATCACACTGCATGACAGACCTCATGCAATCCTTTATTTGCTAGGCTAAATCACCACAGCTATACGAGGGGCTAGCAGGGATGGGCTGTATGGAGGATTCACCTCCACATGCCATCTCAGTGTGGAAGCGATCAGCCATCCCTTCTTGGTTCACATCAGTACTACTTATGTCACACCTGATGTTTTTGCCATCGTGGACTGTGACAAAGATGATTGCTCAGGCTTTATCTTCTGTAAAAGATAATCTTGGAGTGTTCTGCACAGAGCAGTTTTAGTGAATGGGTTAAATTCATCATTGCAAGATTTACACAGAATGCATTAAAACATGTTAGTTTTGTGAAAAAAAGACCAATGCCACTTGGTGAGATTGTTATCCACGCAGTGGGCAGGAGGAAATTGAAGAGCTCTGAAAGTTTTGGTCTGAGCTTGTTGCCATTGTGTTGCAGAAACGCAGTTGCCATAGCTAAGGTGTAATTAGCTTTTAGGGTAATATTATAGTGCTTCTGAATTACCTTCCCTAAAATATGCAGCAGTTCTACCTTTTTTTTGTTGTTCTGTTTCCACAAATTAGACACTGCACATTAAAAAATGCTCTTACATGCATGAACACACATGCACTCTCACACTGTTTTTTCTTCCTTTTTTTTTAACCAAGCAAACACTGGAACACAGACGTAAAATTAAATGCAGGACAAATGTTGTAGTTATTATATGCATAAGAAATAAGTATAGTTTTGAACATGACAGTATAATCTGTTGTACTCCAAAGCAGAAAAACTACATCTTTTCTGCACTGACAGAAGCAATAGTAAAAGTTAAAACATCATTTCTCAGGTTCTATAAACCAAACTGACTGATGTGCTGTCTGCTGAAATATACATTGCCTCAAAATTGATGCTGCTGTTATTTTTTATATGTCTAAAATTTTAGCAATTTGTCTTCCTCAAAGACAGAAAAAAGAGGTGGGGGGAAGAGATTCCTAGCATCTGCCCATAATGAAGGATTCTTTTTATTCTGTATTTCAAATCTTTCTTGATCAAACCCATGCCATTCTCTGAACTGCTTCTTGAGAAGGAAAAATAGTTTTTAGCCTTGAAGACATGAATTAAACAGCTTGCCCTAGAGGGCTCTAAAACTAATAGCAAGGGTGAACACTCTTGTAATTATTCCTTCTGGTGTTTCAGGTTTGGAAAATGTAAAGTAAAACAATCTGAATAGTCTTTCTAAATGGTTGCACAGTAAAAGATTTTCTTATCATGAGAAGGGTAGGAGATCTTGATCCTAAAGGAGAGGAAGACCTGGGATGGTTTAAAACTGTCTTGCAATATACTTAGTTTACTCTTTTCTGGGCCATTTCTTCTGTATTTTATCTGTTGAAGAGGAAACATAATATTTCTCCTCAGGTGAAATAAATTAACCTTCCTTCTCTCTCCCGTTTATATACTGAAGATAAAGCCATGGCTTCCTGATTAATTTAATTGAGGATACACCAAGATTGCAGCTGAAGAGGGCCTTCCTGCTTTCCCCCTTCCCCCAGTTTTTTCCCTGTTCAATAAAAAGTCATTATTTGTCTATGTAGCATCCTGTGATGCCTAACGGGGTCAGTTAAGTGCTGTTGCTTGCATGAGGGAGAGGATGCGTGGATTGGAGGGGGAAGGGCAGGGGATGCATTGCCAGCTTTCATTGGTCTAAATTTTTCTAACAGTATTAAGAGGCAGGTCTATGGTAATCTAGTTTGTTTTGGCTGAAGTGGTTTTGGTACCAGTTAAAGTGAACAGCTGGGAGCTGCTCTGAAGGGGCAGTAGCCTCTTCAGCTGAGTTGGTGATGAACATCTGGGGATAAACCTTTTCCACCAGCGCAGCTATTTGTAAGGTGGGTGTTTGTCCACACCCTTAATTTCTTCTCTCTGCAGAGCTGAACTAAGAATCTAGTAAAATAGATGTCTGCATGCAAAACTCTTGGATATCCATGTGGTGCTGAAAGCTCTACATGTTAATTTCTTATTATCTCTTGTTATTTCTTATCTGTTCCTATTTGGGAGGTACAGTATTTTAGTTTATTGGAATACAGAGCACAAGGAAGTTTTGCTATGATGTGTCTCAGGAAAATATACTTGAGCATACTGTCAGTTAAAGGATTGGCAGAGATCTTACTTCATAGTTGCAAGAAAATGTTGAGAATATATTGCTCTTTATTTTCTTTTTTCCCATTAGGTGAATGACTGATTTCTTCAGGAATTAATAGCCCCATCTTCCTTCTTTTCCCATCTCTTGATCAAGGCTACTGAGGGTCTGCAGTAAGATAAAGCAGAGAACAGCTCGTGGCAGAAGGTGTATTTTATGGTATTGCCAATCCGGTGTCCTTAATTCTTCATCAGGCATTGATTAAGAACCCACGGCATTGTTCTATCAGGAAAGATGAATTCAAATTTTAACAGTGTGAGCTCTTATTTCTTTTCACCAGTCCTGCCACCCAAGGTTTTGGAGGAAACCTGGATATGAATGAGTGCTAAGTCTCTCCACAGTGCTGAACGATGCAACCAGAAGCTAAGCAAAGCTACCGTTTGCCTCCGCTCTGGAGTGGCAGTTGTTGGACAGCTGGCTGGGTATCCCCATCAGCCCTGTGACACTTTCATGCATAGCAAACCTGTTCCATTTTTAAAGACTGGGAGCAATGTCCTTAAACAGCAATAAAGGAAGGGTGTTCCTTTATGTGGCATGGCCTGTGGGTGTATAGCGTGTACTTCTTAAACTTTGAATTCTTGATCCCGTTAGAAGACAAACCAGTAGCCAATCTGTTACAAATATTGTTATTATGAAAACTCTCATTGCAAGAATTCAGTACACACAACATAAACCACACTTAAGGCAGGTAAAAAAATGGACAGATTTTCTTAGGCCTTCATCTTCATCATGCTCTTTGTTGTGATTGTTTTGTTCTTGATTTTCTTTTTCAGAAAATATTGTAAAATGTCAACAGCACAGACCGTGGAAATTAAAACTTGGATAGATGATTATCTAGTACAGCAGAAACTGATGTATTAAAAATTATGGAAGCAAGTATCTTTTACTAAAGCAGAGTCTTTTGTGCTGATCATAGCAGCTGAAGTTGGTTATTTAGCCTTTCAGAGAGCTGGTTTATATTTTATGATGGGAGATTAGAAGCGTTATTGAAACGTGATAAAAATCAGCTGCATGTTCTGAAATTAGTGATGCTATTTCATCTGGCTGCTTTGTTTTTCATAGGGTTCAGTACCTTCCACAGTGTAGTGCATGCTAGAGGACCTTCAAAATGAAAACATCCTAGATCTGAGATTTGTATCATGACCAAGGGAAAAAATATTTCAGTACAAGTATATAACGAGCAAGATTCTCCATGGATGTAAATTATCTTAGCTCCATTGATTTTAGATGATCATGGTATATAATGTACAACTTGGGGATCTTGTTCTGAATAATATTCCTTACAATATTTGATGCCATGAATATTTATGTCTGTCTTGCTTGCAGCCATGATAAACTAAACAACTCAAAAATATCTACATTAAAAAAAAAAATCCAACCAGAAAAATGTTATTTGAGCAGTTTGTGAGAGGAGAAATAGCCCATCCAAGTATTGTATTTGAGCTTCATGCTTTGTTCATGCCATGAAGATGACAAAAGTCTTAGCTGGGATCATGTATTGGTTTTAAAACTGAGAAACCTAGTTTGAGAAATTGATGTGGTCTCAGCTTCCTGCTGTGTTCACTCACACCTATAAGAGGATATTGAGTGTCAATGTGCTTGGATAGATTAGTGTTGGTTTTGGCAGATGATACAGACTGGTAAAAATCTAGTATTGTTTCTTACAGATCAGTAAGAAACAAGAAATTGGGTTAGCAATTTTTTTTATATGAAGTGCTTTGGCTTTCATTGTATAAAAATGTTATGACAAAGTACTGTAGTTACTCTCAAATAAACTATCTTCTCTAATGTCATTCTCATCTACCCCACCTCTCAAATTCTGAAGTAAAACGTAAGTAACGAAGTAAGTGAAATATGTAAACTGAGCTGCATTTGTGATCTTGTAAATGCTACAAAAAGCTCAGATTCTTCTCAGTATATCTGTTTGAATGTTGGTGCCTCCTAGTAGATCTGATGAAGTGCAACTGACTGTAACAAGAGGCTTTGGGTTCATGCTAAGTACTGCTGAAAAACCATGAGATCGGAATACAGGAAGCTTTAGGGCATGTCAGAAAGAGAAAGTAAGAATCTTATATTACATGAGGACTAAGGAGGCTAAAAAAAAATCAGTTGAATTTTATGTGTGGTTGTAGGCTTTGCTACAGTAATCCTTGCACATGAATGCATGCATTCACAGCTGTTTTTTAATGTATGTAAGCAGTGCACATACTTTTTCTGTTCTACATTGTGCTTCTTCGTCCTCCTTGCAGCAGTAGTGAAAACTGTTCTTGCATGTGCTGGTAATACCCATGTACGAAGACTGTGGTAAGGAAGCTGGGGCTTTCGGTAGTAAATACACACTTATCTGGTAGTGTGTTTGTTTTCTAAAGTACTTATAGTCAGAGTTCAAAAAGAGCAAGTTATTTTTTGAGTTTTCAGTGTTGCTTCATGGTTAATTTCTTCTCTGTAACAGCAAGAATTCATCTGTAGTTCTTGCTCCACATGTAGCGAAGTGAGAGGAATAGTAAAATAAGCTCTGTTAAGAAAAGTGGTGTCATTGAGGAAGATCTGCTATGTAAAATACTCTGCAGCCTATTTTGCCGTGCTCAGAAGATAAGTGAATTTCAGTATGCGCATGCCTCTATCAAAAAGCTGAAACTTTGATGGCTGGTTTCCAGTTTATTATAGGTTTGTATGTCAGCTGAGTTTAATGTTGTGCGTGGTATCCCTTCTGTAAATGTTTTATGCAAATTGCTGAAAGCACATTGTCAGATTTGCTAGAAAGGTAGCAATTTCAAGAGTGAAATTCGTGAATGAACTTCCTGTACATTAAAATGGCCAGCAACTTGGTATTTTGTTCTTTTCTGATTTTTCAGGTGACTTATGCACAACATTCACACTCAACCTTGTAGACAGGAAGATTAATTCCTTCAGAGGCTTTCTTGTATAATATGTTTGTTCTGTAAATATCAGGGTTTTTCAAAACAGTCTGAGAGATGGGTGAGTACTATCCCCATTTTACAGGTAATAAACTGAAGCAAAGGAAAGTGAATGACAGTTTATACTAATGCTGGTTGCCTAAATTGAGACACCTAGGACCTAAGTTACCTTTGTTCAACCACCATGTGGTTGGTGTATGATCAGGGAATAGCTTCCATTGCAGCTAGTCAGTATTCAGAAACATTGTACCCAAGGATCTCCCATCAGAAGCTCAGAAATTGTGGAACAAGTTTGATTCAAAAGATTTTTCAACTGTGAGAAAGTAAAGCAGAGATGGGGATGAAGTCCCATTCCACTATGCAATATGCAGGTGACCTAACATGAGACTGTCTTCTTTTTCTTGCCTTTCTCTTCCCACTGCCTGCCATTTTGTTTCAAATGTGCTTTTGAACTTCAGCAATAACATGGGAGCCTTTTTCTCTAAACAAACCAAGCCCAGCATGTATCTGTCCTGAGCAATAGGGAGTGTGGAAAAGAATAATATGGAATTACATAATCTAAGGCCATGTGATACTACATAATGTATGGCATGTTTCCCCAAATACTGGTTCTGCGGGCACCTTGCATAGCACCTCCCAAGTTCTTTCCTTTCCCTTCCCCCTGCAAAGTGTCATCCTGCCAAATGTGTTTTAGTTCTCTTCCCTATTTATCTGCTGTTCTCCTCCATCTAGACAGACTACTGGCATGAATGTTTAACGTCTGGCAAAGACATTATCAAGTGAATGCAGAGTTGCTGTGCTAGGCTTTACGTTGGTGGGGCTGCAAGGCCAGGAGGATTTCTGAGCATAGCTATAGCTTACTGAGCTACTGCCATGCAATACCCAAGCATGTTTTTGTGAGAGAGGCTTTGTTAGGCTTCATGTGTAATGATTTGTTGACTTAAAGTATAAAGCAAATAATCAGGCTGAGCACCGTTCCTAAATGGAATCAGAGTAACCTTGTGTAACCTCTTACTATTTTTTGTGATAAAACCTCTTTAATAGACAGGCTTGCTCTGTGAGATCATACCTTGTTCTAGCGGCTGGCCCTGGAACAAGAACATTTAGCTGCTTAAACAAAGGTGCTCTTAGCTTAGAGAGTGGAAGACAAGTTTGATTTTTGTTTCAAGATGTGAAAAATCCAGTCTTCACT
>WAAD01038004.1:267156-281485 GCA_013389945.1 Fregata magnificens | reverse complement strand
TGGAATATCTGTCAGCTTGCTTATAGTCGGCACCTATATGTACCAAGTCCCTGAGTGTTTTAACCACATTTTGAAATGGAGTGTATTTACTAGGAATTTTGTGGTGTTTTTAGTGGGGGTTGTTGTTTGTTTGTTTTTGTGAGGGTTTTTTGTTTGCCTTAATATTTATAAACCAAATTTCATAATTGTTTTGTGTGATTTTTGAGATATTGTACCACGTATAATACTGGTTGTGGACTAGTTCCTTTCCTTTATTTTTCTGTATGAAACTGCGATTCTCCCCTCTTTCCCTCTTCTGGGTGTTTCAAGTTGTACAGTAGATACAGGTTTTTAATCAATATTTGATCAGAAGATTTGTTTTGCTATAGAGTGTGTCATAAATTAAGCAAAACGTACAGTCAGCTAGTTTTACTTTTGTTGTCTTTTGCAGAAAGTTCTCAGGCAGATAATTTTTAATGTCAGAAGACAAGGGCATAAATTCTTGCTATTGCACTTTGACGTGTTTCAATAAAACGTGTAAAAGATAAGGTCTTTTTTTATTAGGAAGGGTTACTTGCAAGAAGGATCGCAGTTCCTCAGAACTGGACTTACAGTGACAGGAGTGGTTATTGACTTGCCCTTTCTCATAGTTGTGTCATGTTTCATCAGCCTTTGAAAATCTTGAAGGTATCAAAATAAATTCGAAGGCTCAAATAGCATAGCATTACATATTAAGAAGTATTGACCAAACAGATTTTGTGTTGGGGGAAGGTCAGGGGAAGGTCAGCCTAGACTCAAAATATGATTAAATAGGTGAAAAATACTTCATTCACAGGTGGACCTTTTAAAGTGTTTAGAGGGGAAAAAAAATAGTCACTGGATTACATGGTTGAATACACTAAAATATTCATAACCAGCCAATACGAAATTTTAGTTAAAGAATTTAGGGCAACTGAAGTTCCAAAGTACTCATTAAATTCTGGAATCTTAGAGGTACTTTCTTGAGTTTTTATGAAAGCCTTTTGTTTTTCCAAAGACTGTTAAATGAAGGTCCCATATAACAGTCTTGTTTAAGGTCCAGGCTGGGACCCAAGCCTGGAAATACATCTTTACTTTAAAGAATCTGTAGCATAGAGCTGTCTTTGATATATATCAATTTGTGATAGTTGTTAAGTCCTACCACCTCCATTTTTCTTCTTCAAATTTCATAAAATATATTATCCTCTACCATTTCAGCGTTGTGCTTTATAATAATATTTTTGTTTACTCTATGATACTGAGCAAAGCAATGAAAAAATGTGATGATATGGCCATTCTGCAGTGGAAATTGAATATATTACAGACAATGGAACTTCGGTCCTGCACTTCTCTCCTGTAATTTAAATCTCAGTATTTTTAGATCGTTGATGTAGTTAGTGGTTTATAGTGCCAAGTAAGACAGATTGTTTCACAGCAGGTAAACACAATTTTGGATATTATAAAAGTTCTCTTAAAATCATATTTAAACTTGTGGAGACTTCAATCTGTATAACAAGATTTAAAGTACTCAAAAAACCCCCTCACTGTTTTTCTGATAGTTTTTTGAATGTCCTTTTTGATTAAATATATATATTTCTACTTCAATAGGACGTATTCCTTGGAGACATTGGCTTGAATATTTGATTTCTGCTGTGTATTCATTGCTCTCTTTTTATTAGTTTGCGTGTCATGAAGCTTTCTGGCTAGGCGTATGTGGAGTGGCCAATTACATTTTTAACAAAACTGCTTAGTGCGTTCTCATACATATGTCATAATTTCTTCCCTGAAAACCACAAACAGAAATCGAACACTTTTTTCTGCCTTTTCTTTTGTTCATAGTGTCACACGGAGCTTGGAATTACCCACTGGAAAAGGCAAACATAATGCAGAAACCACAGGGTTCCTGGCAAGATATTTTGAGAAGCCAAAGCTGCAAATCTATGAACTGGTACTGCCAGTTCTGTAAACCTGAGTTTCTGCCGTTTCTCTCTTGACTATTGTAACCGCTTTTGAAGAGGATTTCTTCCTCTTGCTGGGCATTAGGGTGATAGTATAAAATACCTGAGTGGTATTTTATAGTTGGATTTTTTTTGTTTGTTTCTTCAGGAATTGGTTGCAATGTCCAGTATATTGTACTGATGCTGCTCATGAGGAAATGTGATGTGTATCAGTACAAATTATAAGATGAGTTTTAACGTAGAGGGGGAATCTCTAACAGTATTTTGAGAGATGGCAAGGGAATTGAGAAAAGATCTAAACGTTGATTTCTTTGTTATTTCTACAAGTGAGCATAAGCTGAGGATATTTGGTGCGTAAGTGCTTGGAACATTGCACAGAAATGTGTAGTGGTTTCATTGGCTTTTATAACATGCATTTAATCATGAGCCATTTTAACTTCTAATTTATATTTATAATTTGCATTTTTCTTTTTTCTTTTGAAACCACAGGAATATACAGCGTTGAATACAATGCATAGCATGCTTAAGGCTTCTTTTTGTAATGTGTGGTATTTTCTACTTAACTGTGTTGCCTGAGACCAGCCAAAAAGGGACCAACAAAATGGGATTAATGTATTTACATAAAATACAAATGTACATATATTAAAATGTAAAGATATGTAAAATAAATACATAAAATGTACAATTTTTATATAAACATATAGATATTTATATCTATTATATGTGTTTATAATTTCTCTGTTGTATTAGGACAGTAAGATAATGTCTCCGCCTTAATTTTCTTTTCCTTCGGAAGGGCTTCAAGCAATGAGAAAACAGGGGGATGTGGATCTAACAAGAAAAAGTAGTCATTTTCAGGTGACTCAAAGTTAAAAACAAAGGGCGCGTCCAGATTCAATTGAAAATTGCCAAAATCTTCTCTATGCCTCTTCCAAGATTTTAGGCAGAATAGTGGTGTCTAGCAAAATAAGCTTACTTGATGGGATTTTGTCTACGTAAACTGTTCTCACTGGACGTTGCTCTCCTAAGTCTATTAATATCCAAAAGAAGCCATCAATTAAGCATTTGTGTTCCAATATATTTTCTGATAAATGCAATCAAGAAGAAATTTTAGGAGAGTTCCTATGTTGATAAAGATAAATTAATGAAATCTTAAAATCATAAAAAAAACTTTGTATTGGGAACTCTCAAAGGGTCTAGCCTTTGCCTTTGATAGAGGAGACTTGAGCTATAACTATACAAACAGGTTGGAGTATGAGCTTGGAAAACTTACTCTTCATTAAAACGAAGTTGATACCAATTGTCTTTGACTATGGAGAGTATAATTGCACAGTTTCTGAGCAGCAAAAGTTAAATGGGGGGGAACTATCTCATAATGTGTGGTGGGGTTTTTTTGTTTGTTTGTTTTTAACCCTTATAGAGGTTTATAGCTTGCCTTTTTTTTTTTTTTTTTTTTTTTTCCCTGGAAAGAAGAATTTTTCTTTAGCTGCAGGCTAGTTTTGTTTCAGAAAATGGTATTAGGACAAGTAGGAATAGTTACTATGTTTAATTCCAGTAATCAAAAGAGACTTTTGGAGGGAAATAATGTTTGGTGGGTTTGTTTTGTTTTGGTTTTCCCCCTTTCAATTCTTATGTGAAAGCTTTTTGCTGTTTTATAGTCAGTGTTTGTCTGCTAAGGCAATTCTAGTGGTTAAGCACAGGTTTGTTTCATCAGCATAATGCTGCTTTGCTGTTGGCAATTATTTTCTTTCAGGGTTTGCCAATTAAGCTAGCGCTAGTGAAAATGCACCTAATTTGTCAGGAAATGGCAGGATGAAATATAGGGGTTATTATATAAGTTGGGAAAGAAAAAAAAATCAGGAAAAACATATGTGAGACTCAGTGATACTTGGTCCATTCCTGCGGCATTTTCGTTCTGGTTCTGCCTTCATCCACTGGTGACATCGGAAGAAATTTAAAGCAATTGGTCATAAGTTATCGGCAATCCATGTCCTGAGTATTATGTATTTAAAAAAAAAAAAAAATTTTGCTTTGGGAGAAGCTGCCTAGAAAGTTTTGTGCAAAGACTGTGTTAGTTGTGTACAAAATTGTTTTCTTTGTTTTGTTTAGGGTTTTTTGGTTGGTTGGTTTGTTTGGGTTTTTTAACCCCCCTTGCTTGGACTCAACTGGTTTGTGTTTGGCACAATTGGTTATTAGTGAATGAGGCATGGTGGCTTAGCTGGACACTCGTTTATTACCTGCAGTCTGCTTAGACTGAATTCTTCAAAGGCATGTATGCTCAAAATGCAGACTCATGGTGCTCGAGTTTTCTAGTAAAGTCCTTAAGCTTTATGAGGAACTGAGTAAAGAAATAGGTTAAATTGAACTTATAGTTCCTGTGTGTAAAGCAAAATGGACTTAATCCATGGTTACCTAGGAGGATAGAAACGTCAAAGAGAAGGCATCGAAGGAAGAAGGAGTAGGGATAGCTTGAATTAAAGAAACAAAAAATGTTTCAAGAACTCCTGCATTAAACTAAAAAATATATATATTGTTAAAATGAATGTAAGCTATATATTATTTCATTATGTATAACAGCATATCACAAACGGCTTGAATTTTCTCACCTATACTGTGCTGGATACCTGTAGCCCCACCACTTCAGTCTATGACAGCTCCCAGACTCTGCAGTACCTCTGGTTGCCCACAGCACTGCCGAGACCCCTCTGTGGGGAGCCTGGGCTCATTTATGCTGTATTGGTGATCAGTGTTTCATACTGAAACGATAGTATTCCTTCCAAGATATCCTTATGACATTCACTGTCTTTAAACTGGTTTTAGTGTTTGTGAAAACAGAGCTCCTCTAGTGCATTCACCACTATGCATCAATGGGTGGAGGAACGTCTGTCTGCACAGAGTGCAGTCCTGGTGGAGGAAGAGCGTGAGAGAGATGTAGGGAAATGTTGAAGCAGACCGTCAATTGATAAAAATTAGACTAGGTGTAGATAGTAATGGAAATGGTGTATACGTGTTTAACTGGAGATGAAAAGGAATTGGCTTCTTTACATCACCTCATTATTTGCTGTTAGGTTTACAAATATTTCCCACAGGAAGAGCGAGCTACCAAGAAATCAGGAAAGCTATTTAAAATGAAGAACACCTATTGGCATGAGAAGAAAAATATACAAAGTATTTGATGTATACAATGGGGTAATGGAGAAGGTGTCTTGCCATGGCAGTGAGGTTCTCGAACATCCTTACGGTAAGATTACTAGAGCATCCTCCTTAAACCCCCTCTAATCTTAAAATGAAGCTAATAAAGAGGACTTCGTGATACAATTA
This sequence comes from Fregata magnificens, assembly GCA_013389945.1. Lineage (NCBI taxonomy): Eukaryota > Metazoa > Chordata > Aves > Suliformes > Fregatidae > Fregata > Fregata magnificens. Next base: position 276,209 of record WAAD01038004.1, on the reverse strand, counting down.
TCTTTGATAGCTGAGAAACAGACCTAATTATCTGGGAAGATGAGTTTCAGTCCCCCTTTCCCTTTGAATTGTGTATTTGCCTATGTTGGCTATTGTTTTCATTACAGGATTTGAGGAAAATGACTTTTGTGTATTGCAAGGTGGCTTGTGTGTGTTGAAAGGGTGGCTGGGAACTGCTGTGTGTCTGTGTTTGGAGTCACGGGAGCTGTGCTGTTTTCCACCACCTAACAGTCAGACCAGTGAGTTTAATGACTTTGATTTTAGGGAAATTTGTCAGGTTTATGTCTGGGAATGAGATACAAGTTGGCGTGTTTGAAATGGCCAAGGCTGTGTTGATGGCTGGGCTGAAGCAAACAGTTCATTCCAAGGGTGCCGATTTGTACATCTGATTAGCTTGTTAAAAGTTTGGGGGTTACTCTGTTCCTAGTAAACTTGCGTGATTGACATTTATTAGATCACTCAAAGCTTCATACCTTTTCATGCTGATCTTGGAAGACTTCAGATGGTCATCGTGACAGATAAAAGAGCATTTTTTGAGCCTTTTCTTAAGTATTAAAACAAAACAGGCTCTCCCTGTAGGCCATCTATATTTATTTTCCTGGGTAAAGCTTCTAGCATGGCAGAAATATAATAAGCTAGAGGGAACATCATCGTTATTACTTGGCTGAAGATGATGACATTGACATGAGGTCTTCTGACAGGGGATTAAAGTGGAAAATGTTGGTGGCAATCCGTTAGGAACAAGAGGATCCCTTTGAAAAAAGGAATTGGGTGTAAAGCACAAAATATTGCTTTGTTGATGTTTTTTTGGGGGGGTTGTTAGACTGTTCTCATCCCTGCTGTAATTTGTAAATACTGGATTTCACATGCAGGCTGGGAGGAAAGCCAGTGCTATTCCAAGATAGAGGCTTCAGCTAGGATGCTGCTCCTCATATCATCTAGTCACCTCTTTTAAAAGACAACTGGTTGTTGCATAGGATCTGAAATCTGATCCACTATATTTCAATCCATCCCGTTTTCATCAAACTTGACCACCGTTGCCACTGATTGTTGTTTGCTAGCCGGCTTAAGGTGGGTCAGTGACCTCTGTGCTGTTGCTTGTATGCAGATGCTCATGTTTCTACAACTCCTGGAGAAAAAAAAAATTGCATCTGCTAACTGACAGTCTCTGTTAAAGTGCCAACAGTAAATGAGTCTAACCTTTTACCTGCAAAGGTCTGTGGCACGTAGGAGGAGAAAATGTAGCCAATCACATATCTGTTTTTGTAGTGGTGATGGAGAGGGAACAAACTGAAGACAAGAGGATGTGGGAAATAAAATAGGTCTTCAAACATTTACTTTAAAAAATATTTTTTGCCCTTGTTTTTTGAGGTTTAGTCTTTAGTCTTTTAACAACCAGTGAACTTGTAGGATTCCACGTATTTCACAGCCTTAATTTTTATTTTATTCTTAATTTGGTTTTTTCATACTGAACCATTTTGGTGTGAGAGCTGGCACGGAGTATTATCCTGCTATGCGAATACACAGCAGCAAACTTGGCTTCCAAGTGCATACATGTATTTCTGTGGGAAAACAGTCAGAAGGAGCACACAATACCACCTGCCTAATGATGTAGGTCCTGACGACTAGGACTGACAACTGAGTAGTAAGTGTGCTCAAACTAAAACTCTAGGANTTTTTTTTTTTTTTTTTTTTTTTTTTTTTTTTTTTTTTAACAATAGGTATTATATCCTGAAGATTTTCTTTGAAGCCACCACAGAGAGTTGAAGCTTTTGTTTTCAGTGTGAGACCTGAGATTTTCCTAGATTTGCTTGATGGTAGGAACTGGGCTTTTTAAGTAAATGTCAAATAACAGAAAGTTTATGCTTTAAGCCATGAGAGTTTGGCAACATTGACAGCTGTGTGTACTGATAATCTTAAGATAATGCTGTAGTCCATTTCCAATGGTTTCCAGGAATCTGATGAGTTAGTTAGCAATAATGAGTCCAAGCTATCTGTATATGTATGGGTGAGGTATATATCGCATAGTGGAAATCATGACTGACACCTCTGCTTCCAGCTCGTGGGCTCGTACCCACAAGCCATTCATGCGAGTGGAGAATCACTATGGGATGAGAAGGATCCTGATGTGTAGGTACTGCCAACATCAGCCAGTTTTCAGATACAGGAGCCATTCAGGCTCAAATGATTTTAACTCTATGCTTAGCAGCTTCATTTGGAGAAAAAAACCCGTGGGTTTCACTCTGGCAGGGTTCAATCCTACCTGCTGCTGCCGCCTGCTCATCTTCTCTTCTGAGAGAGGACATATTGATACTTACTGGGAGCATAAGGATCTCAAAATTCCTGCTTCAGTATGTGATACCTTTGAGACCATCAAAACATTTCCTGATACATAATACAGAAAGGCCTTACTCTCTTGTGGTGGACTCAGGGTTTTGTCAGATGTCTCTCTGTTTAATTTCAGTTGATGGTCAGCTATCAGATGTTCGTTGGGGAGAGCTTTCTAATGTCTCTGCTCATTTTTCTGTTCTGTGCTTTTTTGACAGCTCTTCTTCTGGGCATAGTTTTTAAGCTCTCACATTAAATTAAGTATATTCCTTCCCACAGACATTTCTTGGAGTCTGCGTGCTATGTGTTGTACAAACGTATGTGACCATACGCGCCTTCCTCCATCCCTTTCTCTTCGAGCTCTGGCAGTAGCTGTTCAAGCTCGGTAGTAACGTCAGCTTCTAAAGTGAAAAACCTGTTAATAAAGCAAGCAATTTAAGAAAAAAAAGCAGCATTTCCATCCCACAGTGTATGCTGATCAGCCGGTGCTTATAAATTCTGTACAAGCAGATTATATTTCCATTAAAGCGCTTCTACAAATGGCTTGGTGGGCATCTGTATTTTCTGTTGCATTGCACTGTATGACTCTCAAGTTGCTTTAAGGAATTAGGGGCTGAAATTTTGCCGCAAGCTCCTGTAGAGTGCTTCTAAGATCCCAACATCCCTATGAAATTTTGCTCGTGTGCAAATAAAGAAGGTGGTTTTTCCCTAGCAACAAGCTTTGCGGTTTCTACCTGAGGATCAAAAACACAAGTGCATTTGTTCAGTCTTTTGCGTCACTTCAGTACTGAAGGTTTTGACAGTCAAGTCATCGCTCACGTTTCTGTTGATGTGCAAGAAAGAGAATAATCCAGTATGTTTTTTCCATGGCAGTGCTGTCACTGCAGGACTGACAATAGTAAAAAGTGCATTCATCACTGAATAACCAGATATCCTGGAAACGTGCGAGAAACAGAGACGTATTTTTTTCAATCAAAATTTCTCACTCTGGCTATTTTCTGACTGATTCCTTTTTGCTATTTACACTGTTCCTGAAGTATTTTATAGAAACCTGAGTCCCTTTGAAAACCCACCCAAACAACCAGAAGTGTATTTTACGTATTGTAGTATGTAAATGATTAGTCATCACTTGTAAATTGCCTAATGGAGGAGGGGGAGGAAATTTATATTGAGGGAAGGTGCAGAGCTTGATTGACTGCTATATGTCTCAGTTCTTCCTCCTGCCTTTTTTTTTTTCCCCAAAAAAGGATAATTATGAAGGGTTTTTAACAAAAAAAAAAACAAACAAACAAACAAAAAAAAAACCAAAAAACAAAAAACAAAACCTCATCCTAAGAAACATTGTCGTTGCGGGTTTGAAAAATGGTAGCTGCACACTGTAAGCTTATTTTCCACTTGCTTATGTTTTCTTGGGGAAATTTATGGGGTTTTTTTGTTGTTTTAATTTAAGATTCTATGGTTTGCTCGTACATTGCCAATGAAAACTGATGTTGGCATCGGAGATTTTAACTGTAACAATATGGGGAACTCAGTTTATGAAGAAATATGTCTTTGGTAAAGCGTGATAAGATTATGTTGAGCATCTGTGGCACAAGAGCAGAAATGCTGTTTATTGGAATCTTGGCAGATCTCTTCACTTGCTGGATATGATACACTTTGGTTGGTTTGTCTGGTTTTTGTTTTGCTCTGTCTCATGAATAGTTAATTCACAACACATGGTAACACTGAAGAATCTTGAAATACTTTTTTTTCTTTTTGTTTTTGTGTCCTGATTTTGGTACAGATATCTATTTCTCAGTTAGTTTTGGAGGGTTTTGATTGCAACGGCCTATCCCCTGGCTGGCTGTTTTCCAGGTGAAACTGTAATGCACTGTATTTCCTTGGGGTTTTTTGGTTGGTTTTAGTTGATGTATATATATTTTTTTTTTTCTCTCTCTCTCTTTCAGAAGTGTGAGGGAAGGGGTTAATGGAAGATGGTTATGAGGAAAGGTTTTTCAGTCGGTGGTTTATTTGCTCTTTTCTCTCTGAGTATTGGCTCCATGAAATACATTTGCATGTGCTTGAGTGCTTAGGCATAATTTTCCATATTGTTCCTTCACTCCCATCGCAATCCTATAAGTATGTTTGTCAATGAGATAAAATTTCTGAAAATCTCCTGTGAGAAATACCAAAGAGCGAGTGGGAAGACTTATTTTGTATTACTCTGTACAGATGTACTTTGTATTACTCTGTACAAATTATTAAGTGGTTTGAGGAAAAGACATACTTTTATGTATATGAATTTGCAGGCTGGCAGCGGTAGTTTATGGAACTGCCTGCTGGTCTCCTCTGTGTGCCTGAGCTCCTGGAGGGAGCAGGACTTGATTTTTGTGAAAGGCTAAATTCCATTTCTGGCGCATGAAATTCAGCTCTTTCAACGTGGTGTGTTCCAGTGTGCTGCCACATACTGTACAGCAATTGCAACCATGTGCAATTTAAAATGTGGCTCAGAAACAAGGAGTCTAATATTAGAGTGAGATTTTTTCAACTTTTTTTTTTCCCCTCAAGTAGAATGATACAAGTTTCCTCCTATTTGCTGTTTTTGTGTATTTGCGCTAATTGCTCCGACCATGATTCATGTGCAAGCCTTGAGAAGAGGTGACTGTTTTATCAAGACAGTTCGGCACATGGCCATGACTTGTAAATCAGTCCGACTCATTCCAAAATGCTCCTTTTCTGTCAGATCAGCTATTCAGCTGGCAAACGCAATCCTAATGAACAGCATAAATCGCATTGCTGAGGCAACTCTTTCTTCATGTTTATTTTTCGAACTGTAACCTGGAGATCTCCTTTTTCCCTCCTCACACAGTGCCTCAAAAGAAACTTTCTGATGGCCGTTGTTCGGGGAATAAGATTTCTTCCTTCTCCTCCTCCCATCCTTGATCATTTCAACTTTTATTCAGCTTATTAAATGAACATCTCGATTCACTACCCTGGCAAAGGAGGTCACTATCTAAAAGCACCCACCTAGCTTCTTTTTCACTAGTGTTTGACTATTGAAATTTTAACTGGAGCAGAAGCTATAGTTAAAAAGCAGGCAAGTCCTTTTTCCTCATACCCTCATTGATTTCTGTTGAAGCAAACAGATGAGCTTATGTATAAGTATGTATATATGCTTTTTTTTTTAATGAAAAGTGCTGGAATTCACTAAAAAAGGTTAAAATCGAAGTGAGTAATCTTCAGTGCATAATGCAATTGTTAATTTTAGCTCCTTGCGTAGGAGCTGTTATGACTTGAACAGCCGGCTCTAGCCTTCATTAGAGAAGAAGCAGGCAGTTTTGAGACAGGTGGAGCTGGATCAAGCTGTGAAAGTGATTTGCTTGAAGCTGGTCATTAGCGTTAGAAATCTGGTCCTATCTATTGCATCCTTAAATTGTACCATGATCGTTACCGTTGTTATTATTTACTTTTCGTCTTTTTCCAGGTTGACTATGATCCGTCAAACTCTCTGAAGGACCAGCATGGAGATTGGCACTCTGAACTGTTAATGGGGACATGGGACTCACGTTGTCATTGATCATTTGTGTGGACTTAACCAGCGAAGAGCAACAGAAGACACTAGAAAGACAGTGGGAATTATAGCAGTTTTTCAGGTAAATGGCTTCTTTGGTGCAGCTGATAAGCTATGAGGGTAATTGTTTTTGTGAACACTGTGTAAGCATGTAGATGAGCTGCAGGGGTAACATGCCCGTGAAGAACTTGTACCTGCATGTGCATTTTGTGATGTAAATCCTTAACAAATTAACGGTTGTTTAACAGACCAGTTTCAGGTCTTGCCATTCATCGTGTTTTGAATTTTTAGGAAAGCGCTTCAAGTTTCAGTTGTAACTGCAGAATACTCAATACCATGGGACTTCCTGGGGAGGGCAGTGGGAGGAAGGAGAACAACCCAAACCTTGAATTGGCTTGCTGTGAGCTAATTTGTGAGCTTCATATTCCAGTCGGTTTATTTATGAACCGTGTAGCTTCATTTCTTGTGAAATCCACCATGCTTCTCAAATGGGAAGATTATGTAGGAAAGGTTTTATTATTTTATTTGCTTACAGTGTCAAAACAAAAGCAAAAATTGGGAGAAGTAAGTTTTTAAACTTACTTCAGCAGGTCTTATTTTTTCACTTAAAATGTAGCTTAAAAAAGTGAAGGTAAGTGATATCGGATCTGTTGAATGTTAATTACAAGCTGTAAAAAGAAACATGGCAAAGTGTGGTTTTGCTTAATAGCTGCTGTTTTGTTGTTGAGAAGTGGCAAGGTATTGCAAGACCCTTTCTGAAATAACTCCCTTTCTCAACTGCAGTTGTTTTTCCTGAAGATACTTCTTAAGCCAAATGGATGGGGAAAGAGAAGTTAAATTATTCATGAGTCTCATTTGATAATTGATCGGTGGGGGAGGCTTCAAGAGGGAGCTGGGGGGAGAGTTAGAAAGAGAGAGAAAATAATAATAGGCTTTAACTTTGAAAAGCCTTTTTTGAAAAGCTTCTGTACAACAACCCATTGTGAGCTGAGAGTAAATGCGGTTCAGTTAAGATATCTTCATTTGAAATACCTGCCAAGGGCTTCCTGTAGGATTTTGTTAGTGCTGGAGAGTGACATGGGGTTTGAGAAGAGGCTTAGGATTTTAATAATGGAGCTGTCTGTTTGATGCCTGAAAATGTTGACCCTGAGAGCTTTATTGCCAAATTTAGATGACATATTTATATTGAATTTTTACCTCTTCAAATATATATATTTTAAACTGGTAGTGAGCACCATGGGCTTCTGCTATGTACAAAACCCATAGTTGAGTGCTAAAACCAGTGTTGTTGCTCACGCTTGGTTTTTATTTCTGTTTTGTTTGTTTGGCTATTCTTTTTTACTTAAAAAAAGAAAAGAAAAGGGGGGGAAAAANAAAAAAAAAAAGGGGGGGAAAAAAAAAAAAAAAAAAGGGAAGCTCCCCCTCCTACAGGAGAGGAGCACTGAGATGCCAGAGACCTGGAAGTCTGAATGGGTCCTTCCTGCCTGGTGCCGCTGAGCTCTGTAGCAGAGTCCCTCACCATCCCTGCCTGCACCTCTGCACTCCTGGGGCTGGGGTGGGAGAGACAGGGCTGGGGAGTCGCAGCACCTTACCTTAAATCTGCTCTCCACCAAGACTGTTTAGATCGGAGCTCTGCTTGTTTAACCTGACACAATTCTGCTGTTATCCAATATTGTCAATTCAGTACATCTCTTCAGCTGGGACATACATGGCTTTCCACTCCTGAACTGCATATTTTGGTTTGTTTATCAAAGGAAATGGAATTACTTACTTGGGAATTAAAAAAAAAAAAAAAAAAAAAATTCACCCCCAGTGTTTTCTTTGTGTGTGTGTTTGTGTTGTGATATCTTGACCTTTCAGGTCACCAAATCTTGTTATTTTAATTTCTGTCTGGAAGAATGTCTGAGCAAGGTAAATTGAGCCAGGAGACAGCAGAGGAAGCTGCAAAAGAGCAGGAGACTGCCATCTCCGAAGCAAACCCGGACAACTGTATCCTTAATAAATCTGAAAGCTCAGAAGTAGAGGAGAAGGAGGAGAAGCTGAGCGATGCCAAGACAGAGCTGCAGGTAAGATAGGAATAGTGAATGGGTGTGTTAAATATCAATGTGTTGCCATTGCCTTTCCCTTTCTATGATCTCTTTCATTGCCTGCGCTTCCCCTATTTTTTTCTCTCATACTTTTGAGACTGTTTCTTTCTTTTCTTTTTCTCTCTCTTTTTTTTTTTTTTTTTTTTAAATTTTATTTTGGGTCCTCTTATCTCCCTATAAAATAAATGCTGTTGTTTGTTATACCTTTCAAGCTCTTTAGGCTGCTGTCCATGTTATTAATTTTTCTGAGAAGTTAATTCCTAGACGTCTGTGTTAAAGCTTGGTGAAATATATGACTGTTTTCCCTCTTTGGGGATTTAGAAAACTACCTTGATCTCATGAATTTACAGGTAATACTAATGAATAATTACTTAATGTGTGGTTTGGTTTGTAGGTGTTACTGCCAACAAAATGTTGTTATGCAAAGCCTAAGAAGGTAATTTGATAAGAAGACTTTGTCGGATGAGGGGGTTTTAATCCTTTTTGCTCAATCAAATATAAATATAAAGGGGGAGACTACAATTTAAGAGGAATTTGGAGAGGGGGAGCATTACTTAAGTATGCCTTTTCTTACATTTTTATTATATGCAAAATTACAGAACACTGTGCAGTGGTTTTGTTGTTCATACCTGTTCTTAAAATGAATAAAGTGAGTGGAGATGATTCTTGGCTTTCCCTGCTTTCCAGACTGGGTTTGGGGAAGTTGTTTTTGCAGTCAGCAACTGATTTAAAATCTAATTTAGAAGTGATTTAGTCTCTTTATTTATTCGTAATGCTCTTGTCATGCACATTTTCCACTGAAGTGATAACGGCTTCTCTTTTTTTGCCATACCCAGAAGCGAGGTGCAAATCAGAACCAGCAGAAAAAGAGATCCAAGGTAAGGGTCCATCTCTGTTTGGAATTGCATGCCATGGTAGGATAACGAATTTCGATCAAATGTCTGTCTTCAATTTCAATTGAAATGATGGCCTTTCATCACTTGTGTGGTGGTTGGGGTTGGTTTTTTTGTTGTTGTTTGTTTGTGGTGTGTGTGGTGGGGTGTTTTGTGTGTGGGTGTGGTGTTTTGTGTCCGTCCCCCCCCCCCCCC
>WAAD01038004.1:198479-267120 GCA_013389945.1 Fregata magnificens | reverse complement strand
CCCCCCCCCGCCTTACCCCATAATCTTGTTGCACAAAGGCAGAGGACTTCCTCTAGACAAAATGTGTCAGGCTCCACTTTATTTATCCATCACACTTTTACGCTGCTGGGCTTGCTGCGTACTTGTGTTAGACAGCATGTATGCTTGTGTGCACCACTGGGGAAGGAAAAAGTTCGTTCCTTTTGCTTTAGTAATTAACGTTTTTGTTTGAATTTTATTTTAATGGACTAATCTTGACATAAAGAGTCAGACGCTGACTAGCTCCCTAAGGGGAGGGGGGGAAAGGAGCTTCTGGAAACAAACAAACAAAAAAACCCCCAAAAAACCCAAACCTTCTTTTAATTTTCCAAGTGCAGATCCATAAAACTTGCACATTTTTATTATCTGTGTTCCTTGGATATAATACTACTAGAAGAAGAGAGGAGGGAAAAAATCCCCAAAACAAACAAATGAAAAAACCCAAAAACAAATGACAGAAGGAACCTTTGAGTTTAACTTTATGTTAAATGGCCTTCAGTATTGGATTATCTATTCTTTGCTTTTACGATTTTTGGTGGAAGTGAGTGAACTGTAGCAGAAATTATTAAAAACAAAAAGAAACCTACCACCTCCCCTGTGTGGCAAATGGCTCATTGCTTAGAATCCTTTTCTGTCCTGATCGAAGGCAGGTACAATTTTGCTGACTGGCTGGGTAGTAGTTATTCTGGATATTTAGGGGCAGCTGATGTGTGCAGCTTATGTGGCTTGAGGTCAGTAGTAGTGTTCTCTGTTTTGTTTTCTCTCTCTCTCTCTCTCTCTCTCTCTCTCTCTCTCTCTCTCTCTCATATTCAGTCAGGAGCTAAAGGAAAACTCGTCCGGAGTCTTGCTGTGTGTGAAGAGTCATCCCCTCGCCCGGGAGCAGAAAATATTCATGATAATCAGGTACACTTGCAATCATTGCTCTTAGCTGCATGGTTGACCTCCATGTTCAGTTGCATGGTTATGTTACTTAATTGGGCAGTTAACAATGTCTTTCTTGGGGGAAAAATTACATCCGACAATGAACATGTTTTTTCTGAAGTTATCTGGTTTAGCGTGAACTTTATTTTGAAATATTAGTTTTATACTATATCACAGGGTGTTGTTTGCTTTTTTTTCCAGACCCCCTGAAAATTTCAGCAAATGGAAAAGAATTCAAAAGAATTCAGATTTTAAAATTAAAAAAAAATAGTAACAATCAAAAAGAATATTAATATGTTCTTTTCTCTAAGGCTATCTCTTTCCAGGCTGCACCAGATACAGTTATGAATATGCTCTGGTTTCTGGTTCCTCTGAGACTCCAGTTCATATCAGTGTCCCCTTCACATAAAATTCACAGGTCCTTCGCTCTCTAAAATACCTTGGTAGAGCCAAGGATGCCTCCTACTGAGTGGCACTCATTTTCTAAACTCTTGGTGTAGATTTTCTGGTATCGAAAAGCATGTATTTGAGTTTATCTGTACTGGTAGTGTTGTATTCCCAGCAGCTGGTAGAGTTCTGTCCCCTGCATCCCTTACCTCGGACAATAACACTGGTGGCAGTCTTTGTAGACTAACTTCAAAAAACACCCCAAAAAGCAACAGTAAAAACCTCAAATAACTCTTCTTTGCTTGCCTGGTAAGAGCAAGGCTTAAAAAAAAAAAACCCCAACCCAAAACTAAAATATAATGAGCACTGCCTATAATTTATGAGATGTTTATGTGCAAATGAGATCAGCCATCGAGAGAGCTTGAGCAAGTGACTTCTTGTGAGCTTAGCACAAAAACAAAAAATCACATTTAAGTGTACTTTCTTACCATTTCCTCTGTTGATTTGAAACAAAAAACCAAAACAAATCCAGCTCTCCTCTTAGCTCATAAGTACGGAGAGGTGGTTTTTTTTGTTTGTTTTTTTTTGTTTGTTGTTGAAAGACCAAAAACCAGGTTGTTTAGCAGAGGGACGTCTACATGTTCTACTGCTCTACAATGATGCTTATGCAGTAGATGGGAAGGTTATTTTATCAGTTGTTCTGTTGTGGGTATACGCTTTCTGCTTAACTTGCGTTACTCAAGATGCGTGGCTTTTGTTCTGCTTTCATTTGTATTTTCTATTGTTTAATGGAGAATGAAAAGGAGAATAATATAAAGAGATTGTATTAAGCATCGCATGGTAGTTTTTAATGTACTGCACAGGACCTGTATTAAACATCAGAGAGACTGGCAGGTTTAGAGGGAAAATATCCATCCAGATTGTACCCCGATGCCAGGCAGAGGAGGGATTCCTGTTATACGCAGCCTCTGGTCTTACCTGACTGACCAGCTGCGGCAAAGATTTCTTTGACCATATCGAAACATTTATGGGAGATAAAATGCTTCCCTGGATCCCAGCATCCCAAAGACACAATTGGCTTGGTGTAATTAATTAGATAGGAATTGCACTTTTGCTGTCATGACATTTTACTAATGAATGTGGCTCAGCTTTGCCATGGGAAGCTGGACCTGCAGGCTCCTCCTTGGACTGGCTGAAGGATACAGCAAGTTTTGTGCCAAACGAATTGCTTTGCTTTCACTTTAGAGGAGAAAAAGCTTATTTTTTGGTTTGGAATTTTTTTGTTTTAAATTATTATTTTATCTTAATGGTTTACAAAGCCCAGGGAATTCATTACCAGAGAATGTACGGTACATTGCCAGAACTACTGAGTATGGATTGTACTGCAGACTTGATGTTTGTATTTATATTTGAATACTTGCCTTCATTTTTCCTATAATGGAAAAAAACTTGTTTACCTGTATTACTTGATCGTGAACGCTTACCTGATGGTTCACTATGTCCTTACTTAAAAGGAATGTTGCCTTTAATGTTATACTATCAACCAAGAAGTGTATTATTGCAATTTGAACATTTATTTTGTTGTTCACTATACTTACCTTGTATCAATGTATTTATTAACATTGTATTTTATTATTGAGAAAAATCAATAAAAATCTAAGAAAATACACGGTAGCTTGCTTTCACGACTCTACAGCCCTTTTGTGTGTTTCTTCTAGTGCAAATATATAAGTATTATGTTACGTGTAAGACACTATCCACTGTATGTTCATATGTGTGCTTATGTGTAAAGTCTGCTGGTCTTCTTTTCATAAGTGCATTTTAACAACCACTGTGAAGGTTAGGATTAATATCTTGGGAACAGCATGGCCAGTTACATTTTTCTCCTGTTTTGAAAAGCTAGCGGCAGAGTTGCTCTGCTCCTCCAGGCAGCGCAGGGAATCCAAGTTATCCTTTGGGGTCTTTTGGCAGTGGTTGATCCAAAGTTTGTTCTTTGAATGAGAAATCGAACTGCCATTTGAAGTGAAAGAAAGCAGGCATAACGCTAGTCCTCTGAGTGCAACTGAGCAGGTTAGCAAACATTTTTCTATGTATCCTTACCTCAAACGACCAGGAGTTCCCACTCTTTCCCTCTGTACGCTCAGTTTTTGGCTAATGCTGTCAGCCAAAACTAACAGAAGTAAGGATTAAGGATGGTAGTTCAGGTTAAACTTTGGCTCTAGGGCTTTGTTTCTCTTTTACAGTGCTTTTCATCTCAAGTCTTTTGTGCCACATTCGAACTTCACAAAAAGTCAATAACGATTAAGCTGAGAAATTACCCAATTTCTGTCTTACTGTGGCATGTTTATGCTGATAACTTGTTCTGTTAGGATCTTGTCTTACATGTGTTGTGGTGGCTGGTTTGTAATTCTTTAAAAAAAATTCAGAAACCTAAAATTTGTAATAATTATTGAAAGCATCTTTTGAATTCATAATGGTCCAGTTGCTTAAAAAAACCCACCCCTTATTTTAAAGTTTTGTATTGATCATTTGGTATGCTGGTATTCTTTGAAAAATTGTGAAGGAAGGGAATTTACTACCATTCAGGAAACTCTGATTTCTCCAGGATTGGTGAACTTGGTTTTCATTAGCATGATGCCAAAAAATTATCAGACATGCAGGACTCTCTTCTATTGACGAAAACTGCATTACCAGGGAGTTTTGTGACTTAATGCTTAAGCTTAATTCAAGTGTGCATTTTTATACTGCTTAAGCATCTAGTATTATTTTGGCCATTTTTTTCTTCAAAATAGTGTGAACACAGAAGCATGCTTCCTTCAATTCTGTCCAACCAGATTGGTATTTCTTGAAATATATAAATTATGCCATGGTAACTTCAAAAGAAAACAATTTGTGTTTTGTTAAAACAAAGCCAATATAAAGTAATGTTGTAAGTGGGAACTAACAAGTTCTTTAAAGCAAATCAGAAAACGCAAACCAGCTTGAATTCTCAGTTTTAATTAGTTTTTAAAGCTGAAGCATGCTTTCAGAGGGGCTCATAGTCTCTGAAATACTGAATTTTTGAGGATAAAACTTGTGATGCCTTGGAGAAGTTTGCTTACCACAACTTGTTTGGACATTGCAGTGCACTTCACCCCTTTTGCTAAAGACATGTCTGCATATGCTTTTAAATATAAAGTACCTGATAAGTTAGTAAGCCCTCTTGTATACAACTGAGTTTATAATTTGCTGGCACTCTTCTAGTATCGGAGCCTGAAAGCTCAGTCTAGCTGATACTGTGCTTACATGTGCAAAACAGTTCATATGAACCTGCAGGATTTTTTTAGTGAGGGGAAAAAAGTTATATTTTTCAGACATCTATCCATTGATCATCATTTAACGTGTATAGTATTGATTAAATTATAGAATTACTTAAGAAAGCCCATATAAATAAGTCTTAAGTGAGAATTATTAAAATGTAGAATAATATAGTGCCTTTAATATAGGTAGACTAAAAGTTTATAGTATTCAAATATTAGGGAAGAAATACACTTACCACTAGAATCTGGCCTCTAAATGTCATTATTCTCCTGGAAAAAAATCATTTTTCAAATAGGAAAGAAATGTATCTGGCTTCAGCTTTTCTAGCTACACATAGTTTAATGCAGATCGCTGCAGGTTGGGAGCCATGGGAAGCTTACGGAATCTGGCCCTAAATTTATCTTTCTTTTTTTCCCAACAGGAATCAATCCAACTACAGCTTTCAAGTTTTCCTAGCTTGCAAGAAGAAGATAAATCTAGTAAAGATGACTCCGAGAAAGAAAAAGAGAAGGATAAAAATAAAGAAAAAGATAAAAACAGTGAAAAAAACAAGATCAGAATGTTATCAAAAGGTGAACTTAAAAATATTGAAATTGCTTTAATTACTGTTATAAAAAGCATTGTATGTTTTTATAAGCATGCATGCATTTATTTGTGTATAAATACACAGCAGAAGTGTTTTCATACGTTGAGAAAATTCAGAACCTGAAATGTGTATGCATGAGTGTTTTTCATACAAACATTGGTCTTTGAAAGTGAAGAAACCTTCCAAACTGAGGTTTGGTGTTAAAGGTTGTTAATTTTCTTTAATGTAAAATCTTTCTTCTGAATACTTAACTGTATTGGTATAAACACACATTTATGTAAATATATGTGTGATTATATAATAAGTGTAAGACTCTAATACACTTTTTTCCCCCATTAATGATAATATATTGGCATGTCACTTGCGCAATGCAGGCAGTAGAGAGTAATCTTCTTCACGATCGCTCTTCTCTCACGGAGAATTTCTTTTAAATGCGCTGTAAGGAAATCCATCCATGACCTTTAACCTATATTGCAATCTACTATTATCACCTACTAAGACTTCTTCAGAAAAGATCTTGTTTCTAAATTTGGTATTTTTAAAAAAAATCTTTTTATTAATCCATGGTATAAAGTTGCAGTGTAATTTCTCAAAAGTAATCATTGCCTACCTGGGTGTGGATCCGCAGCTGGTGTGAATTGTCAGTTGGCTTCAATGGAGCTCTCACAGTTCACGCCAGCTTGAGGATCTGCGTGTACTTTTGAGCCAGGCGATATAGCAATGCTGAAAAATTAATTCTGACTACTGTCACGCATCCCTATTACCCGCCCACTCTTGGGTGTCACTGGATTTCAGTCTGTTAATGCAAATAGAATTCCCACTGGCACAATGCCTCATTTGCTATGTGTACAGCATATATTAANTTTTTTTTTTTTTTTTTTTTTTTTTTAAATTTTATTCAGTAGTTTAAAGGAAGAACTTGGGAGGATCTTGAGTGGCATTGAAGGTTTCCTGTGATTTTTCAAATGACCAGCAGTTTCTGTTGGTGTCTAGTGTTGGTGCTACATTCACAGCAGAATGGTACAAAGGAACCATAAATGTCCACCCGATGCTTCTGAGCGTAGATCTTTATTGGCTGAACTCCAAATGAACGTTTTCTTTCAGAGCATAAGCTTTCAAATTGTCACTGGAAAATGGATTTTGATTTATAGCATAGCTTAATCGTAACTGTTGAAATGAAATAAATGAATGGGGTGGGTGTTTATTTTTATTTTTCAGATTGCAGTCAAGAGTATACAGACTCAACAGGCATAGATTTGCATGAGTTTCTCATTAACACATTAAAGAATAACCCCAGGTAGGTATTTTCTGCATTAGAGCTGGCACT
Organism: Fregata magnificens; assembly: GCA_013389945.1. NCBI lineage: Eukaryota > Metazoa > Chordata > Aves > Suliformes > Fregatidae > Fregata > Fregata magnificens. The sequence continues at coordinate 260,581 of WAAD01038004.1, read as the reverse complement.
CCTGAAATTAAAGCTGGCAGTCTTCAAGTTCCTGTAACTGTACACTGTGTTTTATTAGTTCTGGAGATGATTATGAGGGAAAATGTAACGGAGGTAGGCTGTTAACTGAGCAAAAAGCTATAAAAAGTCATCAACTTTTACTCCCCCATCCAGTTACCGATTGCTTAATTTCACTTGCAGCAGCATCTGGTCTTTGTCCTTACCTTCTTGCATATAGCTCTCCATGATGTTAGCAGTAATATATTATAACCATTACAGTTGGAGATTTGTATATAAATATAAAGTAGCTTTCTTTTGGCAGTGCTGTGCACAATTAAAATCTTGTGCACTGTGCCAAATTTTGCTCTTGTTACTCCCATAGTTTTCATTTGGAGCAACAAGCTCATCTCATTGTTAAATTTGCCTCTAAATGTCTAAGGAAGAATCTGTAACACTTTCCTATGTTGTGATTTTCAACATTCATTTCAGCTGAATCTGTTAAATAGGTACTGCGTATTTCTGCAATTACAGGAGAACTAGGAATACTTGGGTACCTAACAGCTTGCATAACCTCTTGTATAGATGACAGAAGGTCCTTGAATTGTTTTATCTGCACAAAATGAGAAAGTTCAAAAGAACTAAGGAGCGATGGACTCTGTCAAGCTTAGAAAAAAATGTACGTGTGGAAATATGGTGGGGAAATCTTTGAATGTTTTTGGCAGGAGAGCAGGGGAGGGAAAGGAAGATCTGAGACCTTCCAGTTGAAAACAGAGCATTTTGACCGAGAAATGCTGTGGCATTGCCTCCTGGGAGCCATAGTTCAAAGGCGTTGTTCTCCATTGTGCGCTCTAACTAGATGAGATGTGCCTAGTCTTCTCGCCTGCAGATCAATGCCTCGTGGAAGATATGTCTCAGACAAAATGTTGAAAATTTCTGTGGGTAGCAGCTCTTGTCATGGAAAAGCTAGGTTATCTGGAAATCTCATTTTCTATCAAAAAAAAAAAGTGAAAAAGGACCGAAGCTATCCATAGCAGTCAGAGCCTTTCTACGCAAGGCGTTGATCACAGTCTGGTGTGGCTGGAAGCACTGTCAGACCATAGTTGAGCTCAAGGAAGAGCTGAATCTGTCACGTATGTCAGCGAAGGTGCAGCATAGCAGGCTGCAATCTTCTCCAGATGTGCCAGGGCAAAGCACGTTTCATTTTTAATTGAGATGGCTGACAACACTTGCGAAATTGCCTTACAAACATTGATATATTCATTTTTTTCATCTAAAATGTCTATTGGTAGTTGATGCTACAAATCCTTGCATTTCTTTTTGACAGGGACAGAATGATACTCTTGAAAATGGAACAGGAAATTATTGATTTTATTAGTGACAACAAGTAAGTCGATTTCCACACTTGGTTATCAAGTCACATGTGCGTGTAGCAACGCGAGCTGTGCAAGGGATGTGCTCACATGGACCGCAGCGCTCCTGAGCGCTGCTACTGTCACGCTGCAAGATCAGGCTTTTATTTCCTGACACATGGTGGTACTGCTTAAAATACAGTAGATGAAAAAGAAAACCTTTTGCTTTCATTGCGTCATAATTGCACTGGCTCTGCTCATTTAGGTCCAAAAATACAATTAAAGCTTTCAGTGCAGAGAATGATCAAATATGCTACCTCACGGGTTTCCCTGTGTGCTATGTTATTCTAATGCATTGGAAAAGAAAACTGGACTTGGGTGGTGGGATTCTTGCTGCCACGTGCTCTTTATAATAACATATTTCTGCAACTTTAAAAAATAGAGAGTCAAAATAGCAGCAGAGGAAGAAATTATGCTGACAGGAAATAAGCATTTTGTCAGTAAGAGAGAAGAAAAGAGTATTTGCCAAACTAGATCTTTCCAGTATCGCCCGGCATTTGACCTTTGGGAGAAAGGCAGAAAGCTGCTGCCAGTATCTCAGCAAATCTGCAGGATTGTTTGTGTAGGGAGCGTGAGTGAGTATACGGGGTCAAGTGATGAGTTCTTCCCAATTTATGGAATACTCAGTAGATACTGTGAAGCATGAGCTTTGTCCCAGTGTAGTGCATGGAAATGTGCTTATTAGAAACTCTTAAAAATAATTCCTTTCTTTTTTCTTCCTTCTCGTATCAAACATTTATATGTAAATGCACAAAGGAGAAGTTTTCAGTTAGACTTCTGTCCACTGAATTATCAAATATATTGCTATTTTCATGTAATTATAGCTCAAAGGGAAATGTAATTATCAGTGCGATTTCATTTTCTTTTTTTCCAGTAATCACTATAAAAAGTTCCCTCAGATGTCGTCATATCAGAGGATGTTAGTGCACAGAGTGGCAGCTTACTTTGGAATGGATCACAATGTGGATCAGACTGGAAAATCTGTAATTATCAACAAGACCAGCAATACAAGAATGTAAGTAGCAACAGTGTTGTTTTTCCTTGTTCCCTTTCACAAGAGCTGGTTTGTACCATGACTGCTTGGCGTTTTTGGTGGGGTTTTTTTTTTGTTTTGGGTTTTTTTTTTTTTTTCCCCAAGAGTGAGTGCTGTTTATCGCTTTCTAGGGTGGGAGGGGAGGACAGGGCTCGCATTGTGAGGTTATTTAAGGATATAAAGATGCGTAAGGAGAAATCAACCCAGTTTGTCTCTTGCAAGAAACTTAACACAGTGTCTTGGAATGTTACTTTCCCTGATTCCGTAGTGCCACCACTTTGCCACAGAAATGAGCTCGTTGCTTTACATGTCACCTGATACCATATGGCTATATTCCTAAATAACCCAAATGTGTTTGGAAGATTGCCTCTTCCCTTGTTCTGGCTCTCCCTGCTTCAAGAGTAATTTTCTGCCCAACCTGATTATTTAGGATTTGATTCCCTCCACCACCTGCCACCATTCATTCCGTGTTCCTCCTCTTCTCCCCTCCTGGTTCCACTTTATTTTCTCTTCAAATGTCATTGTTTGACCACAGAGTTTTTGTGGGATATAAATTTCTTCTGATGGTTCAAATGCATTGCAAAATTCCTGGTAGGTTGAACTTGTGCTGGCATGCTTTATGTTCTCTTCCATGAACCTGTATAAAGCTAGCAAAACCACAATATGAAGTTCCTTGGCTAATTCAGCAAAGATGCAGTCGTGTGTCCTTGCCTAATCAGCATCACTTGTGCTGCCAAGTGCCACATGTATTAACCATCATGGAACCATAGCCTTCCTCTCCCTCTTTACCTATAAACTACATAATGAAGAGGAAGTAATTACAACCGGGTAATGAAGTTTTGGTATCTGGTTTTGGAACAAGAAAGCCCCATTTGAAAATTGTGTACTTCCTGTATTGAATTAGTAGGAGAAATAAAAGCATTTATTTCATTTACATATCCAGTAGTTAGGTGATTTACTTAGATGCAGTTGCAGAGAATATTTTTTTTTTAATGTTGTTAGCTTCCCCTGTAAAAGGCTAGAGGGACTACCTAATTTTGCAAGATCAAAACCTGAGCCAAACACATTGGTATTTGTTATTTCACGGAGCCCTAAAAATCTTCCATGTGTGAAGTAAATTTAAGATCATGGACAATTTATTTTAGATCCTCTTCATGGGCTATCCCCGAGATACTCAGGCATCTGTAAAACAACACTTAGACATAAATGTTTTTAAAGGTTTGAATAAAGCATGCACTAACAGTCTGATTTTCAGAAGTCAAGAGAATTACAGTAGCTCGATAAAACTAACACTCAGGCTGCTAAGGCTTAGCCTCAGGTCTGCTAATACCTGCCCCTGTGCAAGGGCTATGTTTGGGTATGAATAAGAAAAAGCTGGGCAAGAACTGGTGTTCTTTTTGAGCCGTATTAGTCTCCTCTTAAACGAAACACAATCAATCATATTTGAATGTTTTTTAGGCAATCCTCTCTCTTTACAGTTCTCCCTTTTCCCTTCACATCTGTCACCTCTGTAGTGCACCGACTGCTACAGATCTTTCCTCACAGCATTGCCGTCTCCTGGTTGACTTGATAATGTCAGAATGTCACATTAATATGTGATAATGCCTTGCTCGGTTGTGTGCCTGTGCATCGCAGAGATGGGTAGCACTGGAAGTGCTGTTGGAAACGCTTGCACAGCGCTTCTGGAGAGGACACTGAAGTCTTCTTCAACAGTCAAAACTTTATCCGAGTGCTCTGGTGAAGCTGTTGCTTCTTGCATGGTGGGAATGAGCAACCAAGGCTGTTTACCAGGCATGAACTGGCATCCTTGTGGGCAAGCTCAGCGGGCAGGACGTTGCAGGGGTATAACAGATCAAATGACCCTTTCAGCTGTGGTCTTGCAAGCTGGAGGTGAGGCACGGAGCCAGACAAATTGGTTCTGACACCATTCCTGTGTCGATCTTCCTGAAATAAACACAGGGCTTTGCCCCTCTCTTGACTGTGAGTACAGCTGTTTTGTAAGCACCACACAAACTGCAGATTTGTTCCCTTACGCAGTGATTTCATGGTAGGTAACTGGATTATATGAAGTTCATATTGCATCATGGTGCTTCCAGTGTGTTATTTACGTTATTTTGATATTGCTGTAAAATAAAGCTTTGTAGAAGTAGCTCTTTCTTTGCATAACTGGAGGAGATGGCATGTTTTTTCAAAATGTCCCTGGCTCTGACAGAAAATAGATTGTTATTATCCAGCTTGAATAAGGGCTGATGAGATTTTATTATCTGCAGCAAATATTGTGTAAGTTCCACATCTGAAAGCATCCGATGTGATTTCATGTGTTCTGCATTTCAGTACTCTCAGAGGAGACAATTTTGTGCGGTTCAGAATCAACACCAAATACTGGGAATGTGTTGACTCTATTAATTACTACTTGGACAGTATCCAGAATACCAGAGAATCTGGAGAGCGGCTGAAATGCTGTTCAGCGTGGTTTTGCTGTGCTGTAAGCCTGAACCTTGGTAGTTTTATGCGAATTTATGGAGAGGCCCCATAGACAGATATTCTGAAGATTTGCATTTTGACAATAAATTATCTCTTTGTGGCATATGGTTTCCAAAGTACTTTAGCTGCATACTGTGGAGAGGGAAGAATATTCTTGCATATGCAAGAATTCATAAATTCTGCGCTGGCTGTTACTTCTGTGTGTGTATGCCTGTTTGGGAAGAGCATATGACTCTGCGGAGTTGCCATGCGGGCTTGAGTAAGCACCGTGTGGCTTATTTCTCTGGCCGAGTGAGGGTTTGTGTCACATCTCTGCTCAGACTTGCAGGTGATGAGTTTTCTCTGGTTCCAGGCAATGAGGTGCATTTATTCTGTTCAGCAGAGACCTCTCGTTCTCGCTGCCTGCTGGTGCTTGGAGGCACAAGTGTCAGGAGAGTTAATGGTTTTGAGATGAATAGGCTGGTTGGGAAAATCTGGTGACAGCGCTACCTTAGAGGTGCCACAGTATGAAGAAGGGTCTGTCAAATGGGGGACCTAGGGTATGAATGGAGTGGATGGGGCATTTAATTTCTTTCATCAGTTGGCCATCTTAGGGCAACATATATCCACCTCTGTGTACCTATGCCTATAAAAAAGACCTGCTTTTTGAGGGCTTGGAATTTGAGAAAGTGCTTATTGGAGGTTGCAGCTGGAAGGAGGGCCGTGGCTTGTCTGGTCAACCGTGCTGCTTTATGGAGAAGGGAAGGTGATGCTAAAAATGTACTAGGACTTGAATCTCTCTGGGATTGCAGTCCTGGGGATTTAGTGAACTCTCAGTGAAGTCTCTCTTAAAAAAATACAGTCAGACCATAATGACAATTTTGCAGTCTAAAGACTATTTATGATGAGGAGCTTAATCTAAGGTGCCTTTTTTTTTTTTTTTTAATTTTATTGGAATGTGAACAAGTCATACTGTTCTTGAAGCTTTTTTTATGAAATGAAATTTTAAAACACAGAGATGACCTCAACTACCCAAATGTTTGTTTATCTTCATAAAGTTAAGTCTCTGTGCTCTAGCTCTCATTACACAGTAGTGGATTTTAAAAACAAATTATCTTTCCATATGGTTTTTGAAACAAAGACTAGGTTAAAAAAGAACAACTTTGAAAATTAAATGTCATTTTTCGTGGTCTCATATCTTACAAAGTCCTGCCTAACTAAATTGTCCAACTTTTAAAATCTTATTCTCAGCAGTATACATGAGAAAAGTTGATCAGAAAATGAGGGAGGGTTTTTTGTTGTTGTTTTGTTTTTATAGTCAAAGAGCTCAAATACTGCTTAAAATGGGAAGTCTGCTTTGTTCAGTATGAAACTGTTCTTGTGTCACCATTGTAATGTGTATTTGTCTGTCATCTGTGTCTGTCTGTCATCTATCTAAAGATATACTGAAATGTATGGGGAACTTAAGACAGTGAAATATGATATAAACAGAAGTTTGGAATTGAGGCAATATGTTAGACAGGGCATCCCAAATTGGGGCCAAAAAAAAAAGGGTATGTGCCACCTTCTATTCCGTGTATTCCTCATAATTCCTATCAAACAACTGGAAGTACTTCAGAGGTTTTTTCAGAACTGTTCATATTATTACACATACCCGTTCAATCTGATTCATTCATTTGGTTGTCTGTAGATAGGTAGAGAAATGTAGGGGAAGTGTGTTTGGTGTGCTTGGTAAATGGAAAAGCATTTTCATTTGGTTGAGATCATCACCCATGTGACAAATATGTCTGTACCACAGCCCATACATGCATTCATGTACATTTTTATATAAGCATGAGTGGCAGGGCTCATCAGAATTGAGAAGGTGGAGTGCTTATGATATATAATGGTTGTATTTAGACATTTTCATACTTCTGAGGGTGTAACATACCTATTACAAACTTTATACCAATACTCACATCTTCAGTTATGAATAATTTTTTTTCAAGATCATCATGAGTTACGATACTTGTAATATTTGGTTTTCTTCTTACTCCGTTAACATGTAAATGTTAATATAATATTGGCCCAGTCAGAAGGTTTTTTGGTGCCTTTGAGATGCATCAAAAACTTTGGGCAATAGTAAGATGTTATGTGTATTACAGGGGTTCCTTATAACGTAGGGTTGAACTGTATCAGCAGAAGGAGACATACTGTACAGTATGTACTCTGAGTAACCTACAAGACCTTTGTAGTTATGACGTACAATCTGTGTTATTGTGTCTCCTCTATGTAAGGGTGGCTTGAATCCCAGAGAAGAAAAGTTCTCATTAGGTTTCTGTTGTGTATACACTGAGTGATCTTGTTGTAGATAACATCTATGCTAGTAGAGGTGCGCTGTGCCAATTTCAGCATCTTAAGATGAGAATCTGAACTTTGGTACAGGATCCGACAGACATGTCAGTAAAATGGCATTCACTGAACATTGGCGATTTCAATGAGGAATAGTTTCTAGAATTTTTTTTCCCCTAGGCTGAAGTGCCAAGATTTCCTTGAGATGCAAATGTTACAGCCTTTGGAGCATGCAGAAAAGTATGCCTTTCCCCTTGACTGAATAAGGTATTCATGGTTGCTCAGTGTGAATGACTTCATTTTCTTTAAGCAGTTGTTTGTTGATGGGAAAGATGGGACATATTCCACATGCAATTGGAAACAGCTCTTTTTTAATTAGGTAGATGGTAGTAATAACAACTGTGTACCTGAATGCGTATATCTTATNAATATGGAATAGTTATCTGGCAAATGGTTTGCTGTATGGTATTGCATCTGCATTTAAGCACCTTATGCTGTCCTTAAGTATCATATATGTACACAGAGTAATGATGTCATGAGAGCAGAATCACTTTTTGAGCCATATGATGCAGGAAAACATATGTGAATACCATTATTTCTGGGTTGGTTTTTTTTTTCCCCTTGGAGTGTTGCATTTCTTTTCTTCAAGGGACTATGGAGTCTGCTCCATTACTCTGTTTCCTATTGTAGTTACCTCTTTCCCATCTTCACTACAGAATAGTTGCTCCTTGGCTACCAAGAAATAAGCAGAAACTGAGGATATCTATACTTTCCCTCTGGTTTAGAATTGCTGTCACCCAATTGGTATACTAGTGTCATATGTTACAAATGTGTAGAGAAATAGAAGGGTGCGTAGTAGATAAATGCAACTAAAATGAAAAAACCTGTATAACTGAGAAATAGCAGTGTAATTGTCTGAGACATTTTGTTCCAGTTTAAGCTGAACTAATACATTTTGCAACTAAGAATTTAGTAAGAACATAATGAAGCAATAACATATAATAATAACTATGAGCTCATGTAGCTACATAGTAACATATGTAGCTTTGCAGTAACAAATTATGTTGGCTTTCATGGATTTTATTTCTTGAGTTTTTCATACAAAAATAATCTGTTTATTTCAATCTGGGATTAAATTAGGAACATGATCAGAAAAAAAACTTTTTTCAGTGCAATAGTAATCATGTCTAGGATGCAAGAGCCCAGTATCCCAGTAGTCATTGCTGTGATGCTTAGGTTTTTAGCCTTTAGCTCCTTTCTGGCCTTTCCTGCTGCAGCCCAGAGCTGGGCAGTGGATCCTTGTGTGCGGAGCAGGGGAAGACTTTCACATCCAAGAAGGAACGGGGAACTTCCTGAGAAACACTTCAGAAAAGCATTAAGGGGAATTAGATGTTTTGCGTTGAGGTTCAGGAAACGTCTGCCTCCAACAGTGGCCTGAGCCGCCTTGTGCACTGCAATGCCTCGTTTTTTTTATCGCAGGAAAGAGCCACCTGACGTGGAGGAATTGCCTTTCTTTTATCCAGTCACATGGTGATTGGAGAAGTAATTCAGGGTGTACATATGTTAATAACTGCTAGGGATTTTAGCAATATCTTAATATTATGCTACAGGCATTTGTTTCAGGCATAAAATTGCCACTGTTCTGCTAAATGCATTATTTGAGGTTGAAATTATGAGGTTCATAATTTCACTGCTTGATGCTCATCTGGAAGAGATGGAGCTTTTTTCTCCCAGTCTTTTTTTTAAAAAAAAAAATGTTTATTTTCTTTATTTTAATGATACTTGAATTAGGATAGCCTTTTTTTCTGAGCAAGCATTCTCTCATTTTAGTCACATGCCTGTTTTACGTGAAAGATATGAAAGAAAAAAAATAAAATATTTGGTACACTTGGAGTTGAGCTGAATTTGACCCTTAAATACTGGCTTCATTCTTACTTTGATCAGTGTAAGCCATGTACTGGACCCATGGAAATGACTTACTCTGTAAATGAGATGTTAGGGTTAATGAACCAGTTCTAATGGCTCCAATATTAAATTTCCATCTAATGTAATTTATCAAAACTAAATTGTTTATAATTAAGGTGGACATGTACTTTACAGCTGTTCTATACTGTAGTGAAATATTAGTTAAGCATTAATCAGAAGACTTCTATGGTATTTCTCTTTTTTTTTTTTTTTTTAAAATCCTTACAATCACACCACTTAATAGTATAAGTTTTGATAAACCTAGAAGGTTATCGTCACCTGCTCCGTGTGGGGAGGTGGGAGGTTACCCAAGAAGAGAGTGCTGGGAATAGCAAGTAGGTAGTTTGGTTGAGGGAAGGCTCTTCCTTGCATGAGTAATTAACCCATGTCTTTATGTGCTCGTCCAGGCTGTAGCAGGAAAGTGCCCGTTAATCAAGCTGCTGTTTGGTCATTTATACTTTCAAATCACTGGAGGCAGATCTGGAAGTCTGAAATGGCCCCTGTGCCTTCCTCAGAGGTAACCGTACGTCAGTAGTATGTGAAATAATGTCTTTAAATCTCGGCATTTCAGAAATGAGGTGCTGGTATATGAGCAAGTGCATTTTAGAGGTGATCCAAATTGGTTTTAGTAATTGCCTTTTACACTTCTGTTGTCTGCCTCGTGTTTAATGTAGGAAGTAGGACATGATCACTAGAAATGAAAAGTATCGTGAGTTTTGAGAAACCTTTGTCTTTATAAGCGAAGTCAGTTGTTATTGCTCGCTGTTTCCAAGGTAGCCTTGCGAGGCTGTCTCTGACAGGTTATTAAAAACAGGTATTCTTCTTCAGGCCAGTGACTGTTCAGGGTATGACTTCTGAGTCATGAGTCTTCCTGCTGGAGATGGGGAAAATGTTCATGGCCTAAAGTAGAAGTAAGCTCAAGAATCTGTTATGGTATTAATTTGAATGCATGGGGCGTTTCAAGAGGACTAATGGTTTCTTCATTAGCCCGTCAGCTTTTGGGGAACCATCTTGCTTTCATTGGTAGTCTTCAAATGTTGAATTTGCTTCCGTTTTGTTTCTCTCTTCCTTGTTAATTTTTGAACTTCTAAGATAGAAAAATGTAATTTTAAATAGATCACAGCAGTTATGCAACACTGTAATTTTGAGCCACTTACAGAGTATGCCACGTCCCTAAAATCAAATATTAATGAATTCTGTAATAAACTCTGCTACTCATTATGAGCCTCTGCTAGCTGGAAATAAATTGATGCTGTGCAAAATGTTCAGTCTCGATAGATATCCTGAATATCAAGAACTAAATCCAAGCCAGGGGAGTGGGAGCAGGAGAAGCAGGTCCTTCAGGTACAGAAAGAATCTTAGTTTGATCACAGGAGGACAGTGAAGCGTTTTGAAGCTCCTAAAATGGTCTCTGTCTGAGAAAGGGCTTTGCAATTCAGCCCTGTGTGGCAGAAGAGCTGGTCTTTCAGCACACCCTTGGCCTGCCACCATCTCCTGTGAGTTCAGAGCCGGGTTCCCATGTTCTGGCCCCAAAATACTGGCCCAAATGTTGAAGCCTGTAATAAGGCAGACTCTCAGGGAATCAAGATGTACTAAGATTTTTGCTATCTGTAGATTAAAACAGGATGACTTTCTGGAATTAAACTTTAGGAAAGCCTGTGAGGGTCATGAGTTGTGCTATGATACCTCAACATTAGATCAGGTTCTTTAAATACTGTATACTCTTAAAGTCTTCACGATCTGGCCCTCTGCTTGGTCCTCACACAGAATAACTCGGCGTGGAAAAGATTTGGTGACATCATCTCTATCCATCCTGCAGCCTTCACCTTCACCATCACTTTCATAGTGGGGAATGCTACTGTTGCCAGCCCCACTGAAATTGTGCTGCTGGGGTACTGGGGCTGAGCATCTTGAAGGGGTGGGCAAGAGTGACAGAATGAGCCTCACTCTCTCTCAGTGATAAACCTAGGGGGACGTCGCTTCCATATAGCGTTACCGGCTCTTCCTTTCAGTCCTGCCAGACTTACCTGCAACCCCAATTAGAGGGGGAGAATGCCTATCAAAATAACTTGTGATTTTTCACATCCTTGTTTTTTATTAATAAATGTAGAACTTGTTTAGAGTCCAGATGCTGTTCTGGAAAAAGAAAAAATGTTAAAGAATTACAGTCTTTAACCAGGAAAAACGTAGCATTTGGTATTTGAGGGTTTTTTCCCCTGTGCTGCAGAGAAGGCAGCACCTTGAAGGAACTGTCTTGTATAGGGCTGATTTTTTTTTTTTTATTATGGCTTTCAATGTGCTTTTATCATCATAACAGAAGTTCTTAGTGACTCATACTATAAAAGCAGCAATCTGTTAATGAGGCATTTACCTTCAAATGCTTGAAATGCCATCTTGAGTGGTTTTAAGTATTAAGTTGTGATAATATAACTGCACCGTGCTTTAATAATGATCTGTATTTAAATTCCCACTCTGACTTTTCGAAACTGTGTTTTAGCATCCATCAGCCCCTAAATACACAAAGCCTATTTGAAGGCTGAAATTCTGGGCCCTCAGTCTTGAAAAATGTTATTCTGAGAGAATTTCATCAAATAATTTATTCTCTAGGGCTGGAATTCTGCCTTTCATCATTTAGTTGGGGCCTTTTGACAATGATGATATTTGCTTCCAAGTTCTGTAAATTCTCGAACTCTCAGAATGTGTTCCCATGCCTCCATGATCAAAACAGTCATTTGTACTGCAGGTAATAGAGTTTTGGCCTGCAAGGTAAAGCAAAGAAACAATAATGCTTATGTCGTTTTACTGTGGCGGTAACGCAGAGCCCTAGGAGAGCCTCCAGCATAAAACCAAAAAAAGCGCAGCAGGCAGATGTAGTAGATAGTCACAAATAGCAAAGCAAGAAAGGCCACCCTACTGTGTCACAGCATGCCTTCAAAATAGAGGCCGATGTGATGTTGGACTGAGCAGTCGGTTTAATTAAAGACAAGTGCAAATAATAAGAAAACACTGTTAAACCATCAGAACACCTGCATTAGAGTGCCCTAAATCTTCACAACTTCTCTCAATCCTGTTGGCAGCAGCACTTCTTCCCTGCTCTCACCATCCCATTGCTCTCTTGATGGCATCCTTATGTAAGAACATTTTGTCAGTTACTCATTTTGTTTGCCAGATGATGATCCCGTGGGTACCTAGGGGTGGTGTTTTGCCTGTTCCTAGCCCCATTACCCTACCTATCTTTCACTTTGTGTTGCTGTTCATTCAGGAGAGGAATATTAACATGCTGTCCCCCATTACATGCATTAAATGAACATTGCACTGCAAATGCAAAGTTCATTTTTTTTTTTAGACTCTTGCACATCGCATAGATCGCCACTTTTGAACTTGCTTTCCTCTATTGCCTTCCTTCAGACAGCTGCTTCACCATTACTGTGAGGCTTTTGCAGATGACATGCGCTACAGCACTTGCTAGATTTTTAGCTACATCAGGCGCTGTATTGCCAAACCCATCTTTTCCACACATGGTGAGGTTGTTGCTTCTTTTGAAAGGCATCTTGCAACAGCCTGTGCGCTGTGGTGCTGTCAGAAACATATGCCTCATAATAAAGATTTATGTGCTGTATATATGTCAGCCCTGACAGTCCCAGATTGTTTGTGTGCTCTGCTAATACAGTGACTAAGTCTTCAGAACCGTAACGTTCAAAGCTCATGCTTGTCTCTTTCCATTTGTCCTTTTGGTGTGGTATCTGTGTTTCCTGTTTCTTAGCCAGTTATTTCAGAGCTAGTTAACTTATTTTAAATGAGCGCAGATTTCCCCCCCTCCCCCCAGTATTTCATTTCTTATCTCCCATGCAAATAGAGGTCCACGAAACTGCATTAGTTTGCCTCTAAACATGGCAGTCTCAAGGAAATGCCTTGTGACTTCCTTAGTCCGTGTATCCTGATAGCTATTACCACTCTGCAATATGTTTTTAAAATCTGTAATTTGATTAAATAGTGACTACCTGGTTAAGGTACTTAAGGTTTTGGGTTTTTTTCATTACTACTTAAAATGGTTGACTTGGAATCAAAAGCATTAAATGAGCGTGTAATGCGGAATTCTCCTTAAAGAGTCCATGTAAAACATATGCCTGAGGAGCAAACTCTTGTTTTCTGTCATACAGAGATAAAATGAGGGGAACTCTACTGAAGTCAATGGAAGTAGCTCACATTAAAATCACCATAATGATGATAGAACAAAATCTTATAACGGATGTTGCTATCAAAACCTTAACTTTTTTTTTCCTTTCTGACACACAGAAATGTTTTGCTGCTTATTCCAGCTTTACCATTTCCAAAATATTGGCTTCATTTTAAGTAATGAGTCCAGCAACGTTTCACAAAATGATAGCATGGTTGAGGTTGGAAGGGACCTCTGGAGGTCAACTTATCCAACCCCCCCCTGCTCAAGCAGGACCACCTAGAGCCAGTTGCCCAGGACCATCTGAGGGATGGAGACTCCACCACCTCTCTGGGCAACCTGTGCCAGTGCTCGGTCAGCCTCACAGTGAAAGTATTCCAAGCACCAAAAGAAGAAACTTGACCCATATCTTGAAGTGACTGTTACAATGATCTCCCAACACAAAAAATGAGGCTGAAGGAGTTGAAATCATCACTGGCTGGATGAGAAGGAGCACAGCCACTAGAAATGGGAAAGCAGTATTGCCCTGAGATTTTGCCTGAATACTCTCCCCAAGTCTGGACCTGATATTGCAGTGAAGTGTGCAGAAGTGCTCCTGAACCAGGGAAAAACACTGGATAGGAGGCTTAATGATGCCTGTTACATACTGTGTCTGGCAACTGGGTAAACTGATCACTCACCAAAAAGTTATTTCATAATCCATCCTCTCCCTCTTTTCGCTGTGAAAGAAAATGGATTAGGAAAAGGTTTCAAAAGATTTTGAGCAATGGAAGCAGACTGTGCAGAAGTCCTTGAATGCTCAGAGAGTTTCGGGAAGCTTTTCATGGCGAAAGGCTTGGGTGCTGCAGGATACCTACTGAAGTTGGTTCCTTGTAGGTATCCTGCTGGCACCTGCCTGAGTAGCATGGTGCTACCTTGCTAGGCAGGATGGAGAAGAGAGGCTGTCTTGGCTGCTGAAAGGGCCTACGCTTTCTGGCAGATCTGGGGGTGAGAAGGGGGCTGTGCAGCTGCCTGAGGATGTGCAGCAAAGAGCACTAATTTACTCTGAGATCAAATTTCTCTTAAACATTTGTAGCACCTGATCAAAAGCTTTACAGGAAAGGAGGAAATGTGCTGTGTGGGTTGTTCTGAAACACGTTGCCGGAAAGATGACTGACTGAGCTACCTGACAACTTTTAGGAAATATTAAAAGAGTTCATATGCGATTGTGTTTTTGTGAAGTTGCATTTTTAGGGCATGGATGTTTTGCTTCTGCCCATACTGTCAAGCAATAAAAATGTGGGTGATCAAAACGTTATATTAAATAAAAACAAACAAACAAACAACCACCCCAAACTTTACATTTTTTTTTTTTAGCCTGTGTGATTTCTTCCTCCCCGTGTGTTGGTTTCTGAGCCTTAAGGTATAATTGGGACATACTTTCCTGTTTTCTCAGTACAGTCCCCAAACTGCAAAAATCCTATTGACTTAAGCGGGAATTGGTATTTCCTCTGTAAGTTGTTTTTTTTTTTGGAGTAATGGGGTTTGAGATTCTCAGGTGATTCACTGATTCCAGATATGGGGGCTAAATGAAATACTGAATGTCATACAGGTGGGCAGCATTCTTTGTAAGCATACATTTGCATGTCTGTTTTCTTGCACATGGTTGATAGCACGTAGATGGGTGCACTGTGTGGCCGGGGCAACCCACCAACATAGGATAGGTATTGTAGGTTGTTTTGTTTGGGATTTTTTTGCAGAATATCCCTAAATAGTTAGTGTACTTGAGTTTGTGATAGGGCTTCGGAAGTACTCAGTGTCTCTTCAGAAAGGCTATGCAAATCCCATTTTTACCACTTAAAATTAAACTGAGATGTGGTGAGGATTTGAAGGTGTAAATTAGGTAACCAGTGTGGAAATAGTGAATAAGTTCCTGATTTTTACATGTGTTTGTGATAATAATTGTAAACCATGCTTTGACTTGAGTAAGATCTTAATTTATGCCAGTACTGAAAATAAGCTTGATAAATTCATTCTCTTACGTGCATGAATACAATTTGGTATATTGTGCAGACTCCACTACTGATAGTGTCAGGGCTAAAAAAAGCTTAGAAGAGAAGTAAATGTGATTGTTATTAATTTAGGACTCACATGAGATGAATTCACTGTATATGCTGTATTACTGTAATTATATACTGTATTAGTATATTGACAGTATACTGTATCTTACTCAAAATTACATATTATTTTCTTCCATTTGCAAGCAGTTGATTCATCTGCAAATTCATAAACTAATGCAACAGATTTCCCCAGAATAACCACGATGTCTCTGCCTCCTGTTAGCAAATGCATTATACGGTTACAGGGAACTTTAAAGCTGTAAATGTGGAACTTGCACTGACTTCCATCAGAGGACCAGACCCAAATCTTTGCAGAGTCAACCTCTTCTCTACTCAAATGATTAGAGCATTTGGTTCCACTTGGTGGTTTTAAACATTGTTTGCAATCTGTATCCTACTAATAATATATTTTTGCAATAGATGTTAAAAAAGAAAATGCAGTAAATGGTACTGAAGGGAAAAAACCCACAAATACATGTGTAAATACTCTGATATTTATACTTTGATATCTTCTTTAAAATGGTTTACATTTCTTTCAACTAAATGTCCTTTTCTGATTTTTTTTTTTTTTTTAAATGTTTGAGAGAGGCCTGCGGGTTGGCATGCCTGAAGATATTTGTTGCTGTGGTATCCTATTTCTCATTTGACAGTCTTCCCTCAGGCTTTGCATCCTTATTAGCTGAGCTGGTCATGCTGTTTGCAACCTCACTGGTAACAGTGACCCAGAGTCGCAGTAACGACCGGGAGGGAAGGACCTTCTCATGGTGCTGGTAGTACCTTGGCACTCCATAATGCTCTGCACATTTCACACAGTCTCTCTGCCTAAGCAAACTTCTTTTCACAATGGGAGAGTAATCACCTACTGGGCTTGTAGATTAATTTTATTAACAGGCACATACTGGATCATTAGTTTAGGCTTGTGGCTTGATCTTACGCTTCTCCTATTCTCTTCTAACGAGTGGAAATATTTTATAAATAGTAAATGAAGTGAAAATGGGATTTAAAAAATGAAAATAATGCTATGAAGTATGAAAACCATGTTGTTGTTTAAACAAGTTAGTATTTGGAGGAGACATTTTCCCAAGTTGCTTTTTCAAGCTTTTTTTTCTCCTCTCTAATTTTTTATTACTTTTTTCCTCTGCACTTTAAAATCCCCATTATTTATTACTCTTCGTATATAGTTTATTAGATGCTCAGCAGATAGTTTACAACTCTAAATTTTACACTGATAGTATAACTGCAGAAATTTTGTTTGTGCTTTAGGATGTGAAACCAGAAAAATAACATTCCTCAGCTGGTCCTGTCAAAGCAGAATATTTGAGGGAATGAATCTTCGGTTCTGGCCGTGCAGGCACAGTGCTCATTAATGGGAGCAAAGGCAGAACAATCCACCTGGTAATCCATTAATGGGGCTTTGTAGCCTTTCTGTTTATAAGGAAATGACCCATTAGGTTAGAAAACTATGCAGAGAGCCATGTGCCTCTGGGCTTTCCCAAAAGAAGGCTGGTAGGGCACGTGGAGATTCTGCTGACTTTCCTGTGTTGGGCCCTGTATCTGTTAGTGCTAGCACCTATGGATGATGGACAAAGGTTTCTTGAATTCTCAAAAGCTGTGGAAATGGGGCCTGTATGTTTTGTCGCTTTGTCACAAAAATGCAAATTGTGAGCAGAAGTGGGAGCCCTTCAAATTCATACAGAAAGAGGGGCAGGAGAGTTGCTGTCTCTTAATGTTGTATTTCTAACAGTTCGTTACAAATGTTTCCTGCATATCTGACAATGAATTGCAATGGACTGTAATTATGGCATGAATATGTGCTGTATTTTGATTTTAAATCCATTGCTAATTAGTTAAGTGTAAATCTGAATGGTGGCTGATTTACGCATCCGGTTTAATTTTCCATTCTGAAATGAGATGAAGCTGAGCTCTTTATCTTAAAGCTTGTAGAGGACTTTTATTTACAAAGGCACTGACTTCTGTAAATTCTACCTTTTTATTTCTTCACAGCTGGTCCATTAATGTTAGTGGAAGCTTCGTGTCTTGTTTATGTAGGTCTCTAGACCTGAGCAGCCCCTACCAGCGCTGCTGTTAGCAGCTCCTTCGGCACAGAGTATAAAGTTTGCATTCCCTGATAGAAACCTCACTGGTGTGACACAGCGTATTACTGCTTTTACGAACCAGCTTGTGCGTTAGCAGTGCCTCGGCTGGGTGATAGCAGCATATGAATCCCAGCTCAGCTCTCGAGGCTGTTGGTCGCCCTGTCGACATCTGTGGGGCTTAAAACATTATGGGTTTGGGTCTGGGAGTGGTGCAGGCTGGAGTGTTATTTATTGACAGCTACGAGGCGTTGACAGTGACATGAGATGCTTCTTAAAATTTGCTTTTTGCGCAAGGTGAGGTGAGATGAGATGCTGCTTTGTGCACAAGGTGAGAACACGGAACAGCATCCTCCCAACTTATGAACCTGCAAATGTTGAACTCTTAACCAGTGGGGTTTGGCTTTTAAAAATAAGTAAATAAATGCCTGGATGGGTTTAAATTGGTGAACTAATTGATGCCCTATGATTGTTCTGGAGTATTTTCCCCACTTAATGGTGATGAGAGAATGATTTGTTTAAGCAAAACGCCACGAGTCCCTCCCATTACCAGTTTTGTTTATTAGGGGTGAGGTAACTCTTGGTTTTGTTTTTAAGATTTCTATCTTTGCCCCCCNCCCCCCCCCCCCCCCCCCCCCTCACTTTTAAAGGTGGATAGGCTTCATTAAGCGGCAGCGTTGCCGGAGGTCACAGCTACTGAAGGAAGCAAATTAACATACAGTATGTTAATTTGTTTTCCCTGTCCTTCAGTCACAGTGAGGAGAGTCTAAATATTTCAGTGACTGAGACTTTGGATTCCCGCTCCTTGCTACACAACAACAACAAAAGCTATTTATAGCAATAACAGTTAGCAGCGATACAGCAGCCTTAGACAGCTATAGGCAGCGTCTTACCATGACCACAAATGTTAACTGCTTTTGCACTGAATGCCTCTGTGAAAACAAAGAGCACTGAGAAATAAAGATCAAAGCAAAACCAAAAGAAAGATTTTTTTATTGCTATGTTTTACTTTGCTGGCAGACCAGAGCAAAGGTTTTCTGAACATTTAAAAGATGAAAAAGGTGAAGAATCCCAGAAGCGATTTATCTTGAAGCGAGATAACTCTAGTATTGATAAAGAAGACAATCAGGTTGGTTCTCGGTTCGAGAGTTGCTGAAATTTGTTCTGTTTTCGAAGGTGGGCTGACTGATGTTATTGTTGTTCTTTTGTTGTTGCTCTCCTCCTCCTCCCCTGCCCTCCTGCCCCCTCCCTGCCTCCTCTGGCGTACGTACCACCGTGGGTAGCATCGAGCCCCGGCGTGGCCGCTTTAGCCGTGGCAGTGTGTGGGTTTGCATGGGTGGTTTGCTTGGCGCAGGACTTGCTGCATGCCCACGGGAGGGGGAATGCCGGCGGCTCTGGGCTGCGTGGAAGGCTGTGTCAGTCGCGTTTCTCAATGTCTCGCCTAACTATGGCAGTCGTTCCGCTCCCTACAGCTTCCTCCTTCTGTCGTACTCATTTAGAGTTGGATTCAGTATGGACCAGTGATAAACTGATGTAGCCCAAAAAGGAGAGAGGAAAAAAAAAAACCTAAAAAAAAAAAAAAAAAAAAAAAAAAAAAAAAAAAAAAAAAAAAAAAAAAAAAAAAAAAAAAAAAGCCCCAAACATGATGGTGAGGCCAGGTTGATATTTTTTTAAACCATTCTAAATTAACTTTTGACAAAAATAAATCAGTTTCGTCTTTTAGTTCCCTCCCTCCTCCTGTGCCCTCACCACCTTCTACTGTCTGTGTAACTTACTTGCTTGTCGTGCATGTACTGTGGCAGACATTCCCCCTCTGTGTTGCCTGTGCCATAACACTACCTTACCTTAGGTGAGCCCGATGAGTAGGGGGAGCGCCAGGGAAATGTGTGTTTGTGCTGCCTTTAAAAGCGGGTGTTGTGCTGTTTCAATCCAGTGCAAGCTGTGTATGTGGAATATATTAACAAAAAAAAAAAAGAAAAAGGGTTCTGACATGAATCGCTTTTATGAGAAAATTCTCACAGGTAAGAAGACAGCGTATGCTTTCTTTGCTTAGGTTATATTTGTGGAGGGACCTGCCAGTGAGTCTCTCATTGCCACTCTCCTTCATGGTCTCAGTAAAGGACTGATTTTTTCCTTTCTTTTTTCTTTTTTTTTTTCCTCCCCTTTTTTTTCCCCTTGACTTTCAGTTGTACATAGCAGCCTTGCCAGTTATGCTGCATCTGAGTTGGCTTCAAAAACAAACCCCAAGCATTTTCAGGGTGTGGTGAACATGGGGATCAGCCAAAGGAAAGCAGCATGACCTATCTGACCAGGTGCTGGGGTGCAGGGGGAGAAGGAGCAGTACTTGAAACCCAATTGCCAATGAAGCATTTCTTGCTGGGGGTCCTCTTCTCATCTCCTCCCTCCCACGGCACAGCCATTTCCTGCACTGCAGTTTACCGAGAGGCACAAATGGCCCTTCTTTTCCCAGTGAAACTGAAGTTGAGGGTTCCTCACGGTGTGGAAATGGTTAAAACTGTCATGCCCAATATTTGGGACTTGTCCTTGTACACATAGACTTTGGTGGGTTTCTTCTAGGGTTTGCAGTTTAGCTCTTGCAGCCTAGTTTCCCTCTTCTTCCTCGATTTCGTAGGTAGCGCAGTGCTGCCTGCCCTTCTGCTCCTCACAGCCGGTAGGAGAGTCGAGAAATCTTAGCAGTCGAGAGCAATGGCACTTAGGCTTGGGGTGAGAATGCCCGATTTTAGGACGACGGGTCCACAAAAGCCGTGCAGAAAGCCTCGTTTCAGCCACTCACTCTACAAATCCATGTGCAGTACCTAACTGGAAACCCTCGGCTGCCCAGGCTCGCTGGGAGCTTCGTGCAGGAATGACAGCTATCGTTTTCATGCTTCATTTGTTTAAGTGAACATTTATTATTCTCAGCTGACAGTTACTTAACGGCAGTTTTTAACAGCTCAACTTATGTAACACTCCTGGTTTTCTTTCTGCTCAGCAAAACAGAATTCTTCCATTTAGAGATGACAGACGAAGTAAATCAATTGAAGAGAGAGAAGAGGAGTATCAGAGAGTGAGGGAGAGAATATTTGCACAAGATGTGAGTAGTTGTTTTAATTGCCTCTTTAGTGCCATACCTTCGCCGATAGTCAGACAGTCTTGCTCCCTTCCGACACGAACACCGCAGCTGGACTTGCCCTGTGGAGCTGGAGGTGACAGGGAAGGGCGATTGGTGCAGAGGGTCCGAGATGAGCTGGAGAGGTGCGGAGGTTGGCTTCCGGAGCAAGAGGTGACAAGAGTTGTAGGGAGAGAAGGGTAGCGGAGAGATCAGGCCCAGCATGTTGTCTGGGGAGTGCTTATCCCATTTCTTTGAATGTTCGTGTGGTCTAGGTTTCCTTCTTTTTTCCTTCTCTTTTGCCAACCAAAGAGCAGTGATTTAAATGGACACTCTCAATAATTTCAAACAGCCATGTTATTTCATATTTGTTTTGTGCTGGATCAAATTTTGTAAGTGTCCTTCTACAAAGCCTCCTCATGGTTTTGTTTCTTTGGACCAGTGCTGTAGCACTAGGACACTAAGAACAAAGAAAAGACAGAGGTTAAACATGGAGTTGCACCCTTTTTTTTTTTTTTTTTTTTTTTTAAATGACCGATCAAGGAACTGTATTTCTGCCATCAGGAGGAGTTCGTCACATTGTTGATGTTTTTATTCTGAAAGGAATAAAATTAAATAGGCATTATAATTCCTGCCTTACCAAAAAATCAGAACTTGTACAACAAGCTACGTTGCTAGAGGAAAACATTTAAATATGAAACATCTGTGAGCAATACCTCATGTTCCTGAAAAAGGAAGAAAATCATAATCTGCTATAATACTGTAATGACAGGGTCCTAAAAGGAAAAAAAGAAAAAGTCAACATTTTATTGTTTTATCTCGCATCTCAGTGGGAGCTCTGCCACTTAGAGGAATATGGGAATAAACCCAATTAAAACTATTACTGAAAATCATATTTGGCAGTGTCCTTTTAAATTAAAACTGTTCATGTGTTGCAGGGCTAATAGTATTATTTTAGATATCCTTTTATTTTGCTCTGGTTTTGGAGTTGCACACATCCAAGTTATTTTTCTTTAGCAGAATGTGGTTTTAAGGTGTGTGTTGTCTCATTTGTGATAAGCAATTTTGCTTGTTTATAAGTAGCTTGCCACATCTAAATGTTTTTAGCCTGGCTTTTCCTTTCTTGACTGAGACAATTCCAGTAAAAGCGGAGGCCCTTCGGTTTACATTTTGCTTTCAGCATGTAGGTCTGATGTAACTACTGTCACAGTATATACGGTAGAGTTACAGAGTTGTTCAAGGGCTGCAAAAGCCTCTTTGCAACCTGTCTCCTATATGAAAGTTGCTGTTTCTGGGTTATTACAGAGGAGCTTGTATAAAACAAAAAAATCTTTGGGTTTTGAAGCAGACTTCAAATGAGGCAAAATGTTTAAAAATACCGTATGGAAAGTTGTTGCCAAAGTAATGTAGTTTCTATCACAAGCAGCGGCTAGAAATGCCAGGCTGGGAAACGGAGGTGGCTGGACAAGTGTGCTGAATCTTGCTCCGTAATGCACTGCTGTTTTTATCTCTAGATACTTCTGTTTTAAAGACAGGCAAGACATGAGCATTTTAACTGCTCGCAGCAGGAGGTGGTTGTGGTCCATTGGGTTAGCATCTCTGTGCGGCAAGACCTAAGTAACAGTGTGTTTTGTGGCAGGCATTTTAAATGGATTGGGAGTGAGCGTTTTTAAAGATCAGCAATGTTAGATATCTCTCCCTCTCTCTCTCATATCCACTCATTTGCGCTCTCTCTCTGCTATTGCAGGTGTTAGTGAGCATTGTACTCCAGTGAATTTCAGCAAGCTGTACTAATAATATTAACAGGCATATATGTCTTAGCTGAGCTTTTTTGAGTGGAGCACTCCTCACAGATATGAGGTGTTTTTAGGATGATGTCAGTGGTTGTGGTAGTGGACAATGTCGTCTTTTTTTTTTTTTTTTTTTTTCAATTTTAGGAAAGAGAGCGATGGCTTCCTATTATAGATAGCCACTTACTGCGTGTAAGACTTTATAGTTTTAAAGCCCTCTGCAATCATTAATTAATCCAGTTCTCCCCAGGTTTCTCCGAGGTAGGTACCTAAGCCTTGTCATCCTGCAAATTATAGATGTAGAAAGGGAGACAGGGAGGGATTAATAGTGTGGTATTTTTATTATCTCTATACTGTTTACACTGCTGTAGTCAAGCCTTTGTCAGTGCCTTGCTTATGAACCTTAGCAAATGGATTATAGATACTTCACTTCTAATTAGGGTATGCATGAAGAGAGCTTGCATGAGAGGTCTCCAAAGGGCAGCCGTGAAGGTCAAGAGTACTGCCATAACTTGTTGCACCTAGCACCCCTCTCTAAACGTGTTTGAGGTACCCAAAACTATTTGGATAATATACCAGCCCAAGAGACAGAACTTTGAACAAAATATAGGAGGAAAAGGCAGTCTGGTTGCAGGAGCAAAAAATTCCGTGCATGTTTCATATGCTGTGAAAAACGTCTTAACCTGGACCCCACATACCAGCCAACAGAAAGTTTGCTTGCCCTCCCTTTAATTTTGCAGCACTCTAGTGTGCCAGGTATCTTCATTTCCAAGTGGGAAGGTTTTAACAAAATAAATATGTTCATGAATAATGCCATCATTATGATAGTCCTTATGATGATTAGTCTGATATTAGTCAGTTTAAATTATACTTTCTGGCAAGTTTCCCATCTGCTGTGTTGGCTATCAAATTTTGACAGGGGGAGCTTGGAGGTTTTAATGACTCCTGTCACGTGTAGAGTCATAGCAAGTGGCAGGGTTTGAGAAGAATGTTAATGTGATATCTTAATAAAAGGGTTGGTGAAGAAATAAATAGTTAATAAATGTGATCGTTTCAGCTCACTGAAGTAAGAACTACAAAGTGCACCTCAACCTTTTCGGGCTGCTAACAGTAAAACAGTGCTGCATGAGCTCCGTTATGCTCAAAGCTATTTTCAAGGTTATTTTTTAATTGCAAAGCCTACAGCCTTGCTTTTTAAAACAAGTTTTTATTGGAAACTTAGTTTTACAACAGTTTGTGAATTTTACAACCAAATGCACAGGAGCAGAAGACCTGGAGTATCTGGGTCTTGCAAAGAAGAAGTTTCTTGTCTGAACTGCTTTAGTTGCTTTTAGCAGGTTGAAAAGTAATTGTCCAAGAAAGACAAAGAACAATCCAAAGAATAAAAAAAAGTCTATGTTGTTCTTTCCTTGTGCGTTAATTCCAATTGTAGATTTAACTGAGAATCCCAAATGCATGCATAAATGGTACACTACATTTGGCTTTTAAGCATGCAGAAAATTGATTCTAAAGACTAGCAATAAAATTACATAGGGGAAATTTCATTCTTTGAGGTTAATGCAATGTATAACCTCATGAGCCAGAATCACGTAAGGACCATCCATTGTTCATAAATGTATTCTCTAGTAATCACTGTGTATTCACTGAAAAATGTAGATGTTTTATTACTTACACAAATGCTAGAATTGCCCATGGTACACATGGAACTTATTGAAGGAAATACACATGCTTTTTATCTTTTGTTGTTATGTATTTTTTGTTTGTAATGGCTATTTTTGACTAAGGAGTGTATTCTGAAGAGCCAGATCCTTTAGATAAAATAAATCATGATGCCTCTGTGTAAGAAAACACTGAGGATCTTTATAAGTCTCTGATTAAAGAGAGTTACAAAAGAAATTTTTTAACAGGTGGCTTCAGCCTGTCCTATCCTTCTAGTAGGAAAAGATTAGGAAGAAGAGGGTTTAAAATCAATAAAAACAAAACAAAGACACACCTCGTGTTGGCTACCATAAACCCATAGGTACTAAAACTCCAGTACTGCTGTACAGAGCCTTTGTTTGTGGCTGCAGATCAAGCAATAAGCATTAGTTGGAAGCCTGAGATCTATCACATCTTGTTAACTGACCTGAAAATGATCACCTGATGGTATCCACTGCAGGATATTGCTGCATGCTAATAGTTATCTATGTTGGCTAATGTAATTAAAAACAAGAGCAGCAGCCCCCAGTATACCTAGTGCACTGACAGAGCTAGTGCACGTCTTCCAGTTGAGACTTTAAAAGGTTCTGGGAAATTGGAAGAGTGAAGTACTCATTTCATAAATGACAATTAGTCATACAGAGCACACTAATGGAAATCTTGCATGCGGAGGTCTCCGAGGAGGCGAATTTGTAGGTAATCTTGCATAACTTTTTTGCTTTTGTAGATTTGTTGTCAGTGTCTTTGATAAGTATACAAGAGCCAAGTGTTTTAAGAATGTTTTTGAGAACAGCTGTGCTGTGTACTTAAGCTTTCCTGGTGCTTTGAATTGAGCGTTATTGATGCTATAGATCAGGAAAGAGACTCCTGACCTTGTAGTAGCTAAATTGCTATCCAGAGCTCCTTAACCATCTGACTTTTAACAGTAAGAATAACATAATAAAAAAGCACCTGTCTTCTCAGCCTCACACCTGTACTGAAAAATAGTTTCCAGGGACTGTGTGGCCCTGTGCCAGCATCATCAGCTAGGAAGACAAATGGATTTATTACAGACTCTGTCTTTAAGTCATGCAGTTCATAGTGGTTTCCATCAAGACACTGAAAAGGGAGCAGACCTCTCCACTTGCTTGATAAAATATAAATCCCAGATATTTATTCTGCTTTATGCCCCAGTCTCTTTTAAAAACTTGAAAAAATAAAATTAAGTTAAAAAAAAATATTCCAGACAGGTACATGCCCCTTTGCTTTTGTAATTTTGTGGGGACACAGACCAGTACTCTGGTCTGACCAAAGGTTTTTACTTGCTTCTTCTGGAAGAGTAGCTATAATGCTGCTTTGGAAATGTGACCGCAGTGAAGTCAATACACAAATGCCTATCATGAACCTCAAAGTGAAGACACTGCCCCACAGTTGAGGTTGTACAAGCCCACGGGGTGCTCATAGGTAGACTGTGCTGAAGTCTGCACAGCCACATTTGTTAATGAAACCTCGTGAGTAAGGTACATAAAATGAGAGAAGAGACAGTGTCGTAGTTGTACAAAGGATCCCAGTGGTTTTAGGTGGAACAGTTTGTGTCTCCTCTCTCTCGGCCTGGGGTGAAACCCTAGGTCTGCTGTAGCTGCTGGGAGTTTGGTCCCTGGCAATAGCTCCTGAGATCCTGAGGCTTTGTGCTGAGGAGAGATGCACTTGCCACCGACGCAGCCCAGAGCCTTGTGTGTTTAGTTGGAGTGCAGGGTGGGAGCTTACCTGGGAAGCTCACAGAGCTGTCAGATGTTCCCTGATGTGGATGCTGGGTGGGCGAATTACAGGTTTAACGAGAAACCGCATTGCCTTCTCAGGGCTAAATTCATTCCTTGTGTAAATTGATAGGATGGCGGTGGCTGCAGTGCCAAGGGAAAACTTTGCCCGTACATCTGCTGGAGCACTGGGAATGAGCAGGGTGTTGCTTCTGGTGTTAGCCAGCACTCTTTGAGTAGGTCATTAGCTCACCCTTTTCAAAACAGAAACATCCCAAATCCGTGCATATCCCATACCATTAAAATTTGACACAGCTAATGATGGCGTTGCATTATTCTTTGAGCTGAGTCCCATTGTTACAGAAGTAATGGGCATGATCTCTGATGCCCTCCTCCCTTTGCCTGCCTTTTTGTTTAAATTCAGT
This sequence comes from Fregata magnificens, assembly GCA_013389945.1. Taxonomy (NCBI): domain Eukaryota; kingdom Metazoa; phylum Chordata; class Aves; order Suliformes; family Fregatidae; genus Fregata; species Fregata magnificens. The sequence goes on along the minus strand of WAAD01038004.1, from coordinate 234,274 downwards.
GCAAGTACTGACTGTCCTTTCTTCTGTACCTCGTGGAGATACAATCCAATGACAGCTATGAGGCACTTTGTGTAGTGAACATGAAATAGGAGGGAAATGAAAAAATCAAAGAGGGAGAATTATTCATGGGAAATTGAGCACAGCTTCATTTCTCTGCATAAAAATTTAAGTAATGCTAAAAGAATTATATACTTGCCCATAGGATTTATTTCTTCTGAGCCCTTCACCTTTCTCAGGATCTAAGTCCTCCAGCAGAGAACCTTTTTTGCAATAGACTATTATTGTTGTTAATATTATTATTAAGATGATTATCATAATTTTATATCTCAATGTGGGTATGACTGTTTCCTCTCCAACCGCAAAATGTGAAATCACATAGTGTTTCTAAGTACTGCAGTATCTTCTCTCCCTTTGAAGAACTTTGTCAATTCTGCATGCTTTCCTCCTGTTTGTCCTTCCTACCTGCAGCTCTGTGCTATTCTGCGATCTTATTTTGAGGTGGTAGGGCAGACCAGTGGAACCTTATATTATGTAGGAAAAACGTTTTTCCCCTTCAAATTGCCAGTATTTTGCACATACCGCCTTCTTCTGATCTCAGGATTGAGAAGTTTCAGTTTGTTTCCAAACTGAGACCCCTTGTTGGCAATGTGTTGTAATGCATGGAATTTATTTTACTGGCCTGACCTTATTCTTGACCTTTTTTCCCTCTTGTCTTCTGCAAATGCAAATGATGCATGAATTGAAATCCCCTTAAGCCTGAACAGGGGAGATAATTCTAAAATCAAGGAAGGAATTGGAACAGCAGAGCATATCTAGAACGTCTGATACAATGCCTTTTTTATTTTTCAGTCAGTTTGCTCCCAGGAAAACCTTTTTGTGGAAAACAGGTAAAAAATAGCTTTTTTTTTTTTTTTTTTGGTGTTAAACTTAGATGTTTTTCTCTTTTATTATTTTGTTTATCTATAGCTGTTTATCCTAACGTGAAGGCTGTTGAGCAAATTTGTAATCCATGTTATCTGCAGTGTTTTCCCGCTTTAAGAGGCAGGGAAAGAGATTGACTTGCAGTATTGTATCTGAGCAGATAAGGTGTTACTGCTGCTTTCCCAAGACTTTGCATGTCAGTTTAAAAAGCAGACTGGGGTGCGGGGGGGAACCCACCTAACGTTTCATTTCAAATGCTCAACCTGTCTCTGGAGTGCCTTTAGAATTTAACTTATTGATCTTTCAAAAGCACTCCAGCAGTGGCTGGATGACGGTATTTATGAAACACCACACTTGTGTTTCTGTTGTTTAACTTGCTCTCCTGTGGGGCTGAGCAGCAGCACTGACTTCACTTGTTGCTTGTGTAGGCTCACAGGTCCCCCAGACCAGACCTGCTTTACTACTCCGTTGTAGTGAAATGAAATGGTGATATCTGAGCCAACTGTTACTTTACATTACTGTGTGATAGTTCTTATGGATGTTCGTTTTGTCATAATAAAACCATTTAAAGCAAAGGGAAGAAGAAACTGTGCTTAACTAAGATCTACAAAATACGAAGTGTTAGCTCTGTAGCAGCCATAAATTAGCTTAGCTGTATTGAAGATCTTAGAAATTGTGCACCTTTATGGCAGATAAGGATTTTAACCAAAACGCTGAGAATTTCACTGGTGAGTGTTTCAGCAGTGCTAGCCCAAGTCTGTCCTGTGCAGGTTTTAAAACTGTTTATCATCCCCTTGGAGAAGGGGAGGTTGTCTTTCACAGTATTTCTCTGTCCATCTTTACATCTGTCAGATGCATTTATGGGTAAGGCTGTTCCCATAGAAAATGATTCCACAGTAATAGTACAAACCAGCTTTTCCGATGGACAGTCCTGAAAGTGGAATGAGGGAAGTCCCTCAGGAGGTAATGGCCACTGTCACCTAACCACCTCATATTCTGAGAGCCAAGGATATTTCCTCAACTGCTTCTTCTGTATCATGACTGTGGAGATAGGTTTTATCAAAATAAATAAAAAATGCAACAGAAGAACCCAAAAAGCAAAAAGAATATGCTCCCATAAACCTACTTTTCCCTCTCTGGAGAGAATGGGACAATAAACGTGATGTAGTTGTCCACATTCCCAAGGCAGTATGGAAAGTGCTCAGACACTGCGCTGCTGAGGGTAGGGTGGGGACCTTTATGGGATAAACCATGAACTTCATAACCAGGCCTCCATTGGTTTATGCATTCAATCCCACACCTGCATGCAGAAGAATGTGGCCAGTTCTGGTGTTAGCACTTGCTTCACTTTGCTCAAACCCGTGAGCTGGCTGACCAGCTTTCCTGGTGTGAGGATGCACACCCAAGTGGAGCCCGCTAAAAGGCCAGGCTGGAAATTGGGCTTCTGTTACTGCCTGCACTGTTGTTGTCAAGAAGGAGACTTCAGCTGTGTTCCTCGGAACACTGCTTTTTCTTTCTTCGATCAGGTGAAGCACTTAAACTTGTACCTAGCTCTGTGCACATGAGCAACCTTGTTGATTTGCTGTGTTGAAAGTTAGGTACGAGTTTTAAGTGCTTTGCCCTTCTTTTTCATCAGAGAACCTGAGCACTTCTCTGAGCTGCAGAGATTTCCAAGGGACTTAGCAAGTGCTGAAAATTATATATGCAGTATTTTACTGGCTTGCATTTTTTATGTTCTTATTAGGTGATATTTTTATGAGTTTTCTTTTGGATGTAGATGTATGGTTCCTTGGCTTCTGAGAATTACCTTGCTCAGTAACAGGAAATGTTAAATGGCCTTCAGCCTCCCTGGCTGACATTTCTTATGTTCAGTTGACTGTGCACAGTTATGGGAGAGGGAGGGGGGGCAATTTTAGCCTTGGTTTTTTTTAAACTATGAATCTAGCACAAGTTGGTTGGTGTTGCTAGAAATTAAATATAGCTTTACAGATAAGATAAATTTGAATTGCCATGTCTGTTACCATAATCTTTCTTTTCATTTTTCAGTAGGCTGTTGGAAGACAGTAGTATATGCAATGATACCCATAAGAAAAGACAGCTGTTTAGGTTTGTATGACTTTATTTAATATATACTTCCTAGTAACTCTCACTTGTGATTCTATCCATGTCCTTGCCGAGGCAGACCTTGACGGGTGTGGGTATGTCATTTTTTTCTAGTTGGAAAGGAGCATGGAGAACAGAGTTCTTATCCCACTCATCCCACACTCCCTGAATGGGGAGGTCACAACGGGACCCTTTCCTTTTGGTTTTATGGATCACTGGATCAGGAACCATATCAGATTTTCAGCTGCTCAGACTGCCACAATTTGGGGGTGACTGTGATTGATGGAATTTCGTTATGCTCTAGTATACTTGACAAGCACGTTTCACAGACTAGTGCCCAGACTGACCTTTTTTCCTTTCGTTGGTTTATTAAATGCTGAAGTAAAAGTAGGATGAGGTGAAACTGATTGAATTTCCCTTATCTAAAGCAGCAATGTTTTGAAACTTTTTCTCTGTGACCTTTGTCTTCCAAACTTCAATTCCTTCTGCCCAGAGAACATTCAGATGTATCCCAGATCACATCCCAAGCCTCAGGGAATCCATAGGAGTCAGTCCATATCTTCATGGAGAACATTTTTATCGATTGACACACTGGATCAGCGGAAGACCCAACCTGGTAGTGACAGCATTCCTCTGAGAGGCTTTGAAAGGCTCTCCTCCTGCCCTGTGAGCTCCTGCAGGTTCAGTTCAAATCAACAAGAGTTGAGCATGCCAAGCTGCTTTTAAAGTCAATCAGCTGCCACAAGTCTTAAGCAGAGCAGGCGGAAGTAATGGATGCTTTCAGAAGCGTGTCCTTCATCCAATAAGGCACGTGGATAGCTAGGCAGAAGCGGGGCGATCACTAGATGTCTGTATGCATTTGGGTTTGCGTATGTAGCTGTGATAGTTTGTGTCACTTCAAACCTATATCATCTATATTACATAATTTTTCATTATGAGGAGACAAGCATGTGGGATTATTTGACGTGTGGTTGCTGACTGCATGTCAGCACAGCAGCCACGGAGGAGATGGTGAGACTGCACCAGATAAGGAGCAGTGCTGGAGCATCTGGAGCTGCGTCCCATGGCCACAGGCAGCAGGCAGAAAAACTTTCCTTCATGCTTTGGGCTAGCCTTGATGATCTGAGAGTCTTGGATTGGGCATGCAGGAGTAAGGAGGCATCTTACGCACAGAGACTCTTAATAACTAATATCCGTTTGAGTTTGGGGAACAAAAAGGAATTTTGTGTAACCCAAAACCACAGATAAATGGGATACAAAAGCATTCTGTTTCTTTCCCTCTTTCCCACTAGAACGTAAATATAAGAGAATTGTTAATTTCTAAGCACAAGAATGCAGAAGAATTTGTAAATAATATATCTTGTTTTTCTCTTTCCAATTAAATAATAAGGACAATTTCTTTTTAAAATCTTTTTCCTTTTTTTATGTTGTTGCTTCTGTGCTGTTTCTCTTCATGCTTTCCCAGTGTCGGGGTCTAGCAAAGGTCAACAGGTTAATACTGCTGATCACATCTGTGAGAGGCTCTGATCACAGGCAAGGAACGCACCAGCCTGATCCCGTCTTTGACAAGCTGCTCCTTCACGTCCCGAGTGGCACAGCTCGGCAGGTTCTCCAAATAAAAAGCAGGAGCCATGTTCGCAAGNAAAGGAAAAAGGGGAAAAAAAAAAAAAAAAAAAAATACAGTCCCATCCTTTTGATTTGTAGAAAGCACTTTGAGCCTGCAAGGTATTATACTGTAAAATAAGACAGAGGGGTGGCAAATGTCTTCTAAAAGGCTTCCAAAAGCCGATGTTACTAGCATCACTTGCGATAATGGTCGTGGTGCACTGAGCTGTAGTAGGCATGCTGGTTGTGTCATTTTAGCAGCACATTGTAAGCTGTTCACCATAAATAAGCCAAATTCTTCTCCAAATTCTGCTCACAGTTTACTGTGGTGTCACTCACAATACACTGGGTGCTCTGCAGCTGTCCAAGGACAGGCAGTCTCTACCCAGAGATGTTTGCAATTAGTGTATGCAGAGGGAAAAACCAAACAAACCCCAGCTGGTGGGTCTCTAAGTGGGGCGTTAGCACCCAAGAGTTTGGGGTCGTGCTGGGAGGACACATGTTTAGGGGGAGGCTTTGGGTAACTCTGCAGAGCAGATGAAGAGACAGATGAGTGGGGACAAAGTGCAATAGAAATAAGGACGATGGATATGAAGACAAAGGTAGAAGGTGAAGTTAGTGAGAAAAACCTTACAGGTGATGGACAGCAAAGGGAGAAGTAGCGAGGGGTTTGCTGAGGGAAGAGACCGGTCAACAGGCGACAGAAATGCTACGTCAGTGCTGCGTAATATTGCTGCGTCAGCCCCGTCCAGTGAAGTGCTCTTAGGATATTTGCAAAAGGGGAGCAGTGGTAAGTGCTGTGCATGTAAAAGGATACAGCAGCGTACTTGCTGAAGGCAGATGAGTATTGGGATCAAATCCCCTGTTTCAGGCATGCTTTCATAAATGCAGAGTATTTGCTCTTTCTTTGTTAGGTTCACTGCAGGGTACCCAAAGATAGACTCTGCCCTGACATGGTTTTGTTTGTGTATAAATCTTTGTTTCCTGATGTCCGTAGGGGTAATAGAGACAGCACGGGGAAGGCATCTGGCAGTCGACAGAGCAGTACAGAGAACGACTTGAAGTGGACAGACCACCAGAGGCCATGGAGCAGCACAGACTCGGACAGCTCAAATCGAAATTTGAAGCCAGCCATAACAAAGACAGCCAGTTTTGGTGGGATAACCGTCCTGACAAGAGGAGATAGCTCGTCAAGTAACAGAAGTACCGGCAAACTGTCTAAAACAGGTAGCTAGTACTGTATTGGGTTCACAGTACTTCTTGTTGTGCGGTGATAAATGGCTATACTGGTACTTGCCTGAGCATGGTATACCACAGAATGGTTTGGGTTGGAAGGGACTTTCAGAGATCATCTAGTCCAGCCCCCATGGTTGGACTATATGGTGAATTACAGGAACAGTTGTATTTCCTGTGCGTAGCAGATGTGTATGTCCATCTACGTATGCTAGTATCTGGTATTGAGTTTTTAGGAATCAAGAAGAAAACCTGGTGTCTGAGATTTGCAAATCGTAGGTGAGAGAGGCTTTTTCCTGGAGTAGAGTACGTGCACGTCCTATTTGAACACTGCACTTCTTGTAGCCTGAAAAGGCGGTAGTCCTTTCAGACAAAGCACAGATTTAACCTTTTTATTCATCTTACTCTTCTTGAATCGTGAAGAATTAAATGTCGTGTATCTGATGAGAAATCCAAGAACATTTTGTTGTAGTTGCTAAAACGCAGGCTATCTGTATCTTGGAGTACAGCCTCTCCCTCGCTGCTGGCAGATGAGGCAGTGTGCTGTGGTGGAAACAGTCAGAAGCACTGGATTCACTGAAGTCCCACAGTCTCTCCATTTTCTTGTTTAGTTCCCATTAAATGAAAGCACCATTTAAGGAGACTACGAACCTGGTGGGAATTCTGCATTTATTTGCATTAACTTCACGGGTACCTTAACAGATGAGTGAGTCACAGGGTCCGGATCTAAGTAATTTCAAGCCATGCCATTAAACTACTTTATATTTTTGTGTAAAAGTACATAATAAATAATGAGCCCATCAGATGATTCCATCAGTTTGGTTCATTTGATAAATATAGTACAGGACAAGTGGTAATCAATACTTAGCACTTAGTGCACTTTCAGCCTGAGAGTGTTTTATGGACGGTGCTTAATTTAAACCCAGTTTATCAAACCTGGCTTGGTCAGATTTCACTTCTATTCCCAAAACTGTACAGTAGCCTTTGCTGTGATTCAGGATGCTGGGGAGTGGAGTTTTCAGAATAAATCGAGAAAGCCTTTGACTTGGTAACTGTATTCTGGACCTCTGGATCTTGAACGTAGTTTAAGATTGTTACATTTCACAGCTGTAAAGGAAGCTGGCTGGTTGGAAAGCCACTCTTTCAAACCCTGCTGGTCATAAAGCTGCTGGGAGCTTCTGGAATATCCTGCATCTTCCTCTTAATGCTTCTATCTTCTGTTTCTTTTGAGACCCTAGACAAATATTTGGTTTATTATCTTAAGATTCATAGAAACATAGAATATCTCAAGTTGGAAGGGACCCATAAGGATCCCTTCCTAAGGTAAGATTCTCCTTCAGTTTTACTCCATCCTTACATATGTGAAATCCTGTGGAATTAAGACATGAATTTGACCTTGAAAGTTAGTACAGCACAGTTGTTTACCTCTGGCTTGTTCCTGAGCATGAGCGTATGCAACGTAGCAAAACCAGTGTGTATGGAGTTTTGAAACTACACACTCCTGTGTTTTTTATTTGTATAAAGGCTGAATAGGCTATACAGTGGGGCCAGAAGTATGCAGTACACCATGTTTTTACCTCTAGGTTTCTTTGTCTCCCGCAAATCTTTCCATTGCATCAGAATTCAATTTGATATGCATGAATTAGGGAGGAGGCACAGGTTCCTGGTATACTTTTTTTTTTTGTATCATTTACCTTTAGCAGAGTGCAGGTGAATTTATTTCTCTGCAGCATTGGATTGCAGAGGTGTAATACAGAGTGCAGAGCATTTAAAATGGTGTCTGGAAAATCCAGTTTGGAGGATTGAGACATCTAATTGCAAAAGAGTAATACTTAAGTAGCTGTTTTAGTGTTAAAATCAAGCATATTAAAGGGTGCACTTAGAAAATGTATTAAAGGACAGATCTCTGAAGCATGCCACTACTTGTAAATGCATCTGCACTCCATATGCAGCAAACCCAAAACTGTTTTCAAATGAAAGCTCTTATAATAGGTTTTTAAAACATCAGTGATATTAAAATCCCATGTTCTTCGCAGAGCAATTACATATTGTAAGTGCTTTGACTTTTTTTTTTTAAGCAAAGTGTTTAAATTTGAAAGCTAGTTGAGCACAGAAAGAGTAAAAAAGAAACAAAATTAAAAGGAAGAGGTGGGGAAAAAGAGCAAGGCTGCATGTCAAAATAAACGTACACCTTCAAAGCCAGGACACAAAGTCAAACTGTCAGTCAGCCTGAGGAAAGTCAGGGGAAATAATATCTGAATCACTATTTCTATCCTTCTCTCTGAAATGTTATTGAATGGCATTAAGCAGAAAAGAATTATTGTTCAAAAAATAATGGGGAAATATGCCTTGATAAAGTGTTCTTACTTCACCAAAAAATGCGGAGTGCATTCATACAGCTGTCAGAGCCCCCACGTGCTATTTGAATATGTTTTCTAAGGTACGTTAGCTACAAAGCAACACTTCATTGTGCATGTTTTTGCATTAGATCTTCATCATTCTGTACTCCGGTCATAGGCAGCGCTGGGTGTTCCCTAGCTCAGTACACATTTAAAGCTCGAGCATGTTTTTATTTTGGGGGATTTTGTTTATTTTCTTTTGTCTTTACTACAGGTGGTTGAAATGGGATTGCAGAGGTGTAGCTACAAACATTCGGCATGCTGCCCTGGTAGTGTGGCAGAGCCTGGTAGGCACCAATTCTGCCCTGGTTCTCCTCTGCAGAAAGTACTAGTCTGTTCTCTGAAGTGCTTTATGATTCACAGGAATAAACTTAAAATATTTTTGTTTTGCATATAGTATGTATGAAATCAGTCCAAAGTCGTTAGTTGGTCAAAATGTTCTTCATTGGCTAAATGATGGAAAACGTTTGTGACAATTTAAAATGTGAAAATTATTCTGCATATATGACGGTCATCCAGGAGCATCGTCAAACACTCTTCTTAAGAATGGGAATAGTAAAACTTTCAGGATTTTCACAGATGGCTCACAGCTACCTTTGAGAGTACATATAGTGATGTAATATTAGCATGGTAGCCTTTCTGGATCATTTTTAATATTGTCACCAAAATTAAATGTTCTGCCCTTAACCTTAACTTCTGATAAATCAGTAATTAATGGTACATAGCAGACAAACAGAAACTGAAGCACAAAAAGATGTTAGCCTCCCCTTAGGCAAAGACAGATCATAGAATGTGCTGTTCTTCACAGTAGAGTCCAGTAGTGTCAATTAGTCTTGCACTTTAATTGCATTCAGCTGCACAGGAATTAGAGCTTAGCAAAGGAATTATGTTACTTCATTTTTGCAAACTTCACAAAAGGGCCTGTTCGAAACCCATTATGCGGTTATCTTACTGGTTCTGATGATTATTTGCATGTACCTGTTGACTGTCAGAACGCCCTGTTCAACTGAAAAGCACAGACTGTATATGGCAAGTACAATTTTCTGCTCTGTCATTCTGAAGCTTAGTAGATATATAGAGATGTATTAATTTATAATTCAGTGTTGAGTGGGAAGTTAATAATTTAACAAATTGCAAGCAGATTGCATTCCTACAACTTAGGACATCATACAAAACCTTGGTTAGTTTAGATTTCCGTTAATACAGTGGACTTTCCAGGATCGACTAAGCATGTATAATTGTAAGTGAAATAGATGTCCCTGTAGGCATCAAAGATGTACCTGTTCAGTCTAACTACTCCCATGAAGAGAAAATCTAGCTCATGAACTCCCATGTTATTTTCAGTGACACGTTACAATAGGTTTTAATATATCTCATTAGGAGGGAAGACGTGTTTCACAGAAATGTTGTCTGGGTGTGTATCTAAATAGCTATTTAAATAATTCTTGGAAGACTTAAAAGATGTAACTATTGCATCTTTAGCTTCTCTTAATGCATTTTCCGTTCAGTGGAATGCACATCTGTTGGAGTGTATTTCTTTCCCCCCCATTTACAAAAAGCAGACTGCATTGGGGTGTCAGCTGTGTTGATAGAGATCTGTAGGGATCGTTAACTTCCTTGGCAGGGCTCCAAGTAATTGGAGCCACAATCTAATCTCTCCTGTTAGGTGTTCATTGCTACTCCTGTTGGGCAAAGATGATTGTACAGCAGGCATTTCAATACATCAACCTCTTTTTTTGTGGTAAAGTATCCTGTAAATTATAATTTTGTCTCTGAGTTTTGGAACTGGATTTCTGCTTCTTTTTCTTAATCAGGCATTAGCCTGATGGATCTTGTGCGTCCAAGAGAAACTGTAGGAATGTTGATGTATGGGCAATAAATCATGAGCCAACTGCTTCCAGTCATACACTTCCCGCCAACCGACTGTGCTGAAACATCAATGTTATTTTTAGAAGTGCAACTTGCAGAGGAATAATTGTGTTCATATAAGCATGTACCATTATTATTTAAAAAACCTAAATACATTGTAATATACAGAAATGCAAGCGACTTATAAGAGTAGCAAATAAATATTCTTAAGCCAAGAAACTGTATGCAAGACAACAATACTTCCAGAGGTGATCCGCACTGTACTGCTCCTAAAAAAAATTGACCATCTGGAGCAAGTAGTGGGTGGATCTTGAGAGTCCAGTTGATAAGAAAGAAAAAATTTACCTTGGACTTGGAAGGTGGGATGAACAGAGATGTTCAAAGTCATCAGATACTGAATGCTGATCCAAAGAAAATAGAGCAAGACGTGTTGCATCGCTCAGTAGCACTCAGGATATTGGAAAATTAATAGTACCTCCATGCTCTCCCTCTGCAACCCCCCTAAGCTATTAAGACTTTGTGGTGATTTTTCTGTCTCTTTTTATTTTACCACTCTTTGAACTGCTGTATCTCTCAGAATACTTTAAAAATATATTAATGGAAAGTGATGAGAAAATGAAGGTTATTATTATGTCAACTGTGAAGCAGCAAGAAAATTATAGAAGAATCTAGAAGAAGTAGCCATCATTACATACTGAAAAAAAAAGGTTGGATTGTGTAATGGGGGCAAAAATCCCATTTAGTCAAAGTTCCTTTCAGAAGTCTTTAGCAAGACATCTCTTAATGTGAACCTGAATAAAGTCAGATAGTTCATTGCTACAGTACTGAATTCATTATGTGGTGATTTCTTATTCCAAATTTAGACACCGTGAAAACAGCTAATCAAAGCTACAAAGACAAGATTAATTGGTCTTAATTTCCAAACATTAGTGTTGGAATTTATTTGGCTTAATGTGTCTAGACTTAAAATGATAGGAAATAAGTTGTGGTGATAGAAAAAAATTAAAATAGATCATTCTTATACAGGATAAATTGGGGCAAAATTGGTCAAGTAGTAATTTCTGGGATTTTTTTTAAATATTCAGAAAATTGCTGAAATGGTTTTGCATTTTATTTGTGTTCTTTCAAAGTCACTGACTTCATCTACTGACATAGGAGAGCAGATCTCTGATCTTTTAAGGCAGACATTTCAATGCTATCATCTTGGCCAACGTGTGGTGATAGCTCCAGACATTGTTTCACTGCTTTTGCCTACCATTTGATGAGTACATCTGAATTCATTGCAGTCCTTTGGCTTTCAATATTCAGAAGCTGGTAAAGATCAATCCATGATTCTGCCATAAAAACAGCTGAAGGGGATAAAAGAAAAAACAATTTAATGTCAGAGCTGCAATCTTCTTTTATGCTAATGGTGTTTCTAAAGAATAGCACAAAATGGGGAGAGAGAGGTCTGAACTCCGGCTTGGTACTATGTACATGCTCAGAAATAATACTGGGAGGTTTATGAAATCTCGTCATTGCTCCTGCATCTCCATGTAGCTTTCTAACCTGTTGAATTCAATGGGTGATGGAAAAGAGGAGAAAGTAAAGCAAGAACTTAAAGAAGCAACGTGAAGCGCGTGTAGAGGGGCCAGAGAAGTGCAGGAAAGGACCCAGAAACTGCTCTAGAAAGGAAAACGAAACTCATGCGGTTCCATTTATATTTGGGAGGAAGATGCCAAATACTGCTTGCAGCTTGATGAGGAGGACCTCCAGGAATAGCTCTGCAATTTGTAGAAACACTGAAATCTGCAATGATCTAATAAATAAAACTGTCCCTGCAGGAATAATCTTTCTAAATTTCCAACTTAAGTCTACAAGGAGGGGAAAAAAATATAGCAACTAATACAACTTTGGAGTGTATTTACAGAAATATTACTTTCTTGATTAGATACTGGAGAAGCAGATTTAGGGTCCTGCTGATGGCAGATAGGGCACAGTTCATAAAGGGGACTGTCTCTGTAGTAGCTGCCGTATGGATATGAAGTTTGAAGAAGATGGATAAAAATGTGTTTTACACACCAGTCTGCAGTAATCTGTGGAAAGAACCTCTATTTGTTAAGTAACAGGATGCTGGTGTGATTTCTTCAGACGAAAGCTGTTTTGCTCTAATGATGAGGAAATAAATGAATTCCAATATGGATTTGACTGACAATGAATCCGAGGCTCTAAGCAGTCTACGGCAGGGTCCTCCTGTAGTATCCCAAATATGAAGGGATGTAATTTGCCCTCTAAGAAAGAAGTTTGCTAAAACCTAAGTCTGAGTTTTGTCTTTTCTTTTAGTCTACACCTGCAGGAGGGCACTAAGGAGGTTAGTAATTAACGTAAGATGCATAGATAGTGCACAGAAGTAAAGTAAAAGAAGTTGCAATTAAAATACACTTTACTTTTGGAAGGAAGCATCCATACAGACGCTTGCTTTCACACCTCCCTTGTATTTGCCTTAACATCCTGCTTTAAGGAAGCCGTTCATCTGAGCCTTACACTCTCGGAGATTCTTGTCATTTTTACCTGAAGCAAATTGAAATCTAATATCAAGTAAAATCTCTGAAGTTTGGAAAATATGTTTGATTTTTAAAATAATGCATCTCCCCATCCTTCCGGGCACAAATGTGTTTTAGCACATTTGATTTATCTTGATTGATCAATTTTACTAGGTTAGGTGCTGAATAGTCAAAGTGGCAAAAGTCTTAGGTAGAGTCTTAGGTAGCTTTAGGTTAATACATGTATGGCACAGCTACCTTGTTACTTGACTGACAACTCAGTTGCTGTTTATTTTTCTTTTTTCTTACAGAAACTGGTTGGTTGGGTTTTTTGTGTTGGGTTTTTTTTTACTTTTTCATTTACAAACCCTGTGTTTAGTTTTTGTACCTTATGAACCAATACTTTGGCATTATAAATACATGCTCAGCATTTAGTGTTTTGTTTGATAAAGCTATTTTACCGGCTGGGGAGAGAGCAGATGTTGCAGGAGGAAAGTGGTCTTTTGAGTTGTAGATATACCACTGGATACTGAGCTCAGTAGGGAGTGAAAACCCCACTCCTACTAGCTGGGTATGGTCTAGTGCTTGCCTTTACCGTTTGTGAAGGCTGTCCTTGCGTACGTGCCATGTCTGACGGGGACTGGGGTCCCTTTTAACCCCCCCCGCTGCGGTTGTGTCTCTCCATTAGGCTCAGAGTCTTCCAGCAGCGCTGGCTCCTCAGGATCCCTGTCACGAATACATCAGCCTCTCCAAAGTGCATCTCTTGTCCCTGGGGTGACGGCCAGCTCTTCAGGCAACGTGTCCTACCCTGAGAACGGGATGAGTGGCCAGGTGGCCCCCAGCAACACCAGCTATATCATTCTTCCACTTGAAGCTGCAGGGATACCGCCTGGCAGTATCCTTCTCAACCCGCACACAGGTCAGTGCAATGCTCTCCTGCCTGGTACTGCCCTTCGGTGTTTCTAATGTCATCTGGGGAATTGGCAAATTTCATGTTTCTAGAGATATTTTCCTTGACGGACTTTATGAGGAAGCAAGCAGCAAATACATGTAGAAATCACATTTGGCAGGTTGTTTTTTCGAAGCTGCAGGCAAAGTTGGATTAGATTTCTGAGGCTGTTGCGGCATAGCCGGTGGGAAGTGATGCAAAACACACTTATGCAGTCCCAGACAGGACATTCATCTTGTAAAGTTCTAGCACTCCCTGGCTGTGAATCCTGAGAGATCCCACTAGCTTCAGTAAGGACAGACGCTTTTCCATATCAAGTGTGCTGAGATACAGTGTAACTGAAATACGATGCTCAAAGTTTTAGAGATTGTGCTTAACAGCAGAAGAATTTCAAAAGGCTTAGAGGCTGCATTTGAATTAGCATTTCAGAGTTAATTTCCTTATGCGATTAGCAATTGTATTTAAATCGGAAGTTTTGTGATAAGAGAAAGTCATAATCTCTTCAATTCTGCATCGTGGCCCTGGTAGTTAGCAGCACTGCGGAGCTTGAAGGAGGCATTTGCAGTCAACCAAGCACTGTGGACACTTCAGAAACCACTCAGCTTGAACTTGAGTGTTTGCTGAAAGTTTAAGGCAATTTGTTACCTCGTTGGTCCAGATGAAGTCTAGATAATGTTACGCTATTACTCCCCACAGTATTGTACTGACAGCATTAAAAAGGTTCAGGGAGGTTGAGACTGATGCTTCTTCAGTGATTTGGACTATTTCAGTGACCTCGACTAGCTCTGCTGTCAACCTTAGCTGAGTTATGCTGCGTTTAAAATAACAAAGCCTACAGTGCAATGTATTTTCCATTATGCTGGGAGCTGAGAGTTGAACTCCAAAATATTTTTTTCAGACTCCTTAATAGAGCATTCAGGAGCTTTTTATTTGGGGATTTTTATTTATAACCAGTATTTTATGTATATTACACCCCTGTGTTCTGATATTTTGGTGCAAATGTGTAAAGCTTATTTGTGAGTCCACTGCTAAAAATACTTTTTTTAGTCAGAATGCGGTCAGGAAAGACTGAAAGTTGCAACATTTAAGAAAAACACAGGCTTGATAAACTATTAAACCAAACTTTCCACAGACACTTAGAGGTAGTAGTATCTGGGGCCAATCGATATATATCAGGGAGGAGTTCTTGTTTGTTCAGGTTCAAATGTGATAAGTTCTTTCCGGAGAGATGGCTTAGAAAAGTACACATTTGTGCAAGTTACTCAAGCCTTTACTGTTTATGTGTACTTTTTTTCAACCTATTACATTATTGGTATGAGAGCCTAATGCTGTCAACGTAAATGGGGATTTTAGTCATTTCTTAAAAAGACACAGGGGAGAGGACAGAATGAGAGGTGGACATAAGACAAACCCCATCATTATTAATTTACTCATTTCTGTTGTTCTGGTAGTTGACAGTTCTGTCTATAACACTGGAATTTCTTGGTCAATACAGACGAAGGCATTTTGTGTGCCATGTGGTCCACTCCCATACAAAACTCCGCGGGCCTAGGCAGAAGTCCATCCATAATTTAGGTGATAGGACTGAGAGAAACAAATGAAAGAAATCGCTGCTGCTTTGAGCCCGCCAACAGCTGAGAGGTGGTGCTCATTCCTGGCCATGGCAAGGACAGAGGCTGCAGCTCACCACACTTGCGAGCCAGAAGAACTTTTTAAGAGGAACATCTCCTACATCTGTTTTGTTAATTTAGCAATTTGCAGCAGCTAGCTCATATTTCTCCCTGGTACCTAGGGAGTCATCGTCTGCCATAGGTGTAATGCCTTTCAATATTGTCACTAGGCTGGAATACCTGGTCTTCCCTCCTAGAGTGCCTCATTGTCTGCAGAGGCATAATCGAGAGCTCCGTGTGTGTTACTATGTTTAATATTCAGGGAGCAAGTGTTTTTGTGTACATATAATTTTGCATTTCTTTCAAACTGTGTGTTTTGTTTCTGTAGCTCCCTGGTAAATACATACATAATAAAGAAAATGGAGGGAGCAGATTCTTCTAAAGACTGAAATTCTTGTCTCAGACATATAGCTTCACGCTGCTACCTGTGCTGGAAGTCGGGCTATACTGTAGCATCTACTGTGCTTTTTAACATGCAGCAAAATACGTGCTGCAAATTTGGGCTTTTGGGCTCAGAATCTTTGCATCTTATTAAGGTAATGTTACAAAAGAAGCTCTGTAGGGAGGAGACTTAGATTGCTGGATGCTGTGATCGGCTATCAAAGTGATGGATGCTGTCAGAAACATAGATGAAGAGAAGACAGTTTAAAGAAAAGGAAAAAGGAGCTTTGTTTCCTGTAATGAATAGATTTTCTTTCCCTATGTAACACCATTCTTTAGCTCTTTCTTCTCCTCTTCCAGAGTGGCTACTTCCAATCTTTTCCTCTCTTTTGATCATAACACCGTGCCCTTTAAAGATCTTTGCTTCCTTTCACACAACATAGTCACTGACTGTGCAAGCCTCTAATGACATCTGCAGATGCTGTCAGTATCTCCTTGCTCTGATTATACCTCTCAGCTCCTTCTCAGGTGTTGGCAGTCCACACTTTCTTTTCCATGTCTGCAGTTTCCTTTGTTTCTTCTCCTTCCGCAGATAGAGAAGCTTCTTGCTTGCTTTGGAAAAGGACCATTTATGTGGCTATGCTGTTTTACTCTCCATTTCACCCACTTCAGCAGTCCATTTTACCCTTTAAAGGATTCCTCTTGACAAGTTCTCTGACTTAACCCCTTTGACAATTTAAGAGCATTTACGTTTCATTCTTACTCCTTTAAATGACATCACAGTTTTTGCCCTTCTGTTAGGGCCACAGTTCATAACTTACAAATATATTCCCTGTTACCATCTGATCTCTCCTTTTCGTTTCTTATTTCAAGATTTTTTCATGAAAGGTCTTTTTTTTTTAATCTTTAAAAGCACTGTTGGACTCTTTCAGTTCTGTCATCCTCCGCTGAACCATGGGAAATGCTCTTTACAGCTTCCCTTGAGCATCTGGCGCAGGCTTTGGGAGCCTGTTATCCCGCTCACCCAGTCTGATTTCCCCAGTCTCCTAAAGTACTTCTGGAGCCTGAGACTCCCAAATCTAGGGAGTCCATGCCATTGTCACCCAGTACGTTCACAGCAAGGAGCAGGAAATCAGCTAGTGGACAGAACTGCCCTGTGCTTCTCTTCCACTCATGCTAATCATGACCTTTCTCGCTGTGAGTGTGAGACATGGCCAGTGTAATATGGTGACTTCATCCAGAAAAATCTTCATGCTTTAGAGAGAGAAGGCAAGGCTTCTTTATCTGGTGCTCCTCATACATTTCTGACCACGATGAATAAGAGGGAGGAGCTGAAAGGCTGAGGATTAGATAGAACAGGTAGAGACGCTTGTGGTATACAAATCAGAAGTTCATTATTTCGCTATTGCTCTCAGTCACTGAATTCTTCCAGATCTCCCTTTTTGTCTCAGATATTCATACTTTAGTTACCTACTTTAAATGTTATCGCTTCATTGCTAAAATTCCTCTTTTCTCACGGAAACATCTGTAATTCCTTTGATTTCTGAATTTATGATGGAAGTGAAGAGAGAACTGAGGTCATGGGAAACATTTTCCCTACAGAGAAATACCATTTCTTTTTTGTTTGTAAGACAATGACTTGGGTAAACTTTTTTTTAACAGGCGTTGCTTTTGCAAAGTTACTTCCCCCAGCTAAAATATCTGAAGCAAAAAGAGTTCAGCAACTTAGTAGAACTTTGGACAGAATTTGTCCTGTATATAGAGATTTTCAAAGACATCTTAAGTGTTTCTTCCTTGATAACGTCCAGTGCTGCCTCCTCTAATTGCATAGGGCACAGCTCTCAAAAGTACAGCACTATGTTATTAGAATGTGTAAATAAATTCGTAACAAAGGTGGGTTTGGGTTTTTGCCTTTGCATACAAGCTACAGTGTGTCAGGAGTAGTTGTGTACATTTGGCTGCTATTGTGTGGCAATAAAATGTGTATGAATATTCTCTACCTCCAGTGTTTGCTCCAGAGTTCAATTTTAGTATTAATTGATTCATCATTGAATGACTTCAAGTAACCATAGCACCTGAATCTTCTTATAGCCATGGTAACCTTCCACCCGTTCCTTGGAAAGTCATACTGCCAAAACAAATATCTGCTGTCTGCCTTGCCTGGAAAAAAAAAAAAAAAAATAGATGGCTGATACTGTAATGAGGCATTGAGAGTGACGAGCACTTTACTGTTGTAGGAGGTCAGCTAAAGAGTGATCAGTTAAAGCAAGGTTGTATGATTTCATACAGAAAAGAGTACGTTCTTTGTTCAGCAAAGGCAGGGTGTTTTGTTTCAGGCCAACCATTTGTAAATCCTGATGGGACACCGGCAATATACAATCCTCCCAGTGGCCAGCAGACGATGAGGAGCCAGATGGTGGGACAGTCTCAGCAGCAGCCTTCATCCCAGCAGCCTCAGCAGGTTCAACAGCCACAGCAGCAAATGGCAAGTCACCTTGTCACACAGGTAGGTGTGGTGGCCGTTGGAAAAAGAGAAGAAGCTCTCAGGCATACAAAGGATGACCTAAAGGGTAGGAGGGAGGGATGCAGCTAGACAAAATATCAGGATGTTCTTCTTTTCTTCTGAAACAAATGGGGCCCATCATCTGTATTTTCAATGTGGATGAAACAGGTGGAGAGGGAAGATCCCTTTTTCAATTCTATCTAAAGGGTGGTTTAATTTCGAAAAGGACTGTTAAGCAAGTTAGTGTATGTCTACATAAATTTATTTTGCAAAAATCACCCGTAAGTGAAAGCTGAAGCATTCATTCTCAAACTAGTGCAGTCTGTAATTCTCTCCAAAGAGCTGGGGACCTTTCCCTGTCCCTTTTGGCCAGCGGTGGGGTTGTGTCAAAGAATCAAGTACAACACAGGGCTCTGCAAACTCTTCCATGTCCGGTTATACCAGGCTTGAGCAGTGGGTAGCCCGCTCACCGAGCACCCCTGCCCCAGACTGTGGGTCTTCTGCCTGTGCCCCATGTTATGGCCATGACCGTTCTCTGAGCTAGAAGCTCTGGAGCTACAGCAGGAGAGGGGAAGAGCAGCGTAGTTTGGGCACAGTGCCATGGTATGTCAGCTCTCTGGCCCCTGGGCTGGCCGTGGTGTGCGGCCAGACGTGGCTGAGCATGGGCAGCAGGGTTTGGGTCTGGTTCAAACTTAATTTTGTGGATTGTGTGCCTGCTGTCCCAGAGCAGAGCAGGTGGAAAATACTACTCAAGCAAGAATCCTACATCCTACTTACTTGCAGAGCAGCCAAGATCTGTTACGGTTCTTGCGTGGTTTTATAATTTGGCACAGTTTCATCCCAGGTTACCCAGTAATACAATGTTTAAATTCAGTGAAGTTGCTTTGATTTTACTGGGACTTATGTGTTTGCGGCTTTTTTTCTTGATTTGGTCTTAGCAGTTTTAGAAGATGGAGGTAGTACCAAACCTGTGTAAGACTCAAGTTAAATGAGAGATTAAAACGAAAGGAATAGTAAAGCTATTCCAAGGTAATAGTGCTGTAGAAAATTGTTCTTTCACTTAGATAAACATCTGCTCTAAGCTGACAGGCCTGTCTCTGTTGTTAATTCGCCGCCTGTTCTTTGTCAGTTTATTTTTAGTTATTGTGTTCTGCCAAAGCACCTTTAAAGTCATTATTCCTTTGCCTATGACACACTCGGAGTTAAATCAGTCATTATCAGCAAAATTCAGATATACACTTACACTGTGCTGCTCTTCCATTTTATCTCTGTAAATTAAATGTAGAATCATAATTTGGATTTGCCTCACATCAGTAATAAGAAGGTGTAGTTGTGGCTTTATTTAACAGCCATCAAATATATGAAAATAGGCAGAAAAATCTGTAATAAAGAACTGTTTGGTGTAAGGCTAAAATGAAGACTAAAATTGCAGTACCTGACCTCTTGTATTTGGGCTGGTGATGAGTCACCTGCATTTTCAGAGCTGTGTTTGTGATCTTTGTTCTCAGTAATGGAGTTTGTTGTTGTTATCTATCTCTAAGTAGCTTGTATTTATTGTCTTTCACTGTGTTTATTTTGCAGCCTGTTCAGGCAATGCAGCCATCTTCTCAGTCAGTCCAATATCCAGCAGTTTCTTATCCTCCCCAGCACCTCCTGCCAGTCTCTCCAACGCAGCAGTTTTCTGTGGTACTAAAGATTTTTTTTTCCTAGTTGTNGTGTGTGAGCATGAGTATGCTTGAGAGCCTCTGGGGAGCACTGTGAGTAGCATCCCACCTGAGACCCCCATCTAAGTCCCCCTTTGCCTTAACACTTTTGGTACTGACAAGCATTTTGTAAGAGCATTCCTACCGATTCTGGTTATCTAACCTGGAGGATGATGTTAGGAGCAGGGCTCTCTAGCTGGTTAGCAGAGCCTCCAGAAAAATGTTTTGTTGTGCCTATGGTAGGAGCTTGTGTCTCCCCACTTTATGTCGAGGGAGCTTAAATTGCTAGCTTGGGCATTTGAGATTTGGATTATCCTGCTTTTGTGTCCGCAAAGACTGGAGAAGAGACCTCTAGAAATTATTTTTTTTTTTTTAATTTTATATTATTTTATCAGTATACTAAATCCACTGCCTGGATTTATTCCCTGAGGATACCAGAGCACTTGGGAAACAGAGTAGCGGTGAACCAGCTGCAGAAGCTGTGGTACACTATGCATCATGACAAAGCACCAATGGACATGTGTAATAAAAATAAATAGAGTGCTCTTCTGGAGTCTGAATCTGTCTTGGTGCTTACAGGGCTATGATTATACCGTTGTAAAATGAAACTGACATTTTAACAGGCACTACAAGATTTTTTTTTTTCCTGTTATTTTCCTCTCTTGCTCTGGTAATCTTGTTTATGACTGATTCCACACCCCCCCACACCCC
Source organism: Fregata magnificens (assembly GCA_013389945.1). Taxonomy (NCBI): domain Eukaryota; kingdom Metazoa; phylum Chordata; class Aves; order Suliformes; family Fregatidae; genus Fregata; species Fregata magnificens. Next base: position 213,705 of record WAAD01038004.1, on the reverse strand, counting down.
CAGGTAGAGATGTCACATAGTTATAGTAAGAGATGGAAACAAAGCTGAATGGATCCTTGCAGCTAAAATAATGTTGTTAATGCCTTGTAGATGAGTGGTACCATTTAAAAGACAATAAAAAAATGTTCCATGCTGAACAGAAGTTGTATACCTCAGTGCTAATTCTCTTGCAAAGTGTCTTGCAGGCATCTCAGGTTGTTCTAGTGATAGTCATAGGAAGGCTGATGTTTTTAGTGGCTAATTTAATAGTGAAACTTCACCTGAGTTACTGTCTTCAATGTACATTACATTATACACACAATGTATAAATTACAGGGTTTTGAAGCTCTTGGTCTCTGTTGTGCAAATCCAGAGACATTCCAAGCTCAATGAAGTTTCTCGTAGGATATGTTTGCAGTCATTCGCCATCCAGGTAACGAATATCCTAGCTTTTTAAAGAAACAGCTTCAGACAGACGACTTATGTGCCTGAATATGGATGTAGGACGATGGTAAAGTTAATAGCATTACTTTCTTACACCACCTGAAGATCTGCCAGGAATGTTTAAAATATTGGCTCATGGTATCTGCTCTCAGAGTGAGAGGGTGAGTCTCTGTGCAGTCTCTGGCAGTGCTTTCCACAAACAAACTTCCCCCCCCCCCCATTTTGAAGTTTCCTGCCAATAAATATGTTATGCAGGATGGTTTTGGAGAATGAACACCACAGGGATGTGAACAAAATCAAAGAGGCTCCTTTTAAAAAATGGCATGGATGTTCTAAGTGAAAAGCATTTTTATAGTGCTTATTCTCTATCTGTGAAGGGGTATAAGGAAGGGACCGTAACCTGCATATTAGCACACAGTGGAGTTTTATGCTGTATTTATTGCTGTATAGAGTACGTTTTAATGTTGAGTGTTTAAAAGTGTTATGATGTGGGCACAAATGAAGATGCATAGAACCACATTTGTAAATCTTCGACCTTCACAGAATAAACTTGAGAGCATTGATTAGTATGGATCTTTTTGCAAGACTGAACAGATACTGTCTAGAATCCTTGTATCATTAGCAGCATGTAATGAAACTTAGGTCCATTGACTTTATTTGGTACGTTCATCCTACCATAGATTTATTTTTTCCCCCCTCCAGTCAAATAAAATACTTGTTTCTTTCCAACACTGAATAAAAAGCCTTGAAATAGCAACTGAAGGGTTAGCTTTTTTTACCTTCTCTATGTTTATAACCTTGGGGTTTTAAAACAGTCCAAAAAGGAAAAGGTCTGCACCTGAATCCTACTGAATTCCTCTTGGGAACATTTTGAAATACAGGTGAAGTTACCAGCATGTGTTTGGCTGAGGAATCTTGTGTTTGGGGGAAGAGGTATTCATAACATTATTTTCCTGCCCTTTATATTTAAAATGTCTTCTTTTGATCACTGTAAAGTTCACTTGTCATTTTGGAATAAAAGGGGTGGGGAGTAAGGGTAAAAGCCAAAATAATTGGCTTTTGTGCCAAGCGATGCCATTCACCTTGCAGTCTGGAAGTCTTTGTCAAAGCATTTATAGTGATTTTCATTTTAATTACCTCCATTTTTGTAGATATCTATGCAAAGTTTGGCACGTATTTGAGCCGAGTGATTCCTTTTCCCCTCATGCTGTGTTTTGAACCTATTCTGCTTTGCTAATTTGCGTGTCTACTGCAGACATCACGTCTACATCATTTTCTACTGCCTTATGCCCTGCAGCGAGATGACATGACAACGCAGTTTAACCAGATGAGCTTAAGTCGTCAATCATCTGGAGACAACCCCGAATCGCCTTCCGGTCCTGTCTACCCATCGCCTATCTTGCAGCAGCCTGCCCAGCAGACGGGTTACATTATGGCTTCCCCAAGTCAGCAGCTTCCCCCAGGAGGCTTTACAGGTTCAGGTCCACCAGTATCCCAGCAAGTGCTGCAGCCGCCACCGCCCCAGGGCTTTGTGCAACAACCACCGCCACCTGCTCAGGTAGGCAAAACCTTCTCTACCAGTTTGGCATGGTGCTCATTATAATGTCAGAAAGAGAATATAAAAAAATAATCTGGGTTCTAGATTCCACCCCCACCCCCCCTCACCCCCACTGGCAAAAGCTTAGCAGATTTTTAGGCAGCAGGAAACTTGCAAAGCCTCTATCGGTTCCTGGGTTTCAGCAATTCCTTCCCTATCCTCAAATTATTTTCCGAACATATGTTTGTACTCCAGGACACATCTGTACATGAATATGAAGGAGGAGGGTGAGTAAATATCCATGGTCCTTTTTCCCTGTATATATACCAAAAGAGTAACATGAACATCAGCCCAGGTAGTCGTTAATCATATTTAATTGACTTGAACATGTGAGATGTCACAGATCAGTAATTTTAACTGTCTTCCTGAAGACTGATTATGTTTTACTGTTCACTACCAAACATCTCTACTTGTCTCCTGGGTATCTTTACAGAATATTGAAAGTGATTACTGTCAAGAAGTAAAATGCACAGATGACTTTCTGGCCCATTTTCAAGGCATACACTTTAAAAAGCCAAATTTCTTGATCCAATTATAGATTACTTCATTTAAAATCTACTTTAAAATGGCATTAATACTATTTCTCCTGTTTTCATTTTATCCTTTGGAGGAATATATATAAAGAATAAAGTAAAAAAAACTTCACCATTTCTTTTAATGTACAACTGTGTAAACCCTACTGGTTTTCTTGTTTGCCGCTTCTTACTGAAAATCTCCAACTGTGTTTGTTAATGGGATTCTGTATTGCCACAGTAAGGAAGAATTTATACTGTTACAATGTTTTTTAAGTGGGCTAGAGATCTAGTTAATTAGATCACTAATTAACAGTAAAAGAGATCTGAAGACTACTGGATGCTCATATCCCATAGAGGACTGTGACATCCATAGTTTCTGTCATTAGAAACCATGCAGCCATTTTTTCTGAGAGAAGAGAAGCCTTGCAAAAAAAATAATTTTTAAGGAGCTGGAGTTCAATATGATGTGATTTTTTTTTTTAATTGAAAATATTGCTAGAAAAAGATTTCACTGTTTGCTAAATGTAGCATTTTTAAAAAAAATTTTGGGAGGGAAAAAACGACCTGAAGAGCAGAATCCCCTGATGACTCCGTCTCCCCATCCAGACTGTGTCTCCTATGTGAGTAAGTCGAGGCTGTCCAGGCTTCTGTCCTCATGTACAACCCCCCCGGTGCCTTCAGTGTTTTCAAGCATCATTTAATCAAACCTCACAACACTTCTAGTGAACCAGATAAACGCAAGCACCTCCATTTTACAAGCTGTCACCACAGCAGGTGAAGTGTCGCGTTTCCCAGCCCTGCCAGCTGGGGTTTGCTGCGGCAGCTACAGGGGCTGCAGCATCATGCTGCCTGCTGTGGCGGGGGATCCCACGCTGCCTCCTCTCTCCCCTCGGGTGAGACCAGGTTTGCAGTCCGCCCTGGGGTCTCTGCTAGACCTCCCTCCCCCTTGGTTGACTTTGCAGACGCTGCTTCTGCAGGTTTGCCCATGGCCCCTGCCTGCGTGTGGCTGAGCCTTCATCACCTGGGGTGGGAGCGTTGGATTTTACCTTTGCGTGTGCAGCAGGGTGGAGGGTTTTCCCTCAGCCTGGTGTACTGTTATTTTGTGAAGCTGTTTTCCCTCATTAATACTCACTCTGTTGCTGCTGGAGAGGCAGACGAACTTCTTCAGAGGACAAGTGATGAGGAGGTGCCTTTTCATATATAGACTGCTGCAGGACCAGTAACATACTGGTGTGTCTAATGGCAGCTGTGTCTCTGTCCCTACCCCAAATACAGTACGTACGGGCGCTTTCCTCTTATGTTCTAACAAAGTGGAAAGTTACTGAGGACAGAAAAATATCTTTTGGCTTTGCAGCAACTTCAGTTATTTCACTGGGGAATGGTTTGTCCTTGAGGGGTGTAGAAAGGTGAGAAATTAGGCGCTGTCAGCTTCCTCTGCATCCACTGCACTGTGCACACCATTCATCTCCAGCGTGTTGCTATTCCAAAAAATCCTTGTCTTGTCCGGATACCTGTGGAAGAGGGTGTGTGTGTGTTGGGGGGGTGGGGGTCAGTCCCTGCTGCCCATGTGCCTATACCGTGAAAGCGCAGTGGCCTTGGTCTGTCGGGAGGGAGAGGGAGCAGCAGCTCCCTGCGTCCACATGCGCAGATGGGAACTTCTGATTGACGTTTCAAGTTTTAGTTCATTCCCTTCAGCCCTAGAATATGGCATGGTGGCTTGCATACTACTTGTAGCACGTCTACAGCTAATAGGGGATCCCTCTTATAGAAAGATGAGAGAAGCCTTGGGAAATAGTAGTTCTTCTGCCCTAACAGCTCAGCTTTCTGCGCAGGGCAGTTAAACACTGACTCCCTGTGCTGCTGGTGGAAAAACTTCACTGTGGCAGTGGCTATTGGCAATCTGAATCACCTGTTACTCTTTCGGGATTAGATGCAATAGCTTAGTATTGCTGGTCTCAGATGCCAAAGCAGGTGGTCTGAGGCAGGCTTTAAAAAAAAAAAAAAAAAGGCAATAAAAATGGTAATCATGCAAAACATTGTGATGCATTAATCAATGCAATGCAATCAATGTAAAAGCACTTTTATATCTTAAACGTTGGTATTGAATTTATACCAGTAAAAAAGAGGCTTGACTCTAATAGCTAATTAGTTCCTGTAAATGCATTGCTGATAAGGTTCTAGTGGGTTGGCTGTGGGGCCCTGTATGCTCTTGGAAAATATCAGCATGGAAAACTTGGGTGGAGGTCCTGTGACTATGATCATTTCCTTTGGGAAAGGAGGAGGAAGAAACACTCTCCAAATCTACAAACCCAAAGGTACTGCATTTAAATTATTAGCTTTTGTATTAAAGTTCAATCGGATGTGGCTCTATAGCTGCTCTCCAAGATTCTCTCTTCCAGTCTGTATCAAAGCAGAAGCAGACTGAGTTTGAAATGACATGCCTAAGAAGTGGTGAGAGGACCGCTTTGCATTTCTTTTGCTGCTTCTTTCGTCCCAGCTGTTCCCCAGATTGACGAGTCATGATTTAATAACCTGAAAATAATGATCTGTCTTCGTTCAGCCAATTGGAAGAAAAAAACCCAAACCAAAACCCAACCATTACTCTGGGTTTGCTGAAAGGGACTTTTAGCAGCAAATTCCTGACTGCTTTCTGTACCACAAACAGGAAACATTCATCTTTATTTTCTCGATTTTCAATTTTCTTCTCTTTCTGATAGTTCTTCTGTAGCACTTAAGAGCCCAGGCACTTCAACAAGGGTCTACATTCGTTTTTTGCAGCACATTCTCATTGGTGCTTGTCATTGCTCTGCCTCTGCAAATGAAGAAGTGGGAAAACTGCAAGTACTATGCTAATAGGGAAGTATACACTCCCTTTAAAGTCATTTTCACCTCTGTTTCATTCTTTGTGGAAGCTGTACTGGCAAAATGATGTCCAAAAATGAGACGGCATGAATTCATGAAGAGTCTGGGAGAAGTAATACACATGTTGAGGGATTTTTCACCTGAATTAATTTTGTGTCATCATTGGTTTTAGCTGTCTCTTTGCAGAAGCCCCCTCCTACAGAGTCCGTAGCTACCCGAAGACAAAATCTTTATTCACAGCACGTCTTCTCTAGGAAACTTGTTATAAAAAAGGCTGGGGAGTCACTGCAAGTGAGTGGGTCTTTCCTTGATGATTTCAGAAGATGATATTGGAGGACATGCCTCTAGCTGTACACAGGCCATTATTTTTTGTTACTGTTATTGTAATTATTATGGAGGATGGGGGGTAGGGAGGAGAGGAAAATCCTTGAAGAATGACTGATCCCAGTCAGTTAGATATTGGGAAGAAATGGTACCTCCATGTGTCCATACATCACTGTGGTTTCTGTTGTCTTCACTCCCATTTGTGCAACTGTAGCTGCCATTAACAGTAGTGTCAGCATCACTAATCATCTGGATGAAGGTGTTAATCCAAACCTAACTGGCTGTCAGCGATGTTAAGAGAAGCTGGAATACCTGTCTGATGGCAGAATCAAGCTGTAAGTCAGTAGGGAGATAGGTTAGGAAAGAGAAATCAGCCTGAAAGATATATTGGAATCCTATTCCTGCCAGGAGGAAATAAACAACATACCTGTGAATTTAAGGGATGCTGTTAGAGAGCAGTCCAAGGGAGACCCGGTCTGGTAATGGGTTTTGAACTGTATGTGGACAGAACAAATTAGAAAGCCAATGCTTGTATTGAGTCTCTGCCCATCATCTAGAGAAAAAGCACGTTAGAAGGAGAAGAAAGTAATGCCGGTTAGTGCCATTTCATGAGTGTCTCTGAAGTGATGTGCCTAGTCCTGATACAGTATAAGTTAAATAAAGAAAATGATGTATATGAGAGAAAAAATAGAGATGCATTGGAATGGTCAGCCCGCAAACAAGGAGGGTATTCACCTTCAAAATAAGAATATCCAAGGGGGTAAGGATCATTTGTCAACTATTTCCATGGTAATTATTAAAGGGGGGTGGGGGGTGGGGGTGGTGTTTCAGTGTCAAGGATTAAGATCACGAAACTCTGCTTTTAGACTAAAGATGACAGCATTTATTTAGGTTATGGTCTTAGAAGGGCATATTTTTAGGTTTTTTTTTTTCTTTTTTAGGATAACCATATAGCTGTGTTGGCATGCTTGTTAGTGTAGTGGAAACTTCCTGGTTCTGTAAATAAAATATGTTACACAAGCAAAACATTCAAGGTTAGATTGTTCATGCACATGGGAAAGGAATTCAAGTATAATTTGGCATGTCAGTAGGCTGCTACAGAAATCTAATGTTTTTTTTGTTGAAGAGCACATAAGCAGAGGTGTTAGTAACACTGATGTAATGAGAAACTAAAAAATTCAAGAGGGTCAGAGTAGACGATGTAAGTGATACGTGTTATCTCTGATTCCTCTAATCCCACTGTTCACTAAAGTAATATTAGAAGGGACAAATAACATGTTTCAACTGCTGACGCAGAGATGTACTCAAGATAAATGAAAATGGATCCTTCCAGACCCCTCAACCACAAAAGACCTATTTTATCCATGTCTATATTTTACACCAAGCCCTTCTTTTAATGTCTGATCTCTTAAACAAAAAAAACCCCACCAAACAACAACAACAAACCTAAAACACCAAAAAAACCCCAAACCTCTTCTTTGCAAGTCATGTATGCATGATTACTACCAAATTCATCCATTAATCTTTCTAAATGAATTTTTTTTTTTAACCAATGCTCCTACTACTAACATTTTTCAGGCTGATAGATTGCATTCTGATAAGTGTCTAAATGGGGTATATAACAAATGTAGTCCAATGAATTCAGAAAATGAGAGAAAGGGAGAAAACCCTTTGACTAACTCTGAGGTGTTATCTGCGTGGTCAAAATAAATACCTGTTTCCAAATTACTCTGAATGCTTCAGTGTATGTATATGTTTTTGTGCTAAGCGTGTTCAGCTATAAACCTCACCTCAAAACCTGTACTCTTTAGGCTGTTTTAAAGTTAATACCTACAGAATCTTTCCACAAGAGATAATTCACATTGTTCTTGTATGGTCGTGTCTTTTCAAATATCTAGGGGCTTGTCTGCACAAGGAAAATGAGCAAGTTGAGGGTAAATCAAGTAAATTTAAACCCTTCAAGTGAGATTAAGCTGCAGCCAGGAGAAATGAAAGTATTTCCACAGGGGTTTAATATTCTTTAATTTGTAGAGTACGGTAATAGTAAATAAAGACTATTTGAGAAGACGTCTACTCTCTTCCCCTGCTCCAAGGCAGGATGAACTATTTGCATTGAATTTACTTAGACTGAGTCTTCTCACTTCTTTCAAGTCCCCTATTGTAGAGGTTTCCACAAGATGAGTTTATCACACTAAACTTGCCTGATCCCTTATTTACACTGCTATGACGTTTAAAGAGTGGTTTTTGCACCTGAAATGTCTGGGTCAACTTTCCTATACCTTGTGGCTTTTCTTTACAGAGAAACAAATTCATCATGGTTTTGTCCATTTTGCAAAGGTATTTTGCTTTTATTACTTTAGTCTCTAACAAAACAAATGACTAAAGCTGGCTGTAGCCATTAGGTGTCACTTGGTATTGTCTGGAGGGAGGGTAGCTTACAACATTTTCCGGTTGAAACGTTCTTGTCTTTCTGGTATTTGTTCACATCTGGCTGATATTATCAGGGGGTGGGAGTGGGAGAAAAAAAAAAGCAAGCTATGTGATTTCCATTGATTCAAGAGACAATGAATAGACGTTGAAGAATGAATGGGTATTCAATCTCTTGATTGACAGCTGATATTGACTGTCAGTCATTCTGGGGGTTTCACTTCACCAGCATCGCCGAGTTCGTTTATGTTGATCCTGATAGTTTTCCCACCACAGTTACTCATTCAGTAGTCTTCTACTCGCTGAATTAGCCATCTGTACCCTCTTCTTGCCTAGTCTTTTGTATCTATGCCTATTCTTTCTTATCTGACATCATCTCTAAGAAAATTTCTGATCTCCCTTATCATGTCGTACAAGTATACAAAAGGATGCAGTTACCTTTACTCTGCTAATACTTTACTTTATGGGTAATCAAGTTGAATGAGCTGTTCCAGGAACATTTCCTCCATGCAAATAAAAGTGGCAAAAATAGTTCTTATTTTTGTATGAAAAAAACCCAAAAGCATTTGGTATGACTCTGTGCATATGTCTGAGTAGGATAAATGCTACCCACAAAGAAAAAAAATACTTGTATGATTTATAAAGCAATGCTGACAGATGTGGCAGAAGTCACAAGAGGAGCAACGTTCTCCTAAGCCTGTGCCCTCTGCAGTTTGTTGATACCATATGCTGCTGAACTCTGTCATGTACCCACAGAATCTACTGCAGCTGAAAATGAAAAATTTTGAGCGCTTTGCACTTGCCAAGGGTCAGTTGAAAACTGTTTTTAGCTCAAATGTCTCAGTAATGGTGGTATAGGATGTATAGCAAAAATCTTTAGCTCCAGTCACCCTTAAACATCCATGTTCACCTATGTGATAAGGTGGTGTAGTACCTGTTGCTCTGTAATTACATTAATAATAGAAAAAAGAAGTCCACCTGGCAGAACTTGCTGACTCAATGCCTACCCTCAGCTCCTGCAAGAAAACAACTATGATTGTTTTTTGAGCTGTAATTGTATTCACACCAAGTGCGAGAGAGGCTTTACAGGGAAACATTCATGTAAGGAAGGATGTAGCTGTTAAACAAAAGTGATCTCAGTAATCGTTTCTTACAAGTGTTAAGGGCACACACACACTCCATCTTTCCCTCTATCTCACTTCTATATATTTTTATTCCAGGCCATTCTTTGCTTCGAATTGACCATTTTCTCCAGAGTTCACTTAATGGTTGAACATGCTGTCTATATGTATTATGTTGATAGAGAAGGTGTTGTTTGCATCCATTTTTCTGCAGCATTTGATATTTTACTGTGATTTCTTTGGTATGTGCATGCAGCTTTTTATGTATCCTGTAAGTTTTTGTCTCTTTCAATTAAAATTCTTTTTCTTCTGTTTCTTAAAGTATCTGGGAAGAAATTTGGGCACTGATAGCCCTTTTCCTAGCAAACCTGAAAGCAAGCAGCAGTTCTTGAAGAGACACAATGCAAACCTCTCCTCTTGATTACTGTTACCACTAATGTGTTTGACTTGAACTCTTGCTCCCCTTCCAGTTTTGTTTTATTTTGTGAATCTTTGAGCTTTAGAGTCCATAGTTAGCTGCTCTTCTCTTTCTTTGCAGATGCCAGTGTATTATTACCCATCTGGTCAGTACCCTACCTCAACAACTCAGCAGTACAGACCCATTGCCTCAGTTCAGTACAATGCACAGCGGAGTCAACAGATCCCACAGACTGCACAGCAAGCAGGTATTTACATCTGTTACTCATTTCTTCAGCTGCTCGCAGTGCCTTTTCTGGTGAAACATATTGGTTGCATTTTAATTTTGAATGTGAACAGCAGAGGAGAAAGCAGGTCGCTGTTCTGTTTGAAAATACGGTGAAAATTACAAATTGAGAAACCCTTTGCTTGGAGATACCGAGCAATGGAAGAGCAGAGGTTGTGTTCTCCACCACTGCTGTCCTGCATGCAATGCCGTGTCCTTAATGTCCATGCTCTATGTGACGAGGCACAGAGAGAGCTCGGTGGCAACTGGTGTGAGCAGTCACATTGCATGTTCAGGCCACCCATTGTGGTTTATCCTTCATCATGCAAAGTCCCCAAATGTTTGTAAGACTCTACACAGTGGACAGGTTTGCAGTGATGCAGAAGGGGCCGGTCGTGGTGCACCATCTTCTGCTCTCCCTGAGCCTGAGGAGCGGCAAGGTGGTCCGTGTGATTGGTGCCCACCGGGACCAGCTCCCCGCAGCGACGAGCGGCTGGAAGGGGGGCCGTTACACTGTAAGAGAGTGAGTAGCAGGTCTCACAGTGAACCGGTCTCTTTTCCTGCTGTGTCATGCCACTCCTGATGACACTAGAGGGACGTAGGGAGAGTTGGGCTGGTGTGTGTTGGGGGAGGGCAGGGGTTGTACTCATGAAAGGGTCCTCGTGTTTCAAGGGAATAAACAGAGTTGTTCTGGGTTTGGAGATTTTTTTTTTTTTAAGTTGTTGATTGTGTGTTTCTTTAGTGCACGCCTCCCCTCATAGGGTGTCTCAAACAGTAACTCCGAGGTGCATGTGGGGTGTTGTTGCCCGGTAGGGCTTGCGATTACAGACGTGCCAGGTAGGACAAAGCATTCATCTTTCTGCCTGGGTTTGGGAAGAACCCTTTTGAATGGCAAAGCAGGTCCCCGGCAAAGGCATTGATATGAAAGTCTTTTAAGATGCAAGTCAAGAGCCCAGACATGAGACATGAACAAGACTTATGGGGTCATCCAGCCTGTCAACCTGTCTCCGTAATGCGACCGCTGGCAATTTTGTTCATGCTCTCTCAGGTGCTGAGGGGAACAAAGACACAGCAAACGCAGCTAAACTAAGCAATTGATTACCTCTTTTTATTTTTTTTTTTTAAGCTGTTCTGTGTTCTAGTAAAATGAGTGCTGTTTTGGTCAGTGTCGTGGTGGCTGACTCTGTCTGCTTTCATAACTTTGTATTTATACACCCCTGAGAGAGAAAGGGCTGAGACATTGCATGAAGGTCATCTGTCTCTTCTGACTTCTGCCTGATGGTCTGGTACCATATTTATTATCTCTATATAGTGGGTCTTGAACCTAAGTGCAAATCAGCTTAGGTGACATTATCTGGGCCTACTGTGTTGTTATAAAACCATATTTATCAGTTTAATGCTACAGCCATAGCGTAGTGGAGATTATGGTAAATGAAGTGCACAAGAGATGGTCTGAAGCAGTTGAGTGATGTTCTGGAGAAGATCCAGCTATTTGATCTCGAGGAAATCCTAGTTTGAAAAATATATTGTAGCACAGGAGCTGTTATGTTTGAGTATAGACAATGCAGAGATGCAAATGCTGATTTTGTTTCTGTGTTTACTGCTTTGTTTTCCTTATGTGTTTGGAAAATATGAGTCAAGGAATTTGTGTAAAATCTCTAACACGTCGGTCTTTTCCTGCAATTTGCTCTTTCAGCTGCCTGCTCAGTTGGAAACATTATTCTTATCTCTTGTTTAAAAATGAAAACATTGTGACTACGGTTTAGACTCCCTGCTGTGGCAATGATTTTAAGCATTTAGCTATTCTCAGATCTTGAGACTTGGCTGAGAACAGATTCCTCAAGCTGGTTCATTCCTTTGGGCTCAGATACATCCTTTCCCATAGTCGTTGTCCGAGAGCGTGATAGGCATGCCAGGAAGCAGCTTGCAGTTTCCTACGGATCTTTTCTTGGAGATGGTGTAAGGATTATTGAAATTTATATTCCACTGCATCCCTTGGCAGTTGGCAAATAACTAGCTTTCCAAAATGTCACATAATTTGGGCTAAAATAAAAGTGAAATTAAAGTATAGGAAAGTGTATTATTTATGCTGCAGACTTATTGCGGGAGGTTTACTCTAAGCAATGAGACACCAAAAAACCAAATGATTCAGTGGTGGTTTCAAATGGTTTCATGCCCAGTGTTGCTGCACCTGCTTTTCTTCCCATCAGCCTGCCCACACGCATACGTTTGGCTCCTCGTGTGCCCTGTGGCTTCAGCCCACCTGCAAAATCCTCACCTCTGTTGGCTCCTCTTCGATGCCCGGTAGCTGCTTGCTGGGCAGGAGGCAGTGTAATGGCACCACAGCAGATTGACTGGTGGCACCTAAACAGAGCAAATAACTGCTAGCTTGGAACGCAGCCTTGTGAGGGTAGGGCAGGCGAGCTGGGGTGCGCCTCCACCCTTTCAAGCCACTGATTTTTACGAAATTTTAGAAATGTCGTGTCTTTGCAGCTTCCATCTCTGTGTCAAACGTGATAGAAATTAGATGATGGCCTCAAAAAGTTACTCTGAGGGTTATTTGAGGGAAAACTGGCAGAGTAATCACACTAATTTTTCCTTCAGAAACCAGTTTTAAAAAAGCAAAACACAAACCCACCAAAAAACCCTTTTAAATCTTCCTAGAAACTTGTACATGACTAGAAAATAGCAATCAACAAGCAGGTGTTTCAGACTGCAGTTTCCCTTCCCATGCAGACTTAGCCTCAGATCAGCATGTGAGCACGTTGTGCAGGAGCCAGGGATAACTAGCGGCAGGAAAATGAAGACATGAAGGAGAATAGTGCTGGTGAAACAGAGGTCAGGAATATTGAGGATGGGAACAGATGGGAAGGAGGCAGATGAAAAGATGATTTCTTAAATGGTTTCCCCAAAGACCTCGCAACACGTGCTACTGCTTCGGAGAGAGGACGGCTGCAGTGCAGGCAGGCATGTGGGAGCCCAGGCTGTCTGCCTGTGCCTGCCGGCTGGCTCATATGGCAGCGTGAACAGGGAGGCAGCCTCAGCCTGGCAGCTCAGAAAATGTTTTATTAAAATAAAAAAAGTTTGCCTGCTTGGAGGAGCTTTTGGAAGCTTTCAAAGCAGCAGCAAGGAGTTCAGATCTTACTTTCCCCACGTTGGGCTGCAGAGGTCAAAGTTTGATCTAATGCCAGTAATTTGTTTCCATTTTTCTTAGAAAAGGTCTCTCCAGGAGTGGAGCAATATTGATGACTTTTACAGCAAACAGCTAAAGTAAAATGTCAGCACAGCATCTGTAGTGGCTAAGGGAGCCTGTACTCTCTCATGGCTCTGGAAGGAGAGCAATATTAAGTTAAAATGGCTCCAGGGCAGAAAAAAAGATGAGCTCACCTAAAATTAGATTAGAGCTCTGACAGCAGTAAATCATTTGGAGAGAAGGATAAGAACTTTTTTGTGTGTTTGTTTACCTTCCCCCCCCCCCCTTCCTTAAGTGTTGACTTGTATGGGAACATAAGTGACCCATTTCTGGCAGAAGTCTGGTACAAAGAGAGTAGTCCATGAAGATTTTATAAAAACCTCTGCCAAAATGTGGTATCTGATGGTGTGGTGGCATAGTCTGTAAACAGAAATACTTTTATTTCACTCAGATACATACCATCATTGTTCTTCTTCATTATGCTTCTTCTGCACCATTCTTGTGTCCAGTCCTGCACAATGCAAAGTTTTTCAAAGTGTTGCCATTGAGTGGGGCCAGGGTCAAGCCGGTGTCTGTCACACCGTGGCGTGCATAGGACATCGTAGGTGGATTCTTAGGACACGTTCAGGCAGCTGTTCTCAAAAACAGTATGCTCATTTTTCAGACTATTTGGGTATGTCGCTATTACTCATTTCTGCGCTCTACAACAGATGATACTTAAGACACTGTGAAATGCCGAGTTCTGTAACCACACAGAAGAAAATATTATTTCTGTATTCCTATCCAGCAGTACTCTATAAATTGCGCGTTTAGCATCATCAGTATTTCATTCTTCAGTAATTATCTCTATAGTGATAGTTTTGAAAGCTTTCAATCCTAGATATTGTGTTTGAATAGAAAAATAGAGTATATTGATGATAAATCAGTAATGATTTGTATTTTATCATGACAGAAGAAATCAGCAATGTGTTATTTTATATCTGTGTCTATTTCCTTTCATTATAGCAAGTGCTGTGCACTTTGAGGATTTTTCATCTTTAAAGTGCTTCATAAACATGAGCTGGATAAGTACATGAGTATTACTTTGGGATATGCAACTGTTCTTGCCGTTCATAAGTGAACAAGCTGCAACAAATTACATTTATTTTTTTTTCCTGCCTTGGTTCATTGTTGTATGTCTGCCTCAGTCTGGATAATTTCATAGTGCAACAGAAATTTTATGGATAAAATAATATTTAGATTCTTGTTTGGGCCATAGTTCTAGAAGGCAGTTAGCTCGGTTGATGACACAGTTGTAAGGTAAAAATCTGGCATGTGTTTTCATCAGTAATGAAGATCATCTTTTGAGGAGCTTAAAGCTAAGTATTTGGTTGAAAAATCTTCCAGTCGAAAGTTTACACTATAATATTTCCAGAGAAAATAAAATGGTATTTGGCATAATTGGATGGACTTTAATTCCTGCAATTAATGTAATGATTTTAGGATTTCTCATACATTTGAGACAAATCAACATATCTCATACATTTGAGACATCAACAAATGCTGCTGTTATTACTTCTTTCAGTGCCCAGATAGCACGGGAAGGCTCAAATTGCATAGGAAATCTCTGCTTTTTCCTAAAAGCAGAATAGTTGGTTGTGTAGAGTAGCACCATGGGCAAAAGGAAGTCGTTATGTGAGGAAAGTATATATCTGAACACTGCCTGGATGTAGAGTCCTTTCTTAATAAGTATCCATGGATCTTCTGTAGACAGCAAATGTTCATCTTGAAGGAAAGGTAATATTTCTGATGGAGTACTGCATTATTAGCCTTTACAGCTTCCAGTAAGGAAAAAGAGGTAATCATCTCTTGAATGCATTTCTGAAACAAATTTTAAGCGAAGACAAAATGTACCTTAAGAGAGTCCATAAATTTGTTTAGGTAGAAATCAGAGTCAAATTGACAATGAAATAGTGAATTTTTGCTTAATTTAATCATTTAGGTGTCAGCATAATTGAAGAGTGTTATTTTCAAGTTTCTTTCATCCTCTTTGTCTTCTGAAAGCATTTGTCACTATAAACTGATACTGAGAGGAAAAAAAAG